>JAQQAC010015530.1:14433076-14614833 GCA_029783875.1 Phataginus tricuspis | reverse complement strand
ATACACACTTAAGTCTGGAGATTCTACTTTAATAAGGAAAAGCATTCACAACATCCATTTGACTCTATGTGGAAGCATTTTGCAAGTCATACTGTGAGCTCTTCATTCATCTTTCCTTTAACACCGTCTGGTCTATAGGAAATTCTCATCTAGTTAGTAATGGATGAGGGAATAGGTAAGTTGTCGAAAACACTGCGTGCATGTTCATTATCATCTTATTTGGGCTGAATTTCCCAAAAACAGCAACATTTTCTTCCTGCTATTTGAGTACTCAAAAATTCCTCTCTTTCTTTCTATAGGAAGCATGAGCAATTGTATGCAAAGGGAATTCTGAAAATAGGTGATCCCTGGAGTCAAAGAACAGTCAAGAATGGAATCTCTTTAATGAAGTAGAAATTAATAGCTAAAACAAATGCATGTTAGATACAAAGCTTTTACTAGAGATGAAAATTGCAGATGAGAAATAACTCTGACAAAGCAGACACAACCATGGTGGGGCTCACAGGCTCTGTCCAATACTCTGTCTTTGGACGTCCTTGGGTAGAGTGGGTAGAGCCAAGATTCCCATTTTGGGAGCCTTTCCTCCCCTATGAGCTCCCCGATGGGCAGGGAGGCAGATCCAGGGGTCAGTCGCCATGCCAGTCAACAAACAGCAGCGGCTGCCGTCTCCCTGCCTCCCTGGGCCCCTGGCCCCTGGTGGGAGCGGCAGCTGCAGGCCAAGTACCATCTGTATTTGCTGGATTGGAGTTTCTTTGTTTTGCTGTGGTTGTTTCTCCACCCAGGTTTGGGGAGAACCAATTCTGGGTCAGTTATTTGATTAATGAGTTGTTATTTGGTAAGAGGAGTAGGTAATGTCTTGGTAAAACAGGAAGCACCTTATCTAGCAGCGCCAGGGAGTGAGTTGTGCCCTGAAGTTTCACTGTCAGAGGAGCCAACTGTAGAGCTCACTCTTTTCAGAGTGAAATACTCAACACTCCTAAATGTGGTTATGATTTAGTTTTAAGTATATTATACCACTCCTTGACTTCATACCCAAAGGGGAATGAATAAGATGCCAGGACTTCTCAGTGCCTCAGGGCCATCATGGGCCAAATCAGGGATCCAGTTAGGCCGTCATGTTGGGGTGGCCACAGAGCCTTCTGGTATGTGCGCTTTAAAGTCAGTGGAATCACCCTGCTGGCATTTTGAGTGTGTGTGTGTGTGTGTGTGTGTGTGTGTGTGTAAAAATGTTAGAGAAATGTGTGCTTTCCATAAATTCCCCTTCTTTGTCTACTGTTAATTCCTGCTCCAGGATCCCTGGTCTCTACTCCTGAGCACTTAACCTGCTTCAGGTTCAAAAGCATAAAACTAAGCTTGTGAGGATAACATGGAAAACACTAGTCGCTTAGCACTAAAGAGGAGCCTTGGAGACCCCTGAGCAGATGAGACCGGAGGGCCATGGCACTGGCAGCTCCCTTCCAGGGCTGCTGTGGAGTGTGTGTCCACGGAGTCGGGTGGAGGATGGGCGAGCCCCTGACAGCAAAGTGGTCACTAGCTTCCTGTTCACGATTGTGGTATTTGACATGTGACTCTGGAGGGGGTCTTTTCTGACAGTCCGAATTGAGACAGATCTAAAAGCTTGAATAATTCAATTTAAAAAAGATGGCTTTAAAAATCAGTGGTTCACAAAAGCTTTTAAATGATATCTGGGTTTTTGTTAAGTTCATCATAGATTTCAGTACTTTTTTTTTCTCCCTTCGCAAAAGGGAAAAGGATGAGCTGGGCTGGCTTGTCTCGGCATCACAGAGCACAGCAAATATGGAAGCCCTACCTTATATTGTGTTTAGTGCAGTGCTTCATTCGCAAAAAGATTCTTTCAGTCTACACAGCGTATCACTTAAAGAAAATTCACCGCTGGCTTATTCAGCACAGATCAAGCTCTGACGCTGCCAAGAGTCATGGAAGTGCTTAAGCATTCAGGTTTTGAGCTAAATTGATTGGGTTCAGAGCCTTGCTCAGTTTCCTCACCTACAAAATGGGGATAATACGAGTGCCTGTTGGGTCGTCATTAGGGTAAAATGTATTCACATATTAGAAGCATATGGAACAAAGCCTGGCACAGTCAGCACCCAGGAACTGCCAGCTATTCACGTTAGTGCCTCTACTCTAGGCCAAAAACCATTTGCAAGGATGGGGAATGGGCACAAGCACAAAATAGTTACATGTGCACTTTGCCCTAAGTTGCAAAACTTCACCTTAGACCGGGGGAGAAGGTATGGTCTACAATTAACACCACCGTGCCAACGTGATGGGCCGCTGATGCTGGAAAGCAAAGGCCAGGTGTGGAGGGTCTCACTGGCTTACATAAATCCTCAGCCTCCACTCTGAGCACAGATGTGCAGCCTCTCACCAGACCCTCCCAGCAGTTCTAGAGAGCGGATGCTAACTAGTGAGGGTCAGAAAGGCCCCATATGAGTGCAAAGCCACAGAGCTGGTACAGGAAGTACACATACCCCACAGGCTGTCAGACTCTAGCTGCTGGTGGCTGAGAGGAGCCTTAAAGGCTTCATGGGACAGGAAGAGTTGAGGGGGTCGGCAGATGGGGGTGCCCTCCACTGAGTGGACATTGGGTGAAAAACCCAGAAAATCACAAGGCATGCACAGCAGGAGATTTAGTTTGCCTTAAACACAAACTCCTGGGAGGGGACAGGCTGCCAAAATCAGCTGTTACCGGACTGTGGAGGATGGTGGAGGAAGAAAAGGTGCCATGCAGGAGCCCACATGGCCAGGGAGGGGCCTGTGCTCAGGACAGTCCCAGTGCAGGCCAGGCTGCGGTCCCCAGCCCTCCTTGGCGCCCACTGCACATGGAGGATGACAAGGGGGATGGGGACCCAAGGAAGGGCTGGGGATGAGGAGGAGGAGGGGTAGGGGATGAGGAGGAGGGGCAGGGGATGAGAAGATAAAGATGAAGTTAGAGAATAAGATGACCATCTCTGCTGTAGCACCAGGAATCAGCATTATAGCACAAGTCAGTTTGTGTATGAAGAAGGGGAAGGAAACTGAATTAAAAAAATGTGGTTAATGCTGACAAAGACAGAAGCAAGATGACAACCAGAGACTCAGCCGCTAGACTGTGAGCACCCCTGTCCACATTTATTAGCTTAACGGCTACAATCAGCTGGTCAGCTTCCCGGGGTGGCAGAGAGAACTGTAAGTAGAGGCGAATACTCTAAGTGAGATGCACACACTGAAGTGGCTTTGAAATCGCACAGCTGTGGTTACCTGCAGTGAATGAAATCTGGTACAGGGTTATGCTGGCTGAAGGAGGCTGCATCAAGGTTCATGCAAATCTCAACATTGTCCCCCGCCATGATTCGCACAGCAGCCTTATTTTCATCCTCAAAAATCTGCCTTTGTAAGGAGGCACACAGAAGCAGCATGAAGTCATCTGGCAAGACAGAGGTCAGACAGTTAACTACCTAATGCTCTTCTGAGTTTACTAATGAAAGAAACAGTTCCCACATGGTATGAGCTGCTCTTCAACTCCTAAGTAAGTCATGTTCCCAAAGTCCATGGCACAGTTCTTCCTAGATTCCAATGTTGGGGCCAAGTCCCACCTTGCCCACCATGGGGCATACAAGAGGGACCACAGGCATCCAGGGGCTCCCAGTGGAGAGTCCTGGTTTTATCAGGTCACATTGGTGTCAAAGGATCAGGGGCTGTTACTAGCCTTCATGACTCTCTTATGTGATCATGTTTATCTCCTACCAAAATTTTGAGGAGGCCATTTGAGCATCTTTCCCCATCTTTATCTTTTTACATGTGGGAGATGCAGACATTTCTGGCTTTCTTTATCCTGTCCTTCCTCCTGCGTTTGTAACCAAATACCTTTCCCAGAGCATCCATGGTGGTGGGAGTAGGTGAAGACAATGGCTGATTTGTGAGCAGGAGAAGCCTGATAGAGCTGTTTTCTGCCAGTTTATCTCCTGCAGCTAGCTGCCCCTGACAGGCCCTCACACCAGCCACTGGCAGGCAGCCCCCAGCACCAAGATGTTTTGTCATTCTTTAAATTAAACCTGAATGCATGTGGGGTTTTCCATAGCATCCACCACTGCCCATTGTCTAGGGGGGGCTGCTCCAGCCTTTGGATCGTCAGCCTGTCCCTGGAGGGGTTTGGGGCTGCAGCCCAATTCTAGAGCATCTGCAAAGTGGATAGCATCTTCTTAGCTACCATAATCTGATCTTTAGTATTGGTCTGTCTATAATGGCAGCCAGAAACAACCACTTCACAAGCTACAAGTCCTGCCTCTTCACTCTATCTTCTAGAAGGTGTGTGTGAGGGAGTGGAGACTGGCCATGTGCATTGGGAGGTGAAGTTATGTAAGTGAATAGGTAGTTCTGATATATATTTATTAATTTTGAAAATGTAATAGGGAAAAATAGAAGCCATTAAGGGCTTGTGATATCAAAGCACGAAGGCAAGCTTTTACATGATCATGCGGTGCGGTGAGGAAGCAGGGGCCCTAGGCCCTAACGCGTGAAGGATTAGCAAATATAAAACCTAACACCAGCGCTCTGCAGTCCTGTGGCTGCAACACTTACAGACGAGAAACACAGGGTTAGGCCGCACGATGAAGTCTGGGAAGTACAGCCACTTGACGATGTTGTCGTTGAAGCTAGCACCCTTGAACCTCCATGGGTAATCTGCAGGAAAGGAGGTGGTCAGAGCAGAATCAGTGCGTTTCTTCCCCTCCCTCTTCCCAACCGTCCACCATGTAAGGGCTGATTTTTAAGAGCAGCTGGCCCCCAGGAGGGGCAGGCTCACCTCTGCATGGGGCAGGGGGCATGCCAATGCAGATGAAATACTGGAACGTGATGATGCATGCCAAGAAGCAGCAGTACTTGGGCCAAATCTCTGCAATAGCTTTTCTTCTGCGTCGATATAAGACAGCGATCAGCCAGCAGGCATGAATCATGGCATAGAAGTCCATTCGCTGACCGATTACATTAACTGACATTAGGAAACAGGCCTGTGTAAGGATGAAAAGAGGCAAAAAAATCGGGTTTACAGGGAAGGGGAGTGGTGTCAGCTGTCAGCCCTGTCTAGGAGGCACAGGGCTGCATCTGAGGTTATGTCTGTCTACATGTATTTACCATGTCTTATCTCTTTTGAGCATCTTTCAGTGTGAAGACAGAAATACCATACAAATTACTTCCAAGGGAAAGACCGACTATATTACAGTTAATAAGAACCCTTCAAACCATGACAAGAACTACAGCCATGATCTCTCCATGAAAGAGCATTGTCCATTCGCTCACTCTATTAAGGGACAGGCACCAGCACAACTATTTCAGGTCAAAACAGTTCATTTTGGCTAAGGTTACACTTTCAGAATGCCCAAAACAGAAAGAAGATTTATAATATTTTATTATTAATAAAAAACCAGGATTCTGGGAAAAAGATGGCAGAGTAAGAAGGCAAGGCAGAAACCTCCTCCCAAAACCACAAAGAACATGAAAATACAGCAAATACAACTAGACCTGAAAACGACCTGAAGACTGAAGAACAGACCACCTATGCCTGGGGAAGAGAAGACCTCACAGAAAAGGGTAAAGTGGCAAAGCTGCAATCTGGTGGGACCCAAGCCTCCCCCCACCCCAGCCCACCAGCAGGAGGAAGAGGAACAGAGCAGGGAGGGAGTGGGAGCCCAGGACCATTGAGCAACTGGGCCTGGAGATCTGCTCCAGGAACGCAAACCCACATCACATGGTGCTCTGGTGATCAGTGGGACTGGACAAACAGAGACAGGTGGAACGCTCAGAGAGGCTGACATTCTAACCACTTGTGGAAAACAGGTACACTCTACCGACCGCCCGAGACAAAAGCAAAGCAAGCAGTTTGAAAGACTTCCCAGCAGTGGGAGGGGCCCCAGAGGGACAAGGGTTATACAGAGCTCTCTGCTCAGGAGAAAGGGCAGGAGGACAATACCACCCCAACCCATCACTGGCCCAACAAGTTAGGAACTCTGCTGGGAGCCTCAGATGCTCCATCTCCCTCACTGGAAACACAACCCTGAGGTTCCTCCCTACATCGCATAGCCTGTGGTTGGCTCACTTAGCCTGGCAATGGAGGTGGACTTTACTGCCTAGGTAGGCAGAGGGAGACCCTCCCAGCCTTTTCTGCCCTGTTTCAGGTCAGTTGAGGATTTGCCCAGGGGAGCTAGCCTTGGGAGCTCCTTCCTCCTGGCAGACACTGGTCCCACTTGCCTGCCCCCTCACCATTGCTGTAGGCTGGGCAGAGGGTGACTCCATCCATAGCAGCTCCAGCAGGGCAGCAACAGGGTGCCTCCCTGCACGCATGGCCTGTGGATGGCCCACTTGACCTGGCAGTGGAGGCAGACATTGCTGCTGGGAAGGCAGAGGGAGACCCCCCAGCTTTATTGGCCCTGTTTCAGCCCCGCTGGGGAAATACTGCAGGAGCCAGCCCCAGTAGCTTCTTCCTCCCAGCAGATTCTGGTCCTGCTCACCTGCAGCCCCCACCATTGCTGCAGGCCAGGCGGAGGGTGGCTCTGGCTCTGCCCACAGCAACTCCAGTGGTGCAGCCCAGAATTTTCTTCCTGTGTGAGTGACCAGCTGACGGCCCACAAAGCCCACCCAAAATCAGATCACTACAAGCGAGACAGAAAGGCACCCTGTCACTGCACATCAACAGCTGGGGCTCCCGCACTGGAAAGTGAAATGTCTTGAGCTTCTGGGCACTAGAGGGAGTGTTCTTCATAAATCTGTAATTGCATAGGAAACACTGAAAAAATGAAGATGCAGAGGAATTTGGTCCAAACAAAACTACAAGACAAAACACCAGAAAGAGGGCTGAGTGAAATTGAAATAACAATCTTCCTGATAAAGACTTCAAAGTAAAAGTCACAAGAATGCTCACAGATCTACTGAAAAATATATTCAAGATCTCAGGAAGGACCACAACCAAAAGACAACCTGCAAAAGAGCCACTCAGAGCTGAAGAATACAGTATACGAAATGAAAAATACAATGGAGGAATTTAATAGCAGACTTTCACAGGATAAAGGAGTTGTAAATGATTTTGGAAATTAGAGAGCAAGAAAACAACGAAGCTGAAAAACAGAGAAAAAAGAATCTCTAGGAATGAAAGAATAATAAGAGAGCTGTATGACCAATTCAAATGGAAAAATATTCACATAATAAGGATACCAGAAGGAGAAGAGAGAGACAAATGGATAGAAAGTCTCTTTGAGGAAATAATTGTTTAAAACTTCCCCAATCTGGGGAGGGAAATGGACACTCAGGTCATGGATGCACAGAGAGCCCCTAACAAAAGGACCCTTAGGAAGACAACACTAAGATATATAATAATTAAAATGGCAAAGATCAAGGACAAAGAGAGAGTACTGAAACCAGCCAGAGAGAGAAAAAATATTACTTACAAAGGAAACCCCATCACGGTATCAGCAGACTTCTCAGAAACTACAGGCCAGAGGGAGGGGCCTGATATATTTAATGTACTGAAACAGAAGGACCTCCAACCGAGAATACTGTACCTGGAAAGATGATCATTTAAATTTGAAGTAGGGATTAAATAGTTTTCAGATAAACAAAAGTTGAAGGAATTCACCATCATTAAGCCAGCCCTATGGGTTATGTTAAAGCCACTGCTCTAGATGGAAATGTTCCTAAGGCTAAATAGCTGTCACCAGTGAAAATAAACCCACAGTAAAGGTAGTAGACCAATTCGTCACTGAGAAAGTGTGAAATTAAATCAACTACTCACAAAATCAATCAAGGGATACAGAAAAAGTGTGGAATCTGACACCTAATATATAAAGTGTGGAGGAGTAAGAAGAAGGGGGGAAAAGTACCTCTAGATTGTGTTTGAAATAGACTAATCAATGATTTAACATAGACTGTTAGATAGTAAGGAAGCTGCTCTTGAACTTTTGGTAATCACAAATCTAAAGTCTACAGTGGCAATAAGTACTTATCTATCAATAATCACCTTAAATGTAAATGGACTGAATGCAACAATCAAAAGACATAGAGTCACTGAATGGATAAAAAAAAGACCCATATATGCTACCTCCAAGAGACTCACTTCAAACCCAAAGACATACACAGACTAAAAGCAAAGGGATGGAAAAAAATAATTCATGCAAATAATAGGGGGAAAAAAGCACAAGTAGCAGTACTTATATCATACAAAATAGATCTCAAAACAAAGTAATGAGACAAAAAAGGACATTACATAGTGATAAAGAGGTTGGTCCAGCAAGAGAATATAACCATTATAAACATCTATGCACCCAATATAGGAGCACCTGAATATGTAAAACAAATACTAAAAGAATTAAAGGGGGAAATATACTGCAACACATTCATTTAGGAGATTTTAACACACCATTCACACCAATAGACAGATCAACCAGACAGAAAATAAGAAAGGAAACAGAGGCACTGAACAATACTTTAGAACAGATGGACCCAACATATATCTGCAGAACATTCCACCCAAAAGCAGCAGGATACACATTCTCCTCAAGTGTACATGGAATGTTTTCCAGAATAGATCACATACTAGGTCACAAAATGAGCCTCAATAACTTAAAAAGGATTGAAATTGTATCAAGTAGCTTCTTAGAACACAATGGTATGAAACTAGAAATAAATTACACAAAGAAAACAAAAAAGCCTACAAACACATGGAGGCTAAACAACATGCTTCTAAAAAATGAATGGATCAATGACCAAATTAAAACAGACCAAATTAAAATCATGAAATATATGTAGATGCATGAAAACAACAACTCAACAGACCAAAACCTGGGGGATGTGGCAAAGGCAGTTCTAAGAAGAAAGTACATAGCAATATAGATTTACCTCAAGAAGCAAGAACAATCCCAAATAAACAGTCTAAACTCACAACTAAAGAAACTAGTAAAAGAAAAATAAATGAAGCCCAAAGTCAGTAGAAGGAGGGATACAATGAAGATCAGAGAAGAATAAATAAAATTGAGAAGAATAAAACAACAGAAAGAATCAATGGAACCAGGAGCTGGCTCTTTCAGAAAATAAACAAAATAGATAAATCCCTAGCCAGACTTTTCAAGAAAAAAAAATTGTACACACATAAACAGAATCAGAAATGAGAAAGGAACACTACAGATACCACAGAAATACAAAGAATTATTAGAAGATACCATGAAAAGTTACATGCTAACAAATTGGATAACCTAGAAGAAATGGACAACTTTCTAGAGAAATACAACCTTCCAAGACTGACCCAAGAAGAAAGAGAAAATCTGAACAGACCAATTATTGGCAATGAAATTGATTTGGTAATCAAAAAGCTACCTAAGAACAAAACCCCTGGCCAGATGTCTTAACTGTCTATCTTAACTCAAAGTTTTCCAAAAAGTAGAAGAGGAGGGAATACTTCCAAATTCATCCTATGAGGTCAGGATCACTCTAATACCAAAACCAGACAAAGACACTACAAAGAAAAAATTATAGACCAATATCCCTGATGAATATGAAAGTAAAAATCTTCAACAAAATATTAGCAAACTGAATTAAAAAATACATCAAAAAGATCATCCATCATGACCAAGTGGGATTTATGCCAAGGAGGCAAGGATGGTATAATATTTTTAAATCAATGAATATCATATATCACATCAACAAAAAGACAAAACTCAAATCATCATCTCAAAAGATGCTGGAAAAGCATTCTACAAAATTCAACATCATTCATGATAAAAATCTCAATAAATAGGGTTTAGAGGGTACATACCTCAATGTAAAGGCCATATATGACAATATCTCACTATCATTAAAATAATATCTTAGATCATTTAATATTGTCTAACTCCATACAAAAAGTGAGCCAATATCATACTTAATAGCGAAAAGCTGGAAAGCCTTTCCTCTAAGATCATGAACAAGGCAAGAGTGCCCACTCTCAGCACTTTTATTCAACATAGTACTGGAAGTCCTAGCCATGGTAATCAGACAGCACAGAGATAAAAGGCATCCACACTGGTAAGGAAGAAGTTAAACTGTCACTATTTGCTGGCAATATGATACTATACACAGAAAACCCTAAAGACTCCACCAAAATACTATTAGAACTAATAACTGAATTCAGCAAAGTTGCAGGATACAGAATTAATACACAGAGATCTGTTGCATTCCTATATATTAACAATGAATTAGCAGAAAAAGAAATCAGGAAAACAACTCCATTTACATTTTCATCAGAAAGAATAAAATACCTAGGAATAAACCTAAACAAGGGGGTAAAAGACCTATATCCTGAAAACTACAAGACACTCATGAGAGAAATTAAAGAGGACACCACTAAGTAGAAATACATCCCATGCTCATGGATAGGAAGAATTAATATTGTCAAAATGGCCATCCTGCCTAAAGCAATCTACAGAGTCAATGCAATCCCTATCAAAATACCAACAGCATTGTCAACAAACTAGAACAAATAGATCTGAAATTCATATGAACCACAAAAGATCCTGAATACCCAAAGCAATCCTGAGAAAGAAGAACAAAGCTGGGGGGATTTTGCTCCCTGACTTCAAGCTCTATTACAAAGCCACAGTAATTAAAACAATTTGATGCTGGCATAAGAACAGACCCATAGATCAGTGGAACAGAATAAAGAGTCCAGATATAAACCCACACATATATGGTCAATTAATATGATAAAGGAGCCATGAATATACAATGGGGAAAAGACAGCCTCTTTAACAACTGGTGTTGGCAAAACTGGACAACTACATATAAGGGAATGAAACTGGATTATTGTCTAACACCATACAAAAAGTATACTTGAAATGGATCAAAGACCTGAATGTAAGTCATGAAACCATAAAACACTTAGAAGAAAACGTAGGCAAAAATCTCTTGAATATCTATATGAGCATAAGCATTCTTCCTGAACACATCTCCTTGGGCAAGGAAACAAAACAAAAAATGAACAAGTGGGACTACATCAAACTAAAAAGCTTCTGTACAGTGAAGCACACCATCAGCAGAACAAAAAGGCATCCTACCAGTATAGGAGAATATATTCATAAATGCTTTATCCAGTAAGGGGTTAACACCCAAAATACATAAAGAACTCATATGCCTCAACACCAACAAACAAACAAACAAACAAATAACCCAGTTAAAAAATGGACAGTGGATCTGAACAGGCAGTTCTCCAAAGAAGAAATTCAGATGGCCAACAGGCACATGAAAAGATGCTCCACATCACTAATCATCAGAGAAATGAAAATTAAAACAACAATGAGATATCACTTCACACCAGTTAGGATGGCCACTATCCAAAAGACAAGAAGTAACAAATGCGGGCAAGGATGAGGAGAAAGGGGAACCTTCCTACACTGTTGGTGGGAATGTAAATTGGTGCAACCATTGTGGAAAGCAATATGGAGGTTCCTCAAAAAACTGAAAATAGAAATACCATTTGACTCAGTAATTCCACTCCCAGGAATTCACCTGAAGAAAACAAGATCCCTGACTCAAAAAGACATATGCACCCCTCTGTTTATTGCTGCTGTATTTACAATAGCCAAGATATGGAAGCAACCTAAGTGTCCATCAGTAGATGAATGGATAAAGAAGAGGTGGTACATATACACAATGGAATATTATTCAGTCATAAAAAGAAATGAAATCCTGCCATTTACAACAACATGGATGGATCTAGAGGGTATTATGCTCAGTTAAATAAGCCAGGTGGAGAAAGAAATACCAAGTGATTTCACTCATTCGTGGAGTATAAAAACAAAGAAAAACAGAAGGAACAAAATAGCATTAGACTCATAGACACCAAGAAGGGACTAGTGGTTACCAAAGTGAAGGGGTTGAGGGTGAATAGGATTAATGGGCACAATAATTCACAATCACAATATAGGTAGGTCATGGGGATGGTAGTATGGCACAGAGAATACAATTAATGACTCTATAATATCTTGCTACATTGATTGACAGTGACTGCAATGGAAGGGGTGAGGACTTAATAATAGGGGTGAATGTTGAATCACTATGCTGTACATTTGATGCACAATGATACTTCAAAGAAAAGAAACCAGTTAAAATGACAAGTGATATCCATACATCTGTAAGATTACAGACATGCAGAGAGGCCAAGTTAGGACTGTGAAATAAGGGGCATTGGCATGTGGTCTTCAAAAATTTTCAACTAAGCCAGGTTGACCCTTCCAGAAACTCTCCTGCTGCTGATCCTGAGGAGACAGTAATCGTGGCATGGCCCAAAATAGCTATTAGGATTTTCACAGAAAAGAGAAAGAAAACATATCAAAGGAAACTCACCTCCAGACCAAACTTGTAGAAGAAGTAATTTATGAAATATTTGGCACAATTAATGAGTCCATCATCTAGGTGGTGTCTTGTAATGTCATGAAAGATGGTTTTAGATACAGGGGCTGTCAGGTTGTTTCGACCTCGATAGTATTCCTGATGGCGGTAAATTGTAACCTCAAATGCCAGAATGGCCAACATCAGGAGATTATTCTACAAAGCAAGAAAACACAGTTGTGAGAAGCCAAATGCTTTTTGACTTGGTAATTTTAAACAATTTGCATAACAAATTATTTTATTCCATTCTTGATATCTAAAAGGATACTTTATAAGATCTACCTCTATAAAATATAGTCTTGTATTCAATGTTCATTCTCCTTATTGGGTGGTAATAAGGTGGAATTACTGCATTATGCAAATCAGTAATTTCTCTAATAGGATTTAGAATCTCTGGATAAAAGGCTGGGTGCTCATTCTTACTTCTGAAAAATTATATAACCTGTGCCAGGAAGCAGTGTCCAGTTACCTTGGGAGGGTGGCCCATCTTGTTTGCAACTAGAAGTGCAAGACAGGGCAGGGACACCTGGGAAAGAGTCTGAGGGGGAGGAGTGCTACACACATTAGAAGGGAAACTTCTGGACAATTCGGAAATCTGGCTAGCGAGTGCTGTAGATTGAGAAGCATTCTGCTGATGACAAAATAATAATAATAACGATAATGAAAATAGTTAACATTTCGGGAACCATATGCGCCAGACACTATTCTAATCACCCTTTTCAAATATCAGTCTATTATCCTGTAACAGTGCTTTATGATAGATATCATTTGTACTATGATAAATGACATCTGTCATAAGAAAAAAATTGAAAGCTACACAGTTAAAGAAAAATGAGGTGCTAAAAATGAGATTTTAAAATTGCAGGTGTTGAGTATAAATGCTTTGTTTTTAAGTGCATTGTTAGTGTAATGTTAAGACTGCTCAACTTATCCGTCTAAGTAAAATGTGAATAATCTTGTGTATTGTTTTCATTACGTTTGTTACAAAAAGTGTATTGTTTTCATTATGTTTGTTACAACTATTTGCAAAATTCCTTTTTCAAAGGTATGTTTTTAAATTTTTTAATACCTTTAAACATAATTATACCTTTTATTAAAAATTACACAGGAACAGAATTTAGACAGGGAAAATTTCTTACAATGCTATACCTGCTTCTCCAAAATAATCACTGTGGACTATTTGATTATTTTACTCAATAGTTTTTTTTTGTCTACAAGAGATCATACTATGCATGGTTTTGAAATTTGCTTTTTCTTCTAACTTAATATATTTTGGACATTATCAATCTACCTCCATCTTTTAGTTTTTACAATGCTTCTGAGAATATATTTGTCATACTTTATTCAGTTAATTTCAAATGACTCAATCGATTTCTTTTTTACACAATGCAATACTAGTTTTGATATTTGGTCACTGTTTTGAAGGGGATTCTGAACGCCATGGGAGACTATGAGGTTACTATCAAATGTGACACCAGGGGTGTCGGGGAAAGGGTTCTAGAAGACATGGACTGTGCAGTGGCCTGGACTGAGCATGGCGCAGAGTTTACCCTCAGGTAGACGAGCAAAGGGGAGGACTTCCTCAGTCCGACCCACTCTGTGGGGTCAACAGGAGCGCTGTAGAGTAGAGACTTGTTCAGCTGGTGGAGGGGTATATTTGTTTGGTTTTCATTTGGCTGCAAAGAAGAGAAAAGGGAGTAAAAAATGGTTCCACGGATTAGAAAGTTTCAGATAATTCTCCTCCAGCCTTGAGCAAAGGTACATGGGGGGCAGACAACTTCAAGGGGGAAATGTAGCGTGAGAAGAGACAAGGGCCAGGATGCATCCAACCTGGCTCAGGGAACTTTAAAAGCCAGGTGGAATGTGCCTGGGGACGTAGGTTCCCCTATCCACATCACTTCCCTAAAGGCATTCAAGAAGGGTTCCATATTTAAGGCTCACCAAGGAACAGTTAACAGAAAAGTTCTCAGGCTTAATGGTTTGCAGCTGGTACAACATTTTGCAGACGATGATCACACACGTCCAGACAGTGCAGACACTTGAAGCCAGACGGCGTAGCTTGGCATATGGCAGAGCAAAAGTCCAAGAAATCAAAAATACATAGTTGAACAGAGACACCTGAAAACATAAAATCAGAAATGGGGACAAAAATACATAACATGGCATAACAACCACACAATGTGGCAACTTGATTTATTCAGTTCAGCAAAGGTTGACTGAGTTCCTAGCATGCACAAGGCATTGCTCTAAGTGTGGGGGGACAAGATATATGTCTCATATGGCAGATACATAACCAGAGGATGTCAACATCATGTGACAGTCACTAAACTATAGATGCAAACAGGCTTCTTTGAGAATAACCAGAAGGGTTCCTTGGCCCAATCTGGAACTTGCAGAAGCATTTCCTGGAAGAGATGATGCCTGAGTTGAGCCTTGAGAGATGCATAGTTAGCCAGGCCAAGAAAGGTGAGACATACATTCCAGGTAAAGGATGTTTGAGCAAAGGCAGGAAAGCACGAAGTAGCATGGTAGGAACAGGTGACCACAAACGGCTGGAACTTCTGGAATCGAAAATAGTGAAGGGCAGCAGTCAGGCTGCAGCTGCACCTGGGAGCCACGTTTTGATGGACCCTTTGTACACGTGCTATGGCACGAGAACCCCTTGTACAGAAAACGGAGAGCCACTGAAGGGCATTATACTGGGATACTTAAGGAAGGATTTGCATTTTATTTAAATAAGTGTAACTGAAGAATGGAGAGGCATCAATGGGGGTCAGACTGGAGATCAGGAGACCAGCTGACAGAACTTTACAAGAGCCCAGGAGAGCGGTGACTAGGGTCCAAACTGGGCAGAGATGGGAGGAGTCACTGATTTGAGATGGGAAGTAAAATAGATGGACTTGGTGATTGATTTGCTGGGAGATGTAGCTGGTGGGGGTAAGGGAGAAAGTGTAAGAAATGCCTCCCAGTTTCAGGCTTGGGGCCCAGAGCCTTGAGAGGACAGTGGTGGCACTGCCGACATAGATCTGGGGTGGGGGGCAGTTGTCACAGGGGAAGGCACTCATGTCAACGTGGGTTTAGGTTGCATGTGTGTTTATCGATTAGGTGAGGTAGCCACTCATTCCTAACAATTCTCCATAGCTGCTGGTCATTTAATGGTCAGAGCACTGCCATCTTATTAAGCCATGGAAAAATACTCGTTTCTTCTGAAGACAGTTAAAACAATATCTCGCTATTGTTAAAATAATATCTTAGATCATTTAATATTATCAGATGAAAATAACAGCATGCACTCAATTGATAAAGTTGAACATGTGCCAAGCGCTAAGCACACTGGGGTTTAAGTGGTATGGTTTTCTGTTTTCTTACAAACCTATACAACAAGAAGTGTGGAGATGCCAGGAGAGCCCCAAATTCTGCAATCTGTTACTTACTACCCTCCTACTGAACCACTCGCCACCATTCAAGGCAAGGAACAAGAGCTGAAATATGAGGGTAGTAACAGCCGCCTTCCAGGCTTAATGGAGGATGAAAGAAATATCATTCCTGGAAGTGCCCTGGAAGTCTGAAGCACTCCCAAACACAATAAATGTTACATTTTCATAAAATATTTTGACTGGCTAGGGAACTCCTGTGCCTCAGTCATCAGCAAGTGTGATGCTATTTGGGATGCTGGCATCAACTCCATCGATGTGACTATGAATTTCTCTGTGTTATTTCTTTGACTATGTATTTAACGCATTAAGTATAAAAACAATACAGTGATTTACATGGAAATTTTGCTGTTTTAAGTAATAGAGAAGAAGAAAAGAAAAGAACTTTTTATGAAGTCCTAACCAGGTTCAAGGTAGCATATCCCGCCTGGATCCTGTCCCCATGACAACACGGGGTAGTGCTCGCTGCACCCCCTCACAGCCTGAGACAATACAAGGAAGGGCATGCCCTGCCTGGGCCGAGCAGAGTTGCCTGGGAGCACACAGCGGCTCATCTAATCCACCATCAGAGAAGATTGCCCAGAAGGTGTCAGATCTGAACTGAGGCCTGAGGCACAAATAGGGGTGAAGCAGGCAGAGGAATTCTGGGTGTGAGGACTTCTAGGCAAGGGAGAGCCTGGGGAGGGTGTTCTGGGAGCAGCAAATGGGTCAGCCTGAGAGGAGGACCTGAGTCCATTCAGAGGAGGCCAGGGTTTTTGGGAGGAAACGGTGATGTGGTCCAGAGCCAGGTCTGAGGGACTCTGAGGACGAGAGGCTGCTGTTGAAAGCTTACCAGGTAGGATTCATGTGGTCATATTTATACTCTGGGAATATTATTCTGGCTGCCTGATGGGATATTTACTGGATGGAGAGACAGTGGAGTTTGGAGTCTGTTACAGTAAAAGGGAACCGGTGCAGAGGGAGTGGTGCTCAAGGGAGATGTCAAGTCCAGTTGTCGTCACTCTTTGAGTCTGGAGTTCAAAGAGAGGACTCAGCTGACGACACTGATGGATGACTTAGTGCAGGTAGACGGCGCGTGAGCCACAGGGGCTCCTGGGATCCCCCACCGACAGTCTAGAGTCACAGACGCGGCTGTGTTAGAGCCTAAGAGCCCTACGAGAGAAGCGGGGAGGAGGAGGAGCCTGTGACTGAGCAGGGAGGAGGGGCCCAGAAAGTGGGATGGCTTGGAAAACCCGAGAAGGGAGATTTCAAGGACAAGGAAATGATCAGTGCCCCGTGCCACAGAGAATCAAGTAAGAGAGCCGGAGCGGCTGCTGTGAGGTGGGGATTTTTGTTTCTGGTCATTTTACAAATAGGAAAACTGGAACCAGAGAAATGTGTGTGATACTTCATTCAAGGCTTACGTGGGTGAAGACGGTCTCATCATTTCCCTGATGAGATGGGTAGGAATCTCATGGAATGTACATTAAAAAAAAAAGAAAAGAAAAAAAGAAATACCTGGGCCCTAACCAATATCTACGAATCATAATTCCTAGGGGAATAGCTGGGCATCCACGCATATACCATCCAGCAGGTGATTCTTATCAAGGAATTTTGGGAAGTGATTTTATGCCATAGTGCCTTCCTAACAAAACTCTTTTACACGAATTTTCATTTTATCTGAAAATAAACTGTGGGGCTCGTACCCACTGCCTTGGGAGAGGACCCTCCGAGCGCTGTGGTTCCCTGGCCGTGCTGGCCTGCCCCCGGCCTCCATCCCTCGGAGCACCCACAGCTTCAATGACCACCCCGTGCATGACAGACCCCTCCCTGTGCACCCATCACCTCCTGGGGACACTGGTAACCCAGCAGTAAACGTGACCCTGTCTTTATTTACCAGCCATCGCCACCAGACTGTGAATGGAGAAAAGACATGTGTCATTCATGCTTTTGCCCCAGCATCTAGTACAGCACAGCATTCAATGCATTGTAATTTATTGTAAATATATAATAAAGGCTAAATGAATGCCTATGAGAGTAAAAGCAGTAATAATAATAAAACATCCATTTACATCTGGGAAAAAAATCTCAAGTGTGCAAAGTTGTCTATTGACTTCCTTCCTTCAGTAAACATTCATTGAGCTCTTTTGCAATTGGTCGGGCCATAGGACTAAAAGAAATAAGTGCAGCCCCCTTCTCCAAAGAATAACAATCTTGCAGAGTTTTCTAGGAAACTTTTGAAATTAGGAACATAGCTGCAAACAAAACAAGGAGAAGACAATGTTAAACCTACTTTTAAAATCTAGGTCCTTCCAAAGCGGTGTCGCTCTGAAGAACAGATGCTGATGTAAGAGAAAGGTTTCCCTGACAAATTCTGTCCCGTGCCCTCTTCTTCCTGAGGCGCCCATGAGGACGGCCTGAGAAGGGTTAGTATTTGTGGGAGAAATGACAGAAGTTCGCAGAAACAAGCACCTTGCTTGATGGCCTTGGATAAGGATGGTTTGAATCCAGAGCATGTGGCCACACCTCCTGAAAATTTAACTAGGGATGTTCACTTCTCATTTTGCCATTTACTGATTGTCCATTTATGAGAAAGGGCATTTTTTGTCTTAATCAAACAGATGTAGCAAATGTCGCTGCCTATGGGTTTCTCCTGCTGGGGGCAGGTGCAGCTTTCTAAGCGGAAGAGCACATCACCTCAGGGGCCACTGCTCATGGGTGACTGATGCCCTTGGGGTGTGCGACACAGCTACACTGATGGGAATGGTGATCGGCTCTTATTTATCTGATTATATATATATATATTACATGATTATATAATCACAGTTGTGATTATATAATCAGATACAGATATAAGTGTTATAATCAGATACAATTATCAGACACATACACGTTGGATTGGTCCATGGTCAAGAATAAGAGTCGATATTGTCTCTCTTCCCCAGCTGGACTCAGTGTAGGAAGATGTTAAACTAAAGTGTAATGAGGCACCAAATTAGAAAAGATGAAGGTGGAACATTCCACACGAAGTGCGGCCGACAATGTAGAATATCAGGTCTTTAAAGCTCTCCAGGAGGATGTAAGTGGGTCAGGACGGTGGAGATGACAGAAGGGAGCAGGAAGGGATTTCTCTGAAGAGAAGGGCTGCTGTCAGCGCCCCTTCCCGCAGGATGACAGGATGGGGAGGAAGGGATGTGACATCTTCCTCCTAAAGCCCCAAGGGAGGAGCTTCAAGCAGGACCACTTAGAGACCTTAATATATGCCTTGGAGTCTGGGCAAGAGTTTGGTCATGGAAGTCCAGTTCACTCCAGAGATGCAGCTGGCAGGGAGAAAGAGGACACTGTGCTGACAGAGGGTGGGGGGGCTCACTGGGATCCACCCACACGAGCAGAGCAGACTGTGGGTGTTGCCCTTGGACCGGATGCGGGAGGGTGAGAGCACCAGGAGCTGGTCTGAGCACTGCCCAAGGGGACTGCATGCAAGGGTGACACAACAGAAAGAGTCCAGGAGGAGTAGATGCTGGGACAGCAGGGACTGGGTGACAGCCACAGACCCAGAGTTGCAGCTGGAGGTCCATGAGAGAAAGGGTAGATTTAATTAGCTCCATCCCAGAGTGTGAGGCCATCTTATGACAGCACATGTCAAATCAGAATATGTCCATTCCCTCCATGCCTGCCCCAGTCCATGGTCCGGCCCAGAAGGCTGCCAGGGACATGAGTTCATTGGAACAGGAGAGGTGGTGAGGGGAGGTATGTGTGAGAAAGCAAGAAGCAGCTACCTGGTAAGACACTGGAGTCCTGAGTCTTTTCTGTGACTTACAATTTTAATTAATGAAGTGAGAGTTTGTTTGCTATTTAAGGTAACTGCTGTAGGACTTTCCATTTTCTAGGAATGATCAGAAGTATTTTGCATTCAGGAACATGGAAAGAAGTTCCCCTGTAGGATATATTTTAAAGGGACAGTGGAAGTCTGAAATACAGTTGTTTTTATGATATATCATTATCACTTGATGCTCCAGTGATATTATAAGAATTAGCTGTGAGTGGGAGACCAAAGTCAGTGCAGAGAGGAGAGAAACCTCAGTGGCAATGACATCCAAGGATTACACAGTAACTCACGCTTTGGGGCAGGAAACCCTCATGTGGGGGGGATGACATCACAGGAAACTCTGGTGATACTCGGAGAGGGGGTTTAAATCATCTTACAGCACTGGATTTTGTAGGAGCAGAATTTCTCTGATTCGTGAGTCTCTTAGGTGTCTTAAAGTTATAAGTGAGAGAAATGGAATTAGGACTGAAAATTCTGGAAGTCTATACACTGTGTGCATCACAGAGAAGGAATTGGCTGCATGCCACCAAAGGCCATTTTTCTTCCAAAGGTATAGTAGAATAGGCCATGATCCTCCATTTATTGCCTAGTCTATTAACAAGATATTCTCAAGGCTCATTAAGACATTTTGTAAAATATATCTGCCTTTTGTTTAGGATTTAGTAGAAAGTGGTGTCATTAACCCTCTCCTTCTTTCTCTTTCTGATCTTTCTAGGATGGATCTTAGGTGGTAGATTTTTCTGTGCTCACACTAATTTCTCTTTCACTTAATACCTACTCCCATCACTAAATATCTTAATATGCCTCCACAACTCTGCCTTCTCACGCCATGAGAAGTTATCTGTACACCAGATTTGGGTAATTCAGAAATGGTCTTTGCTCATTTTTAGCCAAATGCCTTCTCTTGTTCTTTTTCATTGCTCTGTATGATTCTGACCCTCAAATTCTGTCTGAATTGGTCAGTTCACCTATAGAGTTAAAATGCCTAAATGCTTTTGTTCTCAATTAGTATATATTTTAGAGCATATTTTAGTTCTAATGAACAGACATACTTGGCTGCTTAACAATGGAACATATGTCATTTCCTCTGTACGCCTCACAGGGAGAGTGGTTTCTTTCTGTTTTTGTTCCCACTTGGCAGTGATTTTATTTCAGCTGGTTTGTATGAAATGGGAAAAGTTCTAGTTTAGGCTGGAGAGCTCAAATTAAGGTCCCTTAGTTGGCTACCTGTGAAACATTTTAGGTTTATAGTATTGTAGATATAATACTGTATTAGTGTTTCACTTTTAGAAAAAATTACAGGAAATAGGTCCCAGATGTAATTTTTAGAGAGTCCCTGCCTTAAAGACCCTTTGAATTGTAAAAATAGTCCAGGGAAATTAAAAATATGTGAAAACTGTTGAAAAAATTGAAAGAAAGCTAAGCTCTCCTCAGTAAACTTCAAGTAATTGTGGGCTGAAAGATGACCTCCTCTCTGCAGGTGAGAAGGGCAATTACAATGCTGAAAGATTACGACTTGTCTCAAAAAATCCAGTAATAAACAAAGTGAGCCCTACTAAAGATTTTATTAAATTTTGGAACCTGAGTTGACTCCTTGGTAGCATAAACTGGAATGTGATTGATTGTCTTCCTCAAAGAGAATTTATGGAGACAGATTTCCACTTGGAGCGCCGAAAAGCAGCCTGTTCTCACACATTTCGGCGAAAGGCGGGATGAATGTCAGTAGCCTTTGTGATAAGGCCAACCCAGTTAGCAACAAAATCGGGAGGCTCTTTCTGTCCTGCCACCTTTCTCTCCTCCCCGGACAACTGTACTTTGGTTTTCTGTATGCCAAAGTCTGTGTGCCCATCTAAGAGCCTTGGTGTTCTGATGTAATAAGAATTACATTTTTTAAAAATCATGGACAGTTGGAAAAGGAAAATGATGACCCAGTGTGGTCCTTTTGGGCCTGATGGTACAACATGTGTTCACTTGCCTCTTTCACAGAAACCCAGATAATGTAGGATGAAACAATTTTGATGATATGCAACTCCAAAATCCACCACATGAACACCTGCAGCTTGTGAAAATACTCCAGGAATTTTAAGAAGAGCACAGTGAGGCGGTCAATCACCAGATGCCATTTGTTCCTTAAATCTGCAAGATAGGAAATTCACCCAAGAGCATAAAAAAGTTTTTTCTTTTTGCATCATTACTTCAAGCATATCTTATAACATTCAGATTGGAATGAGACACTGCAAAATAACAGTTGAGGATGCGTTCTAAGAGTACCAAAATTGGAGGAGGAGTGGTGTGAGAATTCCACGTCATGGTGACAACTTAGACGTCATATATCGAGGCTTGGAGCGACGAGTTTACTTTAATGCATTGTTTCATTAAATTAGTGTGAAGCGCTTAGACCTTATTTACTCTTAAGTTTGAGCTATAAGTCCCTAATTTACTGGGAACGATAAGTAACTGATCTCCGGCTACATGACATCTTTCTTGCCAAACAATGCTGCTGTAAGTGCCAGCCTCCTTCCCAGGGCTTCACTTGGAAGGGACACAGACTGCCAGTCGCCCTGGAAGAGCAGAGCCTGTGCCGCGTCACAGCTGAACGGACTCCGGTGTCTGAACTGCCCAGTCTCAGTGCCCAAAATGGGGTCGGGCTCATTCTAATTCAAATTTCTAATCAAATTAGTCATTTTCTTCTTTCCACCTTGTGCTAGGGAGTAATATTCTGCAGCCTGGGGTCATGCCTCTGTCAAAGGACGGTGCTGCTCAGTCTGTCTGGTGGAGTCAGCACATCCCCACAGGTGTAGAGCAGAGCTCACGAGCCAGGCAGATGGTAAGACCCAAGTGTCTTTTTAAATCTCCTCAACCACGGCTGGGGTGCTTGTAACAATTACTGTATTTGGTTCTGAAAGTTTCAGTAAGGTTGTATTATTGTGGAAAACGCTTATTGACAGTAACTCAGAAAATAGTATAAAATTTAGGCCATAACTGAGCACAATGTAGAGGTGCTTGGGGAGTGGAAGAACAAGGTGTGGTCCAAGTTTTGGCGAGATCCTGTTCTCAGTGTAGCAGACCACAAGCCTAGTCCCGAGTCCTCGGTCCCCCAGGGCTTGGTTCTCTGTCACACTGAGGAGCACACATTGCTCAGATGGAAAGAGCATTTCTGGGCCTCTCCTAGAGTCCCCGAGATGAATGGGTGAGGGGGACCCAGTTGGCGGGGGGTTGCCTTTCGGAAGGATCTGCCTCACGCTGCTTCCCCTTTTCTGCTTCTTTAAAGCACAGAACACCAGGAAGACAAGGAGCCCTCTTCCCATCACAGCCCCAGGGCGTCACCTCCCAGCGAGCCTTGAACTGCCCTCGCTGGCTCCACCCACACTATCTGGGATTAGACTTAATAAATTAAACTCTCCGCTTTTTATCCTCTCCACCCTGATCACTAAGGCTATCCGATTCTCACCCGGCCCTGCAAAAACACCAGTTCAAGTCTATGAAGAAAAACAGGGGAGAAGTGCCTGAAGAATCGAAGCCGGAAAAGCAGAAAGCTTTACAGTGACGACAGAAAGACCTCAAGGAGCTGGCTGGAAACAGTAATCACCCAACCGCTCATTTTCTCCTCTGGCTCCCATGTTCTGAAACTTTGGAATTACAAATACATTCTTAATGATCAGTTTCCTGGAAAAGTCTCAGCATGGTTTCCCTGAGAATTCGGAAAGGTCAGGTCTAGAACTTTCACAAATTCCACACAGCTGCCTGCTTCTCCTCTAGTGGGGGTGCCTCTGCCCCAGGCTTCTCGCTGTCTCTTGCCAGGATCACTCCTGGGGGACCAGTGGTTGACAACCAGTCATGTGCTCTCTTCTTCAAAGTTAGAATTACAAGGAAATTATTGTGGCAATTGGTGCAGAAGGGTTACAACTGTTGCAACCAAAAAAGAGAAACACGCCCCAATTTGTATTTCACTGACTGGGTCAAATGCACGTCCCTTCCCAGGGAGTTAGCATTTCCTTCAGCCTGTGAGCTAGCAGTTCCTGAGCAGCCTGGCGTGGGCGCATTACCTGAGGTCTCTCCCTCCTCCTCTTCCTCGTCCTCCTCGCTGTCTCTCTCAAGCTCCCCCTTCTCGGCTTTCTCAGGGCCTCCCTCTGCTTTCTCCTCAACAGGCTCAGCCGACTTCAAGTCCGGCTTGTCCAGGCTGGCTGTCAGGTTCATCATGGCGAGGTCCGGAAGGCTGCCTTCAGGGTGGGCCAGTCTGCGGGCAGACAGCAGCTGGGTCAGGAGGGGAGAGGGTGCCAGGAGGGAGGGAGCGAGGGGCAGGTGAAAGGAGGACGAGCAGCAAGGAGGGTCAGTGCGCGCACGCAGACCTTGCAATGTAGGGTTGTCAGTGTCTTGTCACTTTTGTTTTATAAGCTCTTTTCAAAGACAAACTGTAAACTCAGGTTTTCTTAGATTTTTCCAAATCAGGTTCTAGTGATTAGTCAGTAATGCGAGCTCTTGACACCTAAACTTGACATTTTTCCCAGAGGAGAAAATGGTCAGAGTTTAGGATGTAGAAGCATGAAATGGCATCATGTAGAGCTAGCATTTCATGGCTTCACAGGGGGACTTACTCATTTTGGTGGATTGGTAATTTTTTCTTGATGCTGCTCAAAGTAATTGAAATAGAAAGGAAAAAAAAAGGAGATGAGAACAGAAGAATTATAAGGACTGTCAGAGATCACATATCATGCCATGGGTCACCCACGATCGCATTCCTGTATGCTGGGTGCAGGGCGTCCTAGCGCCAAAGCATGCCAGGATGGTGTCAGCAGCGTGCTCCTGCTGTGGGCCTTACGCTCACAACTGATTCCAGAGTGGACAGGATTGCAGGTGGAAAAGGAGAGAATAGATAGACCAGGAGACAAATCATGTCATGCTTTTTTGGTAATGCAGCAACCATCCAAGAATCAAGTCATTCACATTTTAAATAGGTTTGAAAACCTTCCGTCATGTGTAACCTTCGCACAGACGTAGCCCACTCTGTTACCATCTAATGCATATGCAGACGAAGCTCAGTGCTTCCAGGACTCAGAAGTCTGCACCATGTCCCTGTCTGTAGACGCTGGGGTCAGCTGCTGGGCTAGCTGTTGTGTGGGAGCTGAAGGAGGGGTTAGGGACAGTTTCATGGAGCCTGGGCTGCAACTTAGAGCCTCACTGCGCATCTCACAGTGTACAGCAACAAGTATGATTTTTCTCCTGAATTTTTAAAAAGTGTACCATTTTATTATAGTCAAATGGATGTTTGAAGGAACATTTGCGGGCCATACGGTAGATGTCAGGAAAGGGCCTCCAGGAAATACTGCTAGTCTAAATAACTAAACTATGCATTTCAGCTTAGTTGTAACGGGACAGGCAAGTAGTACTGCTATTCTAGCTGTGTAATTGTAGGCTCTGAGTAAGTTATCTAACTTCATTTTCTATAAAGTGAGGAAGTTTGGCTACATAAAAATCTAAGCTTACTTGCAGCTCATTGGTTTTTATTTGAACCACACCTATGATGTTGGATAACTGTTAAAATACGTCTGCACTGTCCTTGGACCTTTAGAGAGGTTATCATTCAAAAGTAATGCTTGTAACAGGTGAATTATAGATAGCAGAAATAAATTGTTAATTGAATGCAGAAAAAATGTTCTGAGGATGGCTCGACATTGGTGGAAGGAATTATGCTGACATAACACCTTTCTAATTTTCTAAAATCAGTCCTTCCACCTTCCTGTCTTGGGGAAAGCCCTCCACTCGTGAAACTGCATTACTGTATCTTACATCCCAGGACTGTGTGCCACATCTCAGGGTATCAGATCTCATGCGTGCTGGACCTGATCTGTCAGGACCCTACCCATTAACTGGTAATGAAGTAAAAGTGGTCAGGGGTCACATAACTGTCAGTATTTATTTGTTCTCTTAAGCATCGCCAGGGGATTTTTTTTATGTAAGAAGATACTTTTCATCATGACAAGAATTTGGTTGATTTTAGTGTGGATGTGTGACCTTCTCAGAGTGCATTTCTAACATCCACATCACTGCCACGACTTAATATTGACACAAAAACAACTTTCCAATAATCCATGCTATTTTTGGAATGAAACTCACAGAGATGAGATTGTTTCTGCAGCTGCCATTATGGCTACAAAACAAAAAGTTCCCCAGCAAACAGGCCCCTGGGACACTGCCTTTGGTGGGCGTGCTGAGGGGAGATCACTGAATAAAGGAATCAATGAAAAAACCCTACAGGTAACCTTTCGGAAGTAACTAGAATCACCTTTTGTAAAGTGACTTTGTCTGCAAGAGATCTGGGACTAGATAATGCTGGGGAAAGAAGAGAATTGAATTTTTCTAAGGCAGTCCACTGCCATAATCCTTATGAGGAGAGATGCCCTGTCGGGAGGTCTCATGCCACCAGCTTGTTAATGGATCACAAAGAGAAAAGGGAAGACATGGATTAGGCTGTCATTTGCTAGCCTAGGAGTTTGTTAACTGAGAAATTTCCCTTAGAAAATCTGTGTGTAAAACGTGTGTCATGAAAATATTTTCAATGCATGATTGGAGTATCGTATTTTTAAAAGACAACCATGTGAATCCTATCATTTTTTCATTTGTATCATAGCACTTTTTTGGAGGCAATTAACAGAATAATGTTAAAAGCATTTTGGGGAGAGGTGATACAGAATAATGTTGAAAGAATTAGAAAGACTATTTCAAGCCTCAGCTAGACAACTGACTAGTTAGGTGACTTGGAAAAACTCCTTACCCTGCTTTAAGCCTCAGTTTGCTGATCTGTAAAATGGAATAACAGTGCCTGCTTCATAGAATGTTGTGAAAATTTTGATTTATGTTAAGCGCTTAACACAGTACTTAGTACACAAGAATATTTTTAAAACAAGGAACCCATCTGCTAATGGTAGATTGTCATACACAGTTTTGATCATCTGTCTCATACATTCATGCTAAAGAAGAGGTGGAATTAGAAACATGCCTTGCATGGGACCACCCGATGCTGGATGCTGGGGAAGGTGCTAAACCTGTACTATAATTCTGTCGTCAGCACGTTCTTTAACACAACCTGTGTATTAAAATGGCCTTTCAGAAGAAGAGCACATTTTCTTCCTGGGGAATCCGTCTCCAATATTCTCTGCCTTCGCCTCCCATGACATTCTGCCCATTGCCTCCCAGGGGCCTTCCTAAGAGGGTAGGCTGCTGCGGGGTGGGGATGGGGATTCCGTCTGCACAATGCAGGGTTCACAGGCAGAAGCAGGTGCCAGTTTGCTATAACAAACAGCTGCATCTATTCTCCAGGAAAGCCTGGGACCCTTAATTTAGGTATTTCCCCCTAGCAAATTTAAAACAGGGTTCATGGTTTTTCAAGCATGAAATTAAAAACCACCTTGTAGCAAAAATGTCCCTGAATCCTCTGGCTAAGGAACTTCGGGACTCGTCATCATTGGCTGACCACCGTGCCCAAGTTCTCTGTTCACCCTGTGTAGGGGCCGCACCGCGGCGCTCTGGAGGGACTGGGGGTGAGCCGGGTTCTCAGAGAGTCCCCCACGCCCCTTCTTTAAATCCCACAGGTCTGCGCGTCCTGCCTCCTCTTTGCATCTTTGCTCACTTACCGACAACAGCCTCACCTTGCTTTTGTTATGATCAGGCACCGACTTCAGTCCTATCACTGACTATCTCTTCTTCTGCATTATCACAAAGCAGGTGATATTTTCTGTTTGTATTTTTCACCCACTCTTTCTTCCATGCTTCCACGGCTTCCTACTGTCCTTGATGTCTGCATTTCTTTATTTGTACCTACATAATTGTTTTCTAATGGTGGTTCTAGGGACTGCCCCTTGAGGGCGGAAATCCAGTCTTTCTCTACTCCCCTGCCCTGGAAAGGTGGTCCTGTGCTTGACACACACGGTGATGTGTTTGGGGAATGAATTCTAGGCACCTGGGAGGCAACTAATTGTTACACACAGAGTTGAAAAGGTTAGTTTTGTATTAGGAATAGACTTGGAAAAGTCACATATTAAGGTAGTTTCTATTACAGAAAATGGAAATTTTACCATTGTAAAATATCCTTAGTCTAAATTCCATTTATTCATAACTGATCTAATGTGGAACACTTGCTAATGTAAAACTGCACTCATCTCATTCATTAGATTGTTAGGAAAAAAAGAGATGTCTTGAAAATTGTGTTTATAAGTAATATTTAAATAGAATATTCATACTGTTTAAAATTACTTTCTAGAACTTATCAGCAATTTTAGAAGACCACATTCACAGATAAGTAATTGACTTGTAAATTCAATATCACATCTTAAATGTGCATAACTCCCAAAAAATCTAACAGGCAGGATTGGAGGCAGTGACTATTTCTGTATATGTGGAAGAAATAACCATTACTCTACTCCTGTTAAAATATTCTAACTCATTCTGTTTGCAATTTCAGTTAAAACTTCCCCACAATTACTCACATCATCAAAATTTCGTCAGTCACCCACTATCCTCAACACACCCCCTGCTTCACACCTTGTAAGGTACTGTCTTCATTTTAATTAACCCAGAAGTGGAATGTAGGTATGTCCCTTTTTCATCCAGAACTCACATGTTCTAACACATTTTTTTCCTTATAAAAAAACACTGAGCATAAGGAAACCAATTACCGAGCAAGAAAGCTTATTTACTTAATAAAAGGATTCATCTTATCATTACAATTAAGAGTATGTCCCATTCAAAACCGGACACACTTTACCTACAGCCTTTTAGAAGCACGTGTTGTTCGGTAAGGGATGGGTTTCCTAGGTAACATTCTCCTGGGGGATAGCGCTGGCCTCAGCATGTTAACATTCAGACAAAAATAAGAGATACCACTTGAAAGAAGTTAGTGCTGATGGTGGAACACTTGAAGTTTTAAATGATTTTAGACAATTGAATCTTGACCATTCTAAGAATTCCTGAGTGAATCCACTGTCCTTGTGACTTGGGTTAATGGCCAGGGGCTTTCTCTCAGGAGTTTGGGACCCTGGGGACCAAAACTTGCACCAGCCTCTGCCGCAGGGCTTGTCAGACCCTCTCCTGCCATCTTTGCTGCCCCATCTGCTTACTAAGCAAGTGGTGGGTCCTCTGTGAGAAGCAGAGAGAGAGGGCGAGAGGAGAAAAGAGGGGGAGAGAGAGAACTTCCTTATACTGGGAGGGATAATATAACTAGCTGCCCAAGATTTCCAGCTAGAGTCTCTATCTTACTTCTCTGCCTATCAGCTAAAAGCCTGAGGTTGACTTTTCTCTCAGGCAGCAGCAAAACTGGTCCCCGTTCTTCCTTCTTCAGTGATGGGCGCAGTGGTGCACTAATGGCTCCCACGTGTGTCTAGGAGCTCTGCCCCCTGGGGTTTACTATTTGGTTCCAGCCTTAGGATTTGACTTACAAGAAAAGGGAATGGAGTGGAGAGCCAACAAATCTTTCAAGGACTTATTTTGCTAATTTGATTTACTGAAAATACATGTTTCTATGACATAAACTACTGGCTTTATTGCTAAAGACATGAAGTTATAGGACTGGATATTTTAACTCACCCACTTAATAAAGTAAGAATAGTTTCAGTAAATTAGATCCCAAAGGGTCTTTTCTCTGCACTCTGAGGGCACTTGAGGGTCACTCTACACACAACATTTATCAGAGCGTCCCTTTATTTTGTGTGCTCACTTGCATGTCTTATCTCCCCAGCTGGGCGGTCTGCGTCTAGAGAGGGGCCATGTCCCAGTGCCCACCTGTGCATCTTCTGTGATCTGCAAATGTATTTTGAAATCTGATGCAAATGACTGTTCTCTAGTGTTGATCTTTCAAGTAGAGCTTTAAAGGAAGTGATGCTTTAATTTCTTTAACTCATGTAGTGTTGTGACCATTATTTCACTCCAGAAGTATATCCTGAGAGTCAACTAATGGGCAAGGCCCTAAGGTAGGTAGTAGGCTACCAGGCCGAGGAGCTGATGCCTCTGGCAAGGGAGATAAGACAAGCAGGCTGTGGAGAGCTGAAAGGCGGTGTCGGGAGGCAGCAATGATAAAGTGCTACAGAATTCAGAGGAAGGGCAGATCACTCTTAGCAGGGAAGTTGGCATTTATGGGCAGGTTTGTGGAGGAGGTGGTTCTTGAGCTGAGCTCTCAGTTATGCCTTCAAGAGGGAGATGAGCTCTTAGGCAAACCTTGAACTAATTCTACCAAAGAACGAAATTAATGGGGAAGATGTTTGAACCAAGACCAAAGGCCGAGCACCAGCTGAAGACCCCCAGCAACCTCCAAATCCACTTGGTAGCACCATTCAGTATAAACACCAAATGGTTTGGTTTGCGAAATATACCCATGAGCATACCTGAAGACCTCGTCCACTATCTGTTGACATAATTTTCATTTACAAAACAGTAAAGTGTTTAGCACACCAAGAGACCATTTTTAAAAAAGGAAGAAAAGGAGAGAAAACATTGAAGTACCCACCTATTTATTATTAGATATACGCGCCCATTGACTTTGGCATGGCTACGAGGTGAGAGATGGAAGCACAAGGTTGCATGCGGTGGCAATGGGGAGACAGGTCGGAGAGAGAAAGAGGAGATCGTTAGACAGAGATGAATGAAGTAAACCGTCTTGTCATTTACATCCTCAGGTGCGTCATTATTAATACATTTCATGCACCGAAGAAGAGCCTAGGCACCGAGATTCAGCAGCCACATGAAATTAGACACATTCAGGAAAAATGCTTGAGGATAACAAGCTTCTCCATTCATTGCATCCCTCCCTACCTTTCATGCTTCATTAAAAATTCATAATGTTTTAATTTTCAGAGTACCTTTATTAAACCAAATTCAATTAAAAAGGTTAATTCTTGCTTCTTCCCCAGAATGAAAAAACAAAATCCTACTACAAATAGTCGTATTCAACATATTATTCTCTAAGTTTTTCTAAAACTAAAGTAAAAAAGTCATTTCATTTCTATATGCCTCACAATACTTTCTCAAACAAATTATGGACAAATTGCAGTGGTGGATATTTTAAAGTAGTAATGGATACTTAATGCACTGTTTGGAATTACATATAATAATTTTATTGTATTACATATTTTATCAATATAAAAGTGAAATGATATTCCTGAGAATGCCCACTTAGAAATAATAATAGTTTCTTCCTATCATATCATAAACTTTTCCCATAATGCTAACTTGATAAACTCTATAATGCTAAACACAATAAGTTCTGCTTCAGACACAAGTGACATTGCTTACAGTATCTATGTGTACACACATATAGCACACACAAACAGTGGACAAAATAGGAAAAGAACAGTTGGTATATATAGAAACAACAGTATTGGAATCAAGTTAAGGAATACAATGAATTGATTATTCTTGATTTGTGGGTCATTTTTTTGTAAAGTAGCTACTAAAATTTGGGTCTTTTATATTAAACTCGTGCATGAAATTCCAAAACACCCATCTTGAGTGAGTCCTTTGAACTCGCTAAGGTTCTAGAAAACTGTTTTTCATAAAACTAAAAATGAAACCCCTTGTTCCTAAACTCCTCAGGTAGCTTACGTTATATAGTCTCTCCTCACCCGTTTTCATATTTTCTTGGAAAATTAACTGCTAAAGGAGTGCTCAGAGCTAAATCTCAACCATGAGGAAGGCAAGCAATGACCTCAATGTGCTATAGAGCAGTGAGATCTTTTCTTGCCATGGCAGGAGGGTGAGGGCTATGAATGCAGCAGCTGAAGAAGCAGAAATACATCTTGACATGAGGCTAGAGTCCTTCCCCAAATCTACACAATGAAATAATAGCCTTTATACTTAAAAGAAGTGGAACAAATTCAATTTCTACATACCATAGATCTCAAAATTCTGATTCTTTAGACTGGTAAAATCTTTACTTCTACAAAACTTTTTTCTCTATAAATTTTCTACAAAAATTGCCTTCTACAAAACTATGGTCCTAAAAAATATGTTCCTTTCTATTTACCTGGAAAAATTGTAGCCTGTACAATCGACTGTGACAGAGGATTCAGATATATAATAATAAGAATAATGACAAGAAAAAGCTCCTGTGTATTAGAAGAACTTTAAATAAGAAAGAAGTAAAGATTCAGGGAAGAAAGGCATTCAGAAGAAAAAAAAATTAGAAGTATCATTAACAATTATCAATAATTACATTTCTTTTATGCAGAAACAAATATACTCTGCTAATGAAAAGATTCTCCTTGATTATTGAATATGATTTTTGAAAAAATGATGAGGTGTATAATTAAATAAAGCATGTTATTTAATGCACTTTTTCTAATTATTGATGACTTTAACTTTTCTATGCAGGCACTGTGTTTGTAAACTTTTAATCTTTAAATTTCTTAGGGTGATTTCTTCTCCCAACAAGCTAACGATAGGTTTCAGCTCAACTTGATTATTTATGGCGACAAGATGGTGTGTCACCGACACACTGACAAGCATCCGGACCATACTCAAAATGAAAGCTAATTGGAATCTTAGGTTCAACAAAATACAATAAGGAAAATAAATCTGCTGGTCATAAATAAATAGATAAAGATTATAAAACATTTTTTATCATTAGATAAAAGTATTTTGAAGTTATCCATAATTCCATTCCCTACAGCAGCAGATAATTGAAAGTTTGGTATTTCATAAACCGCATAATGAAATACTACTTCATAGTCTTTTGATGTACTCATTTTTTTCCCTTGAAGAAGAGTTAAGGGGAAGTCAAAAGAGCTAAAGAGATATCAGAGGCAGCATCTGTATGCCTTTGCTTCCTTAGTTGCTTAGCAAGTGTTTTTCCAGGAACTGAATCATAGGCTAAATACTAAGCAGAAGAAAGTCAGTATTAATGTTCATTAGAAGAATGCTTGTAATTTCTCTGTGCTGGAACAGATTGAGAGATTTGCCATAATTCATTGTGGTCATAACACACATGGGGAGGGAGAGCAATATGCCATCTGTTACTTGTAAATAATGTATATTTATCGAGGAGAAGACAACAGAGAGCTGATAAAGGAAAATATTGTCTTCACCTTCTCTTTTTAAATGCCATTCTAGTTACTAGCAGATTGCAGGTTCTCTCCTTCTGGCTGTGGGTCTTCATTTCTAAAATGAATTCTGCACACCAGCATTTAGTGTGCGCTCGCTCGCTGCGACCTCTTTACTGGTTGTTAGCAGTATAATAGAAATAATAGAAAATCTGTCCCCCTTAATTAGCCCGACTCTGTAAGTGTTCTAAAACACATCACTAGCCTAGACACAAAATATACATCACCAACTCCAAAGCATTTTTTTTCTGAACTCTGAATCTACTCGCATGACTACCAAGATCACTTTGCATTCACCAATCATCCATGACTACCAACTGTTTCAGAAAGTATCATCAGTTTTACACATTTTGTTTCCCATATTTTTTTCACTCACAGGTTGACATTCATGGAAAGTTCAAGGTTGGAACTAAGATTACTGGCTTTCTGGAAGGTGGCCAGCTGAAGGTGGGGAATCAAGGTTGCCTTCCTGGTAACAGGAGCAGAAGGCATGTGCTTCTTGCGCCCGCTCACCTGTAGATGGCGCTGTCTTCCTTACTGGGAATGGACTTCAGGTCTGTCAGTTCAAGGAACCGGTCATGGAAATAGTGAAGGTGTAATATGCACACCAGCAGAAAGGAGGTTGGAATGAATATACGAGTGAATAGCTCGGCCACGGTGAACTGCTTTAAGCCAAGATCTTCAAGTCTGCAAAACAAAACAAAACGAAACGAAAAGCAAGAACCCTTCGTAGGCAGTGAAGATGCATTCTTTTCACTATAAATTACATCACAGTGTTCCTCGCTCTCAGTTACACCATCTACTGTGTTCCTCTCTCACACACATTCTGCTTTGGCTTTTGTTTCCACCACGCCAACCAACCTGCTTTTACAGCAGTCATCAACGGCTGCTTCTCTATCATTCATTCTGCCTCCTAGACCTTCATGAACCAGTCCTGGTCTTGATGCCACCTCACTGTCCTGGATTCTGTTCTGTCACCATCTCCTTTTCCCTTGACCCTCCAGAGGCAGAAATACCCCAGGACTGGGTGTTGGCTTCCCTTGTAGGAAATCTCACCCAGTCCCAGAGATCACATACCGTCTCTACACCAATGACCCAAACGAGCATTTACAGCTCAGACTTCTCCTGTGGACTCTCACACTCAAATGTCTACTGGAAATTGGTCATTTCACAGTTATTCCATATCCCGTGTTCTCAAAACTGTCTTTTTGACTTCCCAATGTTCCTTAGCCCAGCTGTCCGGCACCCCCTCTCTCCATGCTTGTCTTCCCTGGCACGACCATCTGCCCTGTGCACACTTTTGAAATCAGGGAGTCTTCCTTAATTTGTTCTTTGCTGTCATACCTCAGTCATCCACATTTCCTTCCACCTCCAAACCCCTCTTGAATCTGTCCACCTCCACTGTTCTGGGTGAAATCACCATCATTTCTCACAGGACCATGGCTGGTGCCTGTTAACCAGTCCAGTTGTTTCTATTTTGGCCTCTCAATACATCACTTTTTCTCCACCAGTTGAGGGTTCTTTCAAGACTAAAAAAACTTGACCAAGAATAAAATATCAGCCACCACTACCTGCACAGCAGGCACACCAGGTGCTGGGCTGAACTCCCCCTCCATTCTCCCCCTTGCTACCCGTGAGCGACAGTCCCTTCAGTTCCTTATCTGTGCCCAATTCTGTCCTGCCACAGGGCCTTTGCATTTGCTGTTCTTTGCCTGGGGTGCTTTCATGCATTCCTTTCCCCGACTCACACACTGCTCTTAAGAAACCTCCTTCTTATCCTTCAGGTGGAGTTTAAAATGACACTTCCTTAGTGAGGCCTGCCCTGAGCATTCCATTTATGCTTAGCAGTCTCCATTATTCATCACCTCTGCCTGTTTCCTTCACAGACCTGTTACAATTTGTACTGAATTTATGGGCACATTAAGTAGATTTTTTGTTCGTCTCTTTGACTTGAATATAAACCCCACAGTGCTTAGACTCTGTCTTGCTTCCAGGTGTAGCCTCAGTGTCTGGCACAAGGGAGGTATTCGATAAACATTTGTTGAACAAGCATTAAGGATGTCTAGCGAAATGGTGATCCTTCCCTTTTCAGATTTTCTCCTACTCATTTCAGTATATTCAATTCTATGCCCAGTTTTGGTTGGATTTCTGAACTAATTCCAGAAGTTTATAGAAGCAAATTAGAAAAGGATAGGGTCTGATCTATTGCATGCAGAGGAAAAATAATTTCATCATCACTAGTCTATTAGCACTTCCAGAAATTTCTTCTATGGCACCGACGAAGGGCCTTAGAGCCTTAGTGCCAGCTGCCCCAGTGAGGAGGGACTGCTGCTTTATATTGTGAGTCCATGAACCTGTGAAGAATGGAAGCACTGACTCCAGTTTGGAAAGCAGGAAGCGTGACTGGCAAAACACTAAGCAGGTATGTTTGAAGTGAAACTGACATTAGAGAAAGTCCTTTCATCAAAATAGGGCTGAAAATTCACTTCTCAGTCAGTATGCTTTGAGTACCCACTATGAGCCAAGGTCAGAGTTAGAGAGAACACAAAATAACTAAGACATGAATCCTGTGCTCCAGGATTTTATAGACATTGATGATGTCATGCTTTACTAGAATCTTCCATGATAAAATGTTTTGAACAATATGCATTTAAGTCTTCATCCTGGTTGTCACCTCACATCCCATCTTATGTCAGAATTGCTTACTTTTCTTTTTTCAATCCAGTCATATTTTGCCACAGGCCTGGAAAGTTTTCAAACTGATATGTGTATATAAAGATAAGCACCAACATAGTGTAAATAACCACAGACATCCAAAAATATTTTAGAATTCGCCTCCACCATTCATAGTGCACCTGTGAATTGGATGTGGAAAAACAAACAAGAAAATAAATTGGTTATAGGAAAATTCACAAAAATATTTGTGCTTTTTTGGTAGCTGGTGATATTTACAAATACTTGAAAAATAAAGTCTATTTCACGTTTCATTTTTGAGGTTTTGCTCCCTATGGAGTTGGACTGATCTAGACTGGAATCCCAGTGCTACCAGAAGTCACTCACTGTGTCTCTGGACAAACTGCTGGACCATACTGAGCTCCAGCTTCCACCCCCTATGTATGTACTTTGAATTGTTAAGTTGTTAAGAATTGTTTAAGCTGTTAAGAGGATGCAGTAATACTCGTAAGCCTCTTGGCACATGTCTGGTCTGCAGCCATCATTCAGAGAATGGTGACAGTAGGTGCTGCTGGGAGAAAACTGCCTGTTTTAACATTCAAGTAGTAGTATGTGAATGAAAATGTGGGACCACCACAGAGAAGATATATATCTCTATTATAAACCTGTGCGTATTCATGAGAGAATACCTACCCTAAAAATTTAAAACTATTTCAAAACCTTGATTTCAGTTAAAAAACTTTTATCTCCACATAGTTTTGTAGTTGCGTTGTTTTGTTGTTTGCCTGCAAGAATATCTGACTGTTGTGATTGGTTCTATCATTGGGTTAAAATTCTGTATCAGTTAAAATTGAATTTGTGGGAAGGCTAATTCATTTCAACATAACCTTTTCTGTTATAGATTCTACTTAACAAAATAATAAAACAGTTTAATATATACAATGTATGTATGTATATATAAACGTCCACAGTTTTCTGGTTCCAAAGTCTGAAATACAACTGAACTGGATATCAACCAGTATTTTAGTTGATTCAGCCATTATGCAAGGTTTCTTTTTTTTAATCAAGAATTTCTGAAAACCTCAAGAGCCTTTTTTTTTTACTTTTTAAGAACCTACAATTTTAAAATAATGAACAACCTGACAATCATCTTTCCCATTTTAGGGTCGTTACTATGTAATGTCTGGATCTCACCCATCACTTTATATGGCATGTTCACAGGAGCACAGCAACTTAGAATCTCATCAGAGGAAGCTCACAGCTATTTCCGGGACAGGTGTGAGGATTAAAACATAGAAGACAATTGTCCACCTACCTGATACAAGGCCACACAGAACAGAAAGAGCACCATGTAGATGATTTTGTACATCACAATTTTACCCTCGAAGCTGACAAAGAAGAACATTCCTCCACAGACGTAGATCCAGTACTTAATGAACATGGCCACCACCAAGTTGCCCAGCACTTCCATCACGTCCTGGCCATCATCTTCCTCTTCTTCTTCCTCCAGCTCCTTCTCCCTCTCTCGCCTCTCGGCCTTTGCTTCCTCTCCTTCCTCCTCTTCGGTCTCTCCTTCCATTTGTATAGCTTGCTCGTCATCTTTAAAATAGAAAACTGGGCTATTATCCATAGCTGGTGCCCTGACCTGAGCCACATGTCCATCAGGTATTGCATTTGGGACATAGAAGAGCTTATTTTATGTGTTACCTGAATGATTTGAGACTACTCTACATTTACAACTACTCATACTCAATTTTCATAACCTTCTTGTTTATATAATTTAAAAGAAAGAAATTTGGCAATATTTTACACTCGTCTTTTTATACCACCTATTCATGTAACACCAATATCCAATGACAATTTAAGTACTTCAGGATCTAGAAAAATAAAAACAGGAGTCTCCCCTCTTCTGCAGTTTCACTTTCCATGGTTTCAGTAATCCACGGCCAACCAGCATCTGGAAGCAGACGACCCTCCTGACATACGAACACAAGGTCAATAGCAGCCTGACGCTACAGTTACTAATTTAAATCACAACACCTATGTCACTCACCTCACTTCATCTCATCACATAGACACTTTATCATCTCGCATCACCACAAGCAGAAGGGTGAGTACAGTGCAGTAAGATATTTTGAGAGAGATTAACTTCACATTCATATAACTTTTATTACAGTAAATCATTATACTTGTTCTGTATAATCAGTTGTTAATTTCTTACTGTGTCTAATTTGTAAATTAAACTTTATCATAGGCATTATGTGTAGGAGAAAACAGTATATTTAATGTTTGGTACTATTCATGGCTTCAGACATCCTCTGGGGGTCTAGGAACATATCCTCCGTGGAAAAAGCAGGACTATAGTAGTCGACAGTAACACAAATCAAAACTATGTTATCAATTTCAAATTCTGACTGTTTCATGGTTCTAAAAATGTGAATTGAGAGAAACAATTTAACTTCTCTGAGCCTTAGTTTTCTCTTTCCGTACGTGGGAATCAATTTTATGAGGATCGAATAATATAACATTCTCAAAAATTCCGTGAGCTCACGTGTACTCTAAATCTTAGGTAACATACTACCATACTGTTCTTCATAGAGAAAAGTTAATGTTTGGCTTCCCTCTATTCTGAAGCTTTCTGACATAGGTTGGGGCGCTTTCTGTAATTTTGTTGGGCACAAAAATCTCCAGTCACACACTGTACACACTAATTCACCTTTTTCTTCATTGTCTTGACTTCCAATTTTGACCTCAGATAAGAGAGCTTCCTTTTCTTGAAGAGCTTTTTGCTCTGTGAGGTGCTGTCTCAGCAGGAGCCAAAAAGTAATGGTGAAAAGGATCTGAAGACAGAGAATGAGCAAGACAAGGGGTTAGTCACCATTTGAAGTGTAAATACATTTCAACAAATACATTTGCTCCGCATTTCAGAGGGAGCACAGGGACATCTTTCTATTTGAGATAGTCAGGTGCCCACTTGATTCCATCTGAAAGTCACTGGCTTTTAATCCCCTTCCCTGAGGATGCAAGCAAGCATGCTGAGCACCAGGAGTGCGTTTGCACCGTGTAAGGGGAAGGTGCACGGGACAGTCCAGACTACTTCTATCTGGGCCAGAAATCAGCCTTGGCAATTGGTGTCCCTCTGGGCACTAATCCTTGACTTCTGGTCCTGACTGTGACAGGGAGACATACTTCTATAATATTTGCTGTTGCTGTAATGTTCCACATTTTGAAGAACTTCATGGATGGGAAAAAAAACTTATCATCGCAGAAAATAGAACCCCTAATATTTCCATTCATCTCCCAAAGCTGAATGAAGAACCTTTCTAAGTGCCTACACTTGTACATGAACCCTTTCTATCCCCCTCAGCCTTAGACAACCACTAATTTACCTTCTGTCTCTACAGATTGCCTATTCTGGATATTTTACATAAATGGAAGGGCATAATATGCATTATCTTCTTTAGCATAATGCTTTCAAGGTTTATTCATGTCATAGCATGTACTGGTACTTCATTTCTTTTTATTACCCAATAACATCCCACTGTATGGGTAGATAACATTTCATTTATCCAGTCGCAGGTGATGGGCATTGAGGTTTTTCCTATTTTTTGTGCCTACTAGAAATAACACTGCTGTGAGCATTCATGTACAAGCTTTTGTGTGGACATAGGTTTTCAGTTTTCTTGGGTTTATATACCTAGAAGTGGAATTGGAGGGTCTTAGGATAATCCTCCTATCTTTAACATTTTGAGGCACTGACAGACTGCTCTAAAGTGGCTGCACCATTTTATAGTCTCCCCAGCAGTGTATGATGGTTCCAACTTCTCCACTTTCTTTTTTTTTAAACCTAGTCATCCTAGTGGATGTGAGGTGGTATATCATTGTGGTATATAGTAGCCTTTATAAATATTTATTAAATAAATGAAAAAATAAGTGAGCAAATGAATGGGTCATTTTCACTTTGAATAACTGTCTTCTTAATGATCCTTCTTTCTACTTATCATTTACCTTCAACATAAATTAGATATAGACTTAGGCACCCACTTAATTGCAACAGAACATCATGGGTTTTTAAATCCCATTTCCTGGGGATGCAAGCAAGCATACTGAATGCCAGGAGAAAGTTCAAAATTGTGCAAGGCCTTGGACAAGGTGCATGGGACAGTCCAATTTATACTGAAAATAACTTGGACTATGTTTTTCTCTGAGGGGAAAACACTATCATTTTAAATCTAAACGCAGGGTATAATATTGATCTGTGTGTAAATTATAGAGACCTCTGAGCAATATAATATTTTTATAGTTTAAAATTTATTCAATTTTGTGAAGTAGTGATTATTTGGAACCTATTTTAGACAGTTTTTGCTTGGACATAATTATTATGATTACTGTTTTGTATCAATGTTTTGTTTTCTTATTTTCACTTACCTTTGAGGCAAGTTCTCCTGGATCTTTCTTTTCTAAAAATCCTGGGACCTTTTTAATTTCAGGAAGTTCAAAACTCCATATATACTGTAATATTAGCAGTAGATTTCCATAGACAACCATGAAAGGAGAGCTGATCATGGCATATTTCCTTCTGTTGCGAATCATCCACAGAGTGCATGACCAGATCAACAGCACGAAAGTCAGCCAGCTGTGATAGGTGATGCTCCAAGCCTCGAGGGAGAGTGGAAGAGAAAGAACGATCATGGTCACTATGATGGAGAGCCCCCTGCTTAGTAAGTTAAAAGATCTAAAATGAAAAAGCCAAAAATATCCAAACTAGGCCTAGGAGAGAGTGGTAAAATCATGGAGAGAGATTCTACCTGCGGCACAGGGAGGGGAGGGAAGACAAAGGCTGATACTGCTGAGAATAACTTTGTTTTTGAACTTCCTGCAGGAGCTAGCCAATGGCAAGGGGGTCTTGATTACAAGTTCTTTCCCTCCAGCCCCAAAGGCTTTCATCTTTGCCCTACTTTGCAGCATTAAAAGCAACCATAGTGCTTTCTCTCTTCCTTTTCCAAACTGGCTTGGAGTCAGCTGTCCTGAAGAGTGAGTGTGGGCCACAGATGGGCTCAGAAACAGAAGCTGTGGATGTGCGTGCAAGCTGGGCTTCGGAGAGCACTCTGAGGCTATCCTGGGAGAAACACAGGATAGAAATTTGAAATTCTACATGAGGAAGGTGTGTGTTAGGCTTCTGCAAACCCCAAATAATAAAACCCAAATAAATTTAAAAGCCAGTCTCAGCTTCTGTCCTGTAAGGGGTATGACTCAAAAGCCGTAAGACCCTTTGGACAATGACACATCTTCTATTCACACAAAACGTCCAAGGAATCAGAAGTGTGTCTCAAAGGGCAGCTACCAGAACAATCTGTTAATCAGGCTCATGAATATTATTAACTTCAGGAAATCCAGCATCTCTTACCATAATCTCTGATACCAGATTTCTGCAAAAGATCTTTTGAAGACACTTTCTAGATTTCTCAGGGGTTAACTGAAATTAATTCCTCAATAGTCATGAATTATCAAGAGTTAGTTGTAAAAACCTACATGTTTTACAAGTCTCTTTTGCTTCTGGAAAGTAGGTAGGTTTTAAGATAAATAAAGTCAGCACAGAAGAACATATTTCCTTTCAGCAATCTGCCAGTTTGTCCTAAAGCACAACTAGTTTTGTAAGTGGAAAATTATTTTAAATTGTTGGTTAAAACATATGATAAGTATAAACTGGAAATTAAAATTGCTTTTCTTAAAATTAAGCTAGTGACTAACAACTATTATCAACTCTGAAATATTTTCATGAAAATATTATTTCTTGGAAATAGTGTTTATCACAGGTCAGGTAACATTTAACGTACTTGCATTAACAATGCATTTGAGGCATTTACCCTAGTATGAAAGGCAGCTATGACTACCATAATCTGTGGGTGACCCAGGAAAAGAATCTTCACAGATATAGTTCCAGTAGACAGTATTCCCTGCACACTATTCTTGTGTGGGAAGGGGAGGGTGGAAGAGGGAGAAGAGCGAGTTATTTTTAAAAACCTTCTTGCCTTTTCAGTGTCTGTGTCACATATGCCTTTTATTTGTGATAACTGGGAGTGGATTCTGCATTACGGTGTTTCCTATGCTCAGTTTCCACACTGTCTGGTGGGTTGGCATATTTGCTCTTTCTATTTTTGAATGAATACGTATATCATTCTAACAGACTCAGCTCGCTAGGACTTCTCTCTTTGTGACTAGAAGGCTGCTAGCAGGGTGCTTTCCTGGAGGGCAGGCACTGGGGGAACACTGACTGTGGCTCTGTTAAAACAATGGAAATGGTACCAGAGATGGGCACGCCTTTGATGAAGGATCTGCTATCTTACATTTTTACAATGGATTTTTTTTTCTTACTAAGTAACAAAACATGTATTCAAAGTTTTGGGTTTTTATTTTTAAAGCTTTATTCCTTTATATATACATATAAAAGACCAAACTTAACTGGCTTATTTTTAGAAAGAGAGAGGAAAAAACTGTATACTCTTTTGAACTCAGAATCAGAATTGTAAGTTGCATTTATATGTTTAACATTTTAAAATCAGAAGTTTGCTGTAGTTTATATTAGAGGTTGATAACAGTATTCCCCCCTTATCTGTGGTTTTATTTTCTGCGGTTTTAGTTGAACGCAGTCAACCGAGGTCTGGAGGCAGGTAATCCTCCTTTTAAATGTATCATCAGAAGGTCAGTAGTAGCTTAATACTACGTCACACTGCCTACATCATTCTCCTCACTTCATCTCATCATGCAGGCATTTTATTATCTCACATTGCCACAAGAAGAAGGGTGAGTGTAGTACAATATTTAAGAGAGAGACCACATTCACATAACTTTTATTACAGGATGTTAAAATTGTTCTAATTTTATTATTAATTATAGTTGTTAATCTCTTATTTGCCTTATTTATCAATTAAAGTTTATCACAGGTGCGTACGTATAGGAGAAAACAGTATATATAGTGCTCAGTACTATCTGAGGTTTCAGGCACCCACTGAGGGCCTTGGAATGCATCCCCTGCAGGTAAGGAGGAGGGGGGCTATTGTACATAGAAAATGTCAAAAACAACTCAAAGATCGCACAGAATTAATACTATTTAGACAATAGAGTTTGCGATTTCCCAAATGAGCCATATTTAATTTCAAGGAGTTTTCTTTTCCCAGCCCTCTCCCAGGTGTCGCAGTGGGGCTTACTAGATGCTGAAGTTGAGTCACACCCAGGTTCATTTGGGAGACACCTTGGCTGAGGGCCTGGGGAAGCTCAAACATTTTCCTCCTAGAGTTATAGCATATTTTCATTTTCAATCATCAAAGGTTTCCATAGGCTCTCACCATTGATGACAACATTTGGAAGAGTTTTGTGTTAAGTGTCAGATTTCTCAAAAGTAAGTCAGATTTCCCATGAAAGTTTGTTCTTAAGAAGTGCAGAAAGTAGACTCTCTTCTATCTATAGGCGAGGGCTATTTTTGAAGCTGAGATGCTGGAGATGGGGCATTAAACCAGAAGTGGGTAGAAAGATGCATAAATCGAGCACTAAAACCCAGAAATTCTCTGATTGGGAACTCTGGTTGCTTGATATTCATTGGTAAAAAAAAATCATTGCAGTTAGGATGGAATAAAGTCTCACTCAAATCTAAGTTAAGAGAATATAACTCATTATCTGAAAGAAATAAGCACAGTGTTCTTTAATCTTGAATACCTTTAATAACACATAGGAAAGCTACCCAGTAAGTCCTTTTTAAATAGACAAAATAGGGAACAGTTGGACTTGATAGGCTAATTTGAGAAAAATGTATTGATATTCACAAGGAGGCTGAGTAGAAGGACATGATTTTGAAGTCTATACTATAAGAAGCCCATGCAAAATTAATGTAACCAATCATTATCTGGCAAGACTTAGGAAGATGAAGATGTTTGTGCTGGCGTGACAGGATGGCAGCCCTTGGAGCAGGGGGGCTCTGCGTGCCATCCTGCCGCTTCTCCAGCACGCTCACTGTTGACCCTCATACCTACCATCATAGCAATGAGGGCACAGATGTAACTCTGTTTCATAATAAACTGGAATACAGAGACCATGGCGTGAACTTTAACACTTCTCTTTTCCTCATGGCTCTGTTCCTCTTCAAATTCTTCTTTCTCATCCTCTTCTTCCTCTTTCTTTTCTAGACAGACAAATATTTTATATGACTGTTTATGTAGATATATGAATTTTACGTAAATGTCCCAAGCAGTGTGGCACAGGTATGGTTTTAGCAGAGCCTTTTATTTAAGACTTCAGGGATTATTTCCAATTAAGAAAGCCCTTAGAATTCAAACAAAATTAGTAAGTTCCACCTGGTAAGTGGAATGAAGCCCTGCACTCACATATTGCAGGAAGGAAGCTTCAGTTTGAAAGGACATAAGATGGTTCCCCCAAATCCCCACCTCCTGGCATCCATGCCTGGTGAAATCCTCTCCCTTCGAGGTTGAGGTACCTGATGTGCTGCCAGCAAATAGCATCCTTGAGAAGGGATGGAACATTACTTCCAAGATTGAGTTTAAAAAGACTGTGGCTTTTGCCCTGGGCCCTTGCTCTCATTCTCTCACTCACCTGTTCAGAGAGAAGTCACTGCCCTGTAATAACCTGCCCTGTGGGGGGGCCCAGATGGCAGGGAACTGACGCCACTGGCCAGCAGTCAGCAGGATCTTGAGGCTGGCCAGTAGTCACATGAGTGGGCAGGAAAGCAGATTCTCCTTGGGCAAGCCTTCAGATGAGACCACAGCCCAGCCGGCAGCTTGACTGCAGTCTCAGGAGGGAGCCTGGGCCAACGCGGCTAGCCTGGTCACCCCTGATTCCCGACCCACAGAAAACTGTGTGACACTACGTGGTATTAATTAAGCCACTAGGTTTGGGGCTCGTTTGTTCCTGAGTAATAGGTGACTAGTGCCCAGAGACACGAGTGCCGGTGGTCTGGTGCTCTCCAGAGACCACAGGGAACACCCGGGGCCGGGCCTGTGGGAAGGAGCCGGGTGTAGGGACTGGGCTTGACGGGACCTTACTGAGGAGCGCTGGATAATGTGACTGACGATTCGCACTGCTAAGCAGATGCACGGCCGGAGGCAGCTGCAGGACATACGGATGAGGAACTCTGAAGAGCAGTGCCTTCGAGTGCGTCCAGTGAAGAATGACGAAGAAAAACCGGCACCAGCGTAAGTGTGATGTACCAACAGTGCCACCAGCTGCTGGCCACTCACTAAAGGAAGGGTGACATGCAACTCTAGCTGCGATCCAGACAAACAGAAAAATCCACTATGATTTTGCAGCTATTGTGCTGCTTCCTGCATGTATTTTTCTTTTTGTGTGTGTGTGTCAATAGTAAACTCAGCTAATTCTGTCTTTATGAATTGGTGATGGGCATGGTCTCTGACAGGGCAATGACAACGGTGGGTGGGTCAGAAATGAGGGACCAATGGTGCCAGATATTAACATTCTTCAAAGGATTCCAAAAATTTCCATTTTTAGGTCAGAGCTACAGTTTTTAAACATTGCTATTTAACTTGTTTTAGAAGATGCTGTGTGGGCCAGCAAAACAAGTCTGAGGGTAAGAGCTCCGGCTCAGGCCAACAATTTGTCATCTTTAGTAACAGTCTGCTTTTCTTCAACATAATAAAGCAGAGAGAAAAGGGAAAGAAGTCCTATTACATGTTTCGACCCTCTCCTTTTAGTAGACAAAAAGAACTCTTTGTGAAAACATTCATCCATTAACCAGCAAAACTACTGACCATGATTATGATATCAAGCCACAGAAAGACAAAACATACATATAGACATAGCTTTAACATTATAAATAAGTTAACATGTTTAAAATAACTTTTTACCTTTTATTTTTCAGAATTTGCCCTGATTATGCCACTTATTTGTATACAAGGAAAGAACTACAGAGCGATATGTTGGGGGAAAATATAGGCAGAAAAAAAGAAACCAAATCCAATAAACAATAAACAAAAGACAGAGAAGCTGAGCTTCCGTCTGAGTGGAAATAAAGCCCTGGGTGACCCACGCCACGCAGAGCTGGCTCCTTACCTGAGGAGTCACCCGAGGGCTCCCACCGGTACTGCGGGGTGGAGTACAGGTCGGCTTTGGCGGGGCCGTTCTCTATGGGGAGGCTGGGGTGGATGGTGTGGTAATCCACAGGATTGCCGTTCACAGTCACCAGCAGGCCCTGCCGGGGGGCAAGGGTGCACCTGTGTGATAGCAGCTCCGCTCCCGGTGTGACACACCTTCCCTTACTAGGCAGGCAAAGCTTGGTAGTGAAGAACTGATTGAAAACTAACCAATTTGGTTACTTACCCACTTTATCAAAGTGAACCATATCCACTCTCTCACCAAATGTATTCTCTAGAGTGATCGCAGTAAATATAAATCTGACATTGTCACACCTCTGCTGAACACCATGCAATGTTCATTCTGTTGTCAGTATCAAATGCACACCCTGGACAAGGCTGGTGGAGGCTTCCTGAGCTCTTCTGAACCCCTCCCCAGCCTCAGCTCATGGGGGTCCTCCTCCCTGCCATCCCCCCAGCTATACGGAGCTCCCACCTTTCCTGGGACCTGGCCCCTCCCCACCTGCCCACGCCCGATGCAGCCCTGCCCAGAGCTAATGCAAAGTCGCAGGTTAGATGGCAGTCTGGGGGCCTCATGCCGCCAGCCTGCAATTCCTGTACTGCAGCACTTTGTGCACCCAGAGCAATTTCTCGTTTTTTTTCTCTGTCTCTTTAGCTTTACAACTTTTGAGATATACATATACATAGAAGCATATGTATAAGTGTACACATGCACATATACATATGTATGTGTTTCCATGAACATGCAAGACTTCCTGTTCAGATTGTGTAGAAGACATACCTGCAGAGCAAAATGCTTTTTAAAAACCCTCCAATGTGGCTTTTTAAAAGTTTAAATACATTTTGTATGATTATACTGGAGCTCATATTATATGAGTCCGTGTTTTAACAGCAGTAAACCAGATTTCATAATTTGTGCAAAAAAGTATTCAACTTATGAATAATTGATTTTTGAATCAATTTCATAAAGTTTACCAATATTAAAAAACATGACAATTTTAAAGATCATTAAAACTATATTCAAAGGAGCTAATTCCATTTATGTCACTTTCACGTCACTTACACAAGCATACATGATAATTCTAAGGATATACTAACATCAGATGGTTTGTAGTCATCTTGGGTCATGGACAAAAGCTGCAAAAAGCAATGCAGGACAGCATGTTAATAAGTAAGCAGAAAGCATGGCAATGTTTATATCTATAAAGTTTTACTATATACATATCCATCCTCTTAAACCAGCAGGATGCTAGTATGTCAACGCTGCCCTGCAAAACGTAAAGGCACAAGCAGTGGAACTGGACATTGCTGTTTTCTACAACCACTTCCCTGCCCCCGATGTTAACTTTTAATTATAACAACAAATAAGCACTTAGAAACCGCATAACTGCAAAAATTGTTTTTTAAGTGTTTTCTTCTAATAGAATAAGCAGTTTGCTTTATACTCTGAAAACCATTTGAGACATCTGAGGGATTCTGAAAATATTTCCTCTTCAAGAAACAGAAGTTTCATAAGAAAGAAAAATTAATTTGTAGTTCAGGTTGAGATTATGTTAAGATTTGCATGTTGTCTACAACAAAATATATATTATATGACTACGCTTTCTAACTATATTAGTGCCAAGTGGTGTGCGCTCCCCTCAAATAATAAGCATTTACTGCTACTCTTACTCTAAAGGTTCTCTACATTTTTGGGTCAGGACTTATTTACATTCTTAAAAATCACTGAGAATTCCAAAGAGTTTTTATTTTTATGGGTCCTATTTATCAATATCTACCACCCTAGAACTTAAAATTGAGGCATTTAAAAATATTTACTTATTGTATTTTATATCAACCTTATTCCAGTAAAAAAGAAAACATTTACTATTAATTCATTAATTCAAAAATTTTAAAAATTGTCAATATAAATAATTTTATTCAAATAGCATATATATTTTTTAAAAAACAAATAGTGAAGAGTGGCATTATTTCATGCTCTTCTTATCTTTTCAACATCTGGCTTAAAAGAAGACAGCTGGATTCTCCTTCTGCCTATGCATTCAATCTGCTGTGACATGTTTTGGTTGAAGTATAGGAAGAAAATACGGCTTCACTAAGCTATGCTATCAGAAAAGGAAGGACTATTTCAATATCTAGATAACTGTGAACAGTATTCTTTGGTACTACACCAAACTTAGCAAGTGGTAATGACCTGGAGGTTAGTTGTATTATAGAATATCCATGACCTTCTCCTACTCGGTTGCATCAAACCTACTGATGTATGTTGCACCTTGAGTGGATCTTTTACCCACAGGTTGTAATATCAAGTGTTGGTGATCTGCTCGGTGAGTTACACAGCTCTGACACATACTGGCACATTGCATTACCAATATTTACAAAATATATGTTACTACCATCCTTGATCTCATCAGAAAAGTCCTTAAGTATCAGGAATTTTCAGGATCTCAGTAGTGAATACAAGTTTTCCAATATTCTGATATTCATTCCGAAGTTCAAAATTTATCATTGGAACAAATGCTGTCCATTGTTTGCCTTGAAGCGGTAGGCTCACTTCATCTATTTTCCAGTAACTGTCTGGTGTGATGAGAGAGAGAAAAGGGCTCCTGGAGGTCCTCAGCCATCCCAGGGCAATCCTGCGCTCCACCCCGCCCTCAGCGATCTATCCGCTGTTCCTCCCGCTGTCAGCACATGACAGTCATGCTCAGAGTAAGACCCTGTGTCTTAGAGAAACTCAGCTGCCACCAAATAAGTCAAAGAATCTACTCGGTTCTCTAGCATGCTAAGAAGCAAAATGCTGACCTCTATCCAAGAATTAGAAGAGTATTTACCCTTACAACATTGCAAATGGGACATTTTAACAAATCAACGTAGCACTAAGTTGAGTTCAACATGGACAAAAAATGACCGAAGGGTCATATGAATTACCCACTGTCATGCACTTTTTCTTGTCAATCTATATGCTGTCACCTCAAAGTTGTGAGAAATATTCAGTCATTTTCATATAGACTGTTTTGGTCTTCTCTAAGCGGTTACTTGCGTTATTATTGTGGCTGGTTACCCAATAAAGTGAAATTATTTTCTGTAATGCATTTCAACACTGAGACTTTCACTGCCCAGGGCTAACAGATCACTTTAAATACAGAGTTATTTTTAAAAGATTAAGAACATTCTTTCTTTTTAGGATTTCAATAGAAAGCACTGAAACATAAGATATTTTTGCAGCGTATAATGGAACCATGGTGTTTCCTGGAGAAGCACTGGGTTCCCCTCTGTGATTAGAGCTCTCTAGTACTAAGACTTCAAAATCAAGCAATTCTATAAACTATGAGCAATCTGAGTTTGCACAGGATATGACTCATTCAGCAATGTAATATACAAATAGCAACATAAATTAGGAAGTGGAAATTCCTTTCCTAATGGCTTACTTTTTTCTCGTCTGTTGGGTAATGGGTGGCATACCACAGGCTCCGCCTCCTCTCAGCCGTTATTTGGATGGGGCTACAAGCCAGGGCTTTGTCCTCTTCCTTGGTCCTGTCATCCTGCACCTGAGACAGAATAACCCACAGGACCAGCTCTGCTTTCCAGAGCAGTTCCCTCAGCAGCCTGGGTGACCCAGGGAAGCTTTACATCTTTGCCCAATATGATTGTTTTTTAACGTTAATGTGTACATATGGAATGTTATCAAGACATTTGAAAAAGGACACAAAGGCCGCCCTGTAAATGCTAAGCACACCAATATTAAATGTTCTGGATTCCCACTAAGTCCCATAAATTATAGGACTATGCTCTCCTATTAAATATCCACAGCTTCTCAATGTGTATTCTAAACTGCTCTAGAAATCAGTTCTGCAAAGGGTTCTTAGAGGAAGAGCTTTAAAAAAAAGGGCAGTTAACTGTATAACCCAGACACGGACCATCTTTAATTAATCAGACATTTTAAAGGCAGAATCACTTAGAGCTTACACGCAATAGTAAGCAAACATATCTAATGCACGGGACTGTTGCCTTACCTACTGGAACACTGGCCTAAAGCAGACAATTGGTCTAAGAGACAATGAAGCCAGAGTAGGAGGCAGAGTGCACCGAGATGCTTCAGTATGGCCCCCAACCAAGGTGTCCTCATAAAAAGGGCATGAGCACCCCACTGACCCTGGAGTGGAGGGAGGGGGCCTAGTCCTACTGCCCAATGCCTGGTTCCAGGGTGCTAGGGGAGAGGAGGGCACCCATTGGAGCCCCCAAATGCCCTGGGTAGGGCTTAGGCTTGCCAGCTGAGAGCCCACATATTACATTTAACTTTTGACACCTGCTTCTCTCTTGCTCTCAAACACCAATCGTAGACTTTTACCGCAGAACTCACATTTGCTGGCCGGCACTTTTCACGAACTGCGCCAGGTCACCTGGAATGATGCTATACTCTGCCGCCTGCCTTCCTGGCTGCCACGATAAGGCAGTGCCGTGTCCAGCCATTTAAAATACAGACCAGCTGAATGTTGCTGCTAGAATGAATCAGGCCTTGTTCTCTACATACCCCTCCAGACACTGTGATCTGTAATACTGCTATTGGTTCTACCTCTTTTGTCCCCAGGTGGCCTGCAGCTGAAGAAGCCAATGTCTCAGGGCCTGAGGCCCTGTGGCCCAGGCGTCACCCTTTAGGAAGGGACACACAGCACCAGTTCACAAGGGGCTGCCGTTCTGCGGGACTGCCTGAGACGCCACAGAGAACACCAAGGACGTCTGAAACTCAACTGAATGCCTTGATTTTACAAGACATCGTTCAGAAATAGTTTCCATAATATATTTCAATTTCTTTTGTATACATTTTTATTTGTGTGTACATGCATATCCATATGCATCTGTGTATTTGCAGGGGGAGGTAAACACCATGCCATCACTTTAAAGGATGGCACACTCAGTGTCGGCCAGAGAGTGAGAGGACAATGTGACTGGGGTTCCTCATACCCCTCACGGCATCCTGTAACTACACAACTGTCATCAGTGGGCCCCACAGAAAGACGATGCCTGCAGACTGTGCGAGCAAGGATGGCCCGTGTGGCCCTTGTCACCCGGGCGCTCTGTGCCCCAGGGCAGGGGTCACACAGGAGGGAGAACAGGACACAGCCCCGTGTCTGCACTTCTGGGAACTCCTGGGGATGGATGGAGACACACGTGGCCCCAGTTCCTTTGTACTATCTTATCTGCCTCGCACCCCACCTGTGTCTTCTGGACTGCTTTTCCTCTCAGAGATGTTCATTTCCTCCAAGTGGTGGCCTTGCCTGTGAGTTGGTGTGCTGTCTCCAGCCCCCAGGTGAGTGTCTGAGACATCTGGCTTTCAGTAAATATTTGTTGATGGACTATCATTTGACTGACTGAGTGAATATGTGGATCTAGTCTGTGGGGGTGAACACAGCAAAAGAAAATGCAGGGAACCGTACCAGGCCCCCAGGACCAGGATACCAGTGACACAGAGGAGGGGACTGGACGGCAGAGCCTGGCCCAGCGTGCTCATTAGCGCTGGCTTCCAATGTCAGGCTGCTCCCCGGCACGTGCTGGACGGAAGGGGTCACAACCCTTATCTACACTACTTGCCTCCCTTGGGTGCCAGTAAGCCAGTCATCTGGGGGAGGAACTAAAAGCGGACTAAGTTGTCCATACCTGAAAGACTAAAGAGAGAAGCCACACAGCCTCTCTGGGCCTGCCTGCCAAAGGCCCATGCCCTTACTACTGCCCCAGGAATAAATCAGTCCTCAGTGTGCCCAACGGAGATGTCCTAATCCCCAGGCCTCCCCAGGGAGACTCAGGGTCCACCGGCCCCACGGGGAATGGAGAGCTGGGATAACCCTGCTGCATTCTCAGAAGTTTAGAGGTCTGAGAAGATTTGGAAAACTCCAGCCACCATAACAACCAGCTGCATAGTCACTAAGGCCCTAGCTTTGTGGACAGCCATGGGTTTGCATGTGGTTTCTGTGCTTAGCAAATGTGTGATTTCGGGGCCATTTACCTTCCCAACCTCACTGTCCTCATCTGTATGATGGGTACATTACCTGTTCTTCAGAGTTACATAGTGTATTGAATGAGATAATGTATATAAACAGCCAGTCACGTGGCCTGGCACTTAGTAAGTGCTCAAAAAAAAATGAGCCTTCCTCATCGTCTACCCTTCTCAGCAGCAGGTGATGATATTCTCAAAGCTATTGTTCTGACAGTATTTGTGTCTACTTGGTACTCTCTGCAGAACTGAACCACTAAACCCAGAATACTCTAGTTATTTTGGAATATAATACGATTAGTCAGCAGTTGATAGGAATGAACCATTTCACTTGGAGTTTCCAGGTCACTTTGCAGACAAAATGATGACAACCTTTCATCCTTACTAGGGGCTCCTGCAGCCAGATGCGGATCAGAGTGGCCAGTGTGTAGTACATCACCAGCAGGACTATGGGGTTGGCATGGTGATACCATGACAGGTCTGGGTTTGCTAGGATCTTCCAAGTGCTGGAACAGTCTGTTTGAATTACTGATTTGATACCAAACAACCTGTTTAAAAAACAGAAAAATATTAAAAAGATTCAATAAATTATAAAAAATCTTGTTTTCAATACATTCATGAGCTATTGGTAGGTAATTCCATCTTATTCGAGATTTTTCTGTATTTCTCTGTATGCAACTACATCTTTAAATAATATATGCATGTATATATAAGACACATATAATAGACACCTTAAATCACATACGTGTGTGTGTGTGTGTATGTCTAAATAAGGGTCAACATTAGCCCACTGATCTTTACATTGGTTCAAAAATCTAGTTAATACTAAATCCTCACACACTTATTAGGTATTTTCATTTTAATTACCAATTGGCCCTGTTAAATCCCTGCATTATTGGAATCTCAGGTATGTAGTAACATGTTGCTAAATTCAGGTAAATGAGTACACATTTTGTTTTTGGCAAGATTTAGCATTAGCTATTCAGCAGGTGTTGATATTATTGGGAAAATATTGAAATTGGAAACAGATCTGTGATTCAGTCATAAAAGCCAGACATTACATATAGGAGTTTCTGGAAGAAATTCTGTCACATTTTATTTATGGGCAATTTTATTTTCTTGAAGCTTTATAACTGATTATTTACCTTGAAATAAACTTTAAGAGGCTTGTTAAATTTTGAAATGGCTTAATTTTTAAGTTATTTCTAATATATAATCAGAATGAGAATCTGATTAATGGGAAATTGTGTAAAATATGATTCAGTAAGAAATTCATTTTACATGAATTTTTTCTAAGAAAGGATTCACTAAGCGAATAAAACTTTTACACATTAAGTGAGTCTCTTATCTTCCTATTGTTTGTATCTTTTATAGGTGAACTTCCTTTAATTTTTATGTTACATTCTTCATTCTGTTTTAAGATCTTCAAAGACTACATGTCCATCACTCATAAAGCCTCTCAGAGCTTTTACTGTTTTCTGTCTTAAGCCAAGTGCAGTATTAGTGAATTGCTGAACATAGATGTTAGGATAAGCTAAACAGAAACTAAACTTTCTTGAATTTCAACAGAAAAAAGGAAGTTTACTAGATCTTGCTCCTAATTTAGGCCTTCTCTTCCAAGCCCAGGCAGACTTCTTTGTAGTCGGCATTAGAAAGAAAAATTTCCTGCTAACTCAAGTTATGTCCCACTTAGAATGGTGGAACATTCTGAAAATTGTTTTGCAGTCCTAGATTAAAAGTAAACGTTTTGTATAAAGTACACAGAACTGAAAGCTTTTGGGTTTAGAATCAGACGAGCCAGATAGTCTTTGGATTAATCTAAGCAGTAGGTTTCAGCTACCAAATCTTCTCTCTCTTTGCCCCACACCTGGCACATACGCTGGAGATGATACCATCAATCATCAGTTTAAAAATACCTGTTTTGCCTCATCAGAAAGTTAGTAGTAATTTCTGCAGCTGTTTGTGAACTGAACTGTGCACCTCCTTCAAGGCTCAGCGTCACATCGACACCCCACACCCTCAGTATCATGGCTTATTCAGACTGATTTGGCCCTTTCCTGTGAGAGCACTGGTGAATCAGTCTTACATTTTGTATTACCAGTGTGTGGACCGAGACGCATGGAGAAGTTCAAGGATGGTAGCTTGCTGTACCCGATAAAGAATTTTTTCTAAAAGAACTGTGCAAATATCATAAGACCTAAGTTCTCTTTATTCTCCCCTTTTTTAAAAAAAGAGGCTGGGTCCTGTAGAAAAAAATTCCAATTCCTATATAAGAAGAGAAGTTTGTGCTTGAAGTCTTCTCAATATTGACAATGCAAAGAAAAGTGAAGTTACGGTTCCTGCCCTTTGGAAACTCACTCTTGACCTAACTATAATGATGAGATACGTTATTCTGGTTATGGAAACCCCTTCTGTGGGTAGGTGTCTGGGATGCGTGCCGGGAAGGGCGGTCAGGAGGAAGAATGTTGGATGTTGGGACCGTCCGAAAAGGGAGGTGAGTAAATGAGAGAAAAGGGAAATCCTCAACAAAGTGGTGAGATGTCTCCAGCTTGTGGGGCTGGGCTGGGAAGTGAGTCCAAAATTCAGAACAGGGGAAGCAAAGCTCTATTTTGTTATTGATGCCTCACTGGATAAATATTTATTTCATTCTCTCTTGATAATTCCCACATAACGGCTAGTGTCTTTGCAGGGTCCTAGTTCAAAGTGACTGAATACAAATATCCGTATTGTTAAAGCTTATCAGTCAGTAAAAGCACTTTAGGGGATTAGCTTGCTTCTCCTCACAGAAACGCCTCTGCCTGAGAAGTATTCGGTGACATGGCTGTGGAGCAGTACATTCCCATTTATTGCTTATTTAGAAGCAGAAAGATAAACTTTTTCTCTTCTGTGCATTTGGAACATCCTGGTTTTTTTATCTTGGACCTCAGCCCCTGTTTTATTGGTAACAGATATGGGTACATTTGGTAGATGGCTCTCCTCTGAACATCCAATTCCTTATGAAATCTAATAGAATTGGGAGTAAGCAGGGGTGTAAGCATGTGGACAAAGAAAGGACATTTTTTCAGAAGATCTTATTTTAAGGTCTTAAGATGTCACAAACTTCCATTTCTCAGAGGATGGCTGGAGACCAGGCCTGCCTGATGGTCAGTTCCCAGTAGACACGTATCAGAGCCTTGCAGCGCCTGCTTCAGCTTTGGTCCATGGCCTATGTTGCTCTGCTCTGTATGCCACGGCCAACATCTCTGTCCATACAGAGGTCCTCAGCTTTTCTTCCTGGGTAATCACAATGCAAAAGGTGGTCCCTAGTTTCTCTCCTTTACATTGTGACTTTTGCCAGCGTCACCTTCAGAAAACTCAGGTTCAGCATATCACCCCCTCTTCCTGTTTCCCACTCCTCCACTGCCTGAAGTGACCCCAAATCCCAACAAAAAAGTATACTCCAGGCCTTCAGGTCTCCCCTCCCTCCTCCCAGTCACCGAGAACCTAAGTTACACGGGGCTATTTGATTTACCATAGCATCCCAGTCCCTTTGGGTCTTGCTACTTCTGGTTTGACCAGGATCTTTCCAGACAGTTGACACTTTTCTGGGGTTGCCAAATCGAGGCTCAGGAGTGCATGTGCCAGGTAAGCTCGGTCCACTCCTCAGCAAAGCAAACCCGCAGCAGCAGGCCAGGCAGAGCTTCACAGGCTCTGATATTGCTCAGGACAACGCCAGCCCACACCCTCAACGGCACCCAGTAATATATACGTTATCAGTGTATTGCTTCCAGGTCCCAAATGGGTGCCAGGATACCAGCTGTCCAGGAATGCATAATTTTATGACCACTATGGCCTATCAGCTGAACCTTCATGCTTGTTTATGATAATCGTGTTTGTTGTAAGCATCCAGTCGTCATTCTTTTTCCGTGAGGATGTTCTCTAAGCAATGCAAACTGATCCTCCAGGGCCCGTTTCCAGCCCTCCTCATTCGGGCTTTGTCCTATCCCTTTCTGTTCTGTCGGACGTCCTCGATCTCCCCGAGGCCTGGTTCCCATGCCAGCATCTCGGGGAATCCTGGGATCTGTAGTCATAGTTTGCAATTTTACTATTGTTGGTTTATATGCTTGTTTCTCTGCCAAGTTTGATTCTGATTCCTTTAAAAAGTGGTATGTGTTTTGCCATCTTGCCTTGATAGCAGTGCCTAGTTACAGAGCAGGTTTGAAATGTAAGCTGATTTATTGATTTAAAGATACTAAGTCATACCATTAAGTTATAATAGGTGATTGTGTTTAGAGTAGGGATGGAGACTAAAAAATAGGAAAGTTCCTGCTTTTGAAAAAGAAAAAGAGGAAGAAGCAACGGAAAGGAGCTATAGTTCACAAGAGGATTCTAGGATTCTTAGGAAAACATCCCTGTGGCCTGGATGCCACCATCTGTGATTTTAGGGCTCTCGGTCTGAGAGATAAGAACACAGAGTAACAGCATAGGGAGGGCACCGCAAGAACACTGTCAAGGCTATCTTGGGTCATATTACAGATAATTATTTTTGTTCTCTTCAGGGTGCCAATAAGAATCTTGAACTTTACCTTCTGGATAGATCAATAAATAAGTACATACAGGTAAGAAGTGACTTCTTATAACTTTTTTTTTTTTTTTTAAGAAACAATAAGGGATTCAAATATCCAATAGGAGCAGAATATGGAGCAGTCTGGATGACTCCTTCAAGATCCTACAGCTGCACTTTATTCAGGTTATCGTGTGTAAAACTTCATTCCATGCCTCCTGATACAGGGCATCACTGCTACAATAAGGACCCTTCATCACGTCGCTGGTTCTGCCTCCTCTGCAGGTGCAGCATACACCTGAACCCGCTCCGCTGGGACTCCCTGGGCTCCTTGTAGATGGGGAGCACTTGTTTTGCACTTTTTTCTCCTCCTGCAAAGCACTCATAACATCTGCCAGCACATGGAGATTATGAATTGGCAGGGTATTTGTTTCTATTTGCACGTGTTGGCAGATTTATAAACCTCCACCTGTTTTCAGTTTCACTCCAGACACATCTGCTTGGTCTCTAATAATACAGAAACCCAACCATTTGAAAGAAATATGTAATACTGAAAATAACAGCACATTAAAAATTAATTGTGGCAAATACACAAACATGAAATTTATCATCTTAAAACTTTAAGGGTTTAGTGCAATGGTATTAACTACATTCACATTGTTGGTCAACTATCACTACCATCCATCTCCAGAACTTTTTCATCTTCCCAAAGTAAAACTGTCCCTATTAAATATTAACTCCCCATCCCCCTCCCCCAGCCCCTGGCAACCATCTTCCTGCTTTCTGAGTCCCTGAATTTGACTACTCTAGGGACCTCTTATGAGTGGAATTGCAGTATTTGTCCTGCTGTGGCTGGCTTACTTCACTTAGCATAATGTCCTCGAGGGTCATCCATGTTGTAGCATGTGTCAGAATTTCCTCCCTTTTTATAGCTGAACAATATTCCACTGCATGTATAGGCATTTTGTTTATCCATTTCTCAACAGAGGGACACGTTCACCTTTTGACAACAGGGAATAGTGCTGGTATGAATAAGAGCCTACAAATACCCCTTCAGTGCTTTCGATTATTTTGGCCCTACACCCAGAAGTGGAATTGTTGGGTCACCTAGAAGTTCTGTTTTCAATTTTTGAGGAGCCACCATCCTGGTTTCTGTAACAGCTGCACCATTTTATATTCCAGCCAACAGTGTGCAAGGATTCCAATTTCTCTACATTGTCGTCAGCACTTGTTATTTTCTATTTTTTTGATAGTAGCCATCCTGATGGGTGTGAACTTGGAAACCACACTTTTTATTTTAGCCTTTTCTTCTCAAGATCTCAGAGCTCTTTATGATCCAGGCCTTCATAATGATTTGAAGACATATTGTTCAATTAAATAAGTATTCACTAACTAGAATGGATGAGTACATAATTAGGTTGATAAAAGTCTAGGGAACTTTTCAATCCTGTAATGAAGCCAGGAAATAGATTCTTTCTAACTGATGTTGTTCCGGGTCAAATAAGCCTTTAGAGAAACCATCTTTTAATGTGAAATAGAATATTACTCAGCTGTAAAAAAAATGAAATCTTAGACAATTTGAGACAACATGGTTGGACCTAGAGGATATTATGCTAAGTGACATAAGTCGGACAAAGACAAATACCATATGATTTCACTATATGCATAATCTAAAAAACAAAAACGAACAAACAAACAAAAGAGAAATAGATTCACGGACACATAGACAGAGACTGGTGGTTGCCATAGGGGAGAGGGATGGGGGATGGGGGAAAAATCAGTAAGAATGTTTGATATCTTGATCTGGGTGATGGTTACATGAGTGTATACACATGTCAAAATCCATCGAGCTGTACACTAAGGTTTGTGCATTTTATTGTATGTGCTTAATATAAAAAATGAATAAAAAATCAAAGTGAAAAAAGTGAAACAACTGAAAATATCTTCTCGTTTTAATTTTGGATCCTTGAACTGAAATATATGGAGGACTGAATGGAGGGAAGAAACGAAAGGGAAGGAGAGGCAGGTGCTTCTCAGGGACTCTGAGTGCAGAGCGCAGGCTCCAGGCTGGGAGCAGAGCTCAGAAGGGAGGAGGTATGCTGATGCTTAGCACGGCTCACTCAGGAGAAACGGCTCATGATCAGAACTCCAGGGCCCTTGGTCGTGTCTATGTTCCCTGGAAAGAGGTTTGGGGACAGACCCTAAGCATCCCAAGGCTCTCAATGGAAAATTCCTATGCTGAGTATTCAGTATGTTCATGAAACAAAAGAAGCCAAAGGAGTCAATAGTCATTATCACTGACCTGTTATACACACTCACCTGGCTCAGGTGAGCACCCAGGAATGAGTAGTAAGTAGATTTCAAAGAGGGAGTAGCGAAGCCTTATTTCTGTAAGCAAGTCATGGTTCACTGAAAGTGGAGAGCCTTTGGGATGGATTGTGTCTGAGGGGTAAAGCAAGCAGGAACTGCATCGAAGGCCCTTGGGACTAAAGCAACATAGGTTGGGACCTTTAAGCAAACATAGGTACCTGACAAGTTTGTGGAAGTAATTGTTGGGGAAAATAGGTCAAGTTGGAATGGTAGATCTATTTTTTGGACAGCACTGTGCAAAGCTGACATTAAGATTTGGTGGTGTTAATGAGGAATAAATCACAAATAGGCTCTTGATAGGTGCATTCAAGTTATAATCTAAATATTCATGTGTACTTTCTTCACACACAGAAAAAGTACTCTTTCTTTCCTTAAGAAAAAACACTCCAACTTTCTGCCCAGTTGTAGAGCTCACCAGCTGACCACTGGGTCGTACTTGGTCCTTTCTTACAGTTCAGGATATAGCTCCTTGTCGTGTCACAGAAGTGCACCCAATATGCTGCAGTGGAGCAGTAACATCCCAACTACAGCAAAAACTCCATTTGAAACAGGATATGGGAAACACATCACAGCTGCCAGGCTATTGTCATGAAACCCTGTTAGACAGGAATTGGGAAAACAACCTGCCTAGCAGACTAATAGGTCTCCTGCCGGCAGCTCTTTGTTCCTTTCCCTGGGAGGACTTTCTTGTCCGTTGTCTCTTATGACCCAGTGATCTCTGCCAATATGGATCCCATCTATTCCCCTGACCCATTTCAATGGTTGCATGTGGTGTATTTAATGTCTATATTCCTCATTTAACCACGGATCACAATGTCTTTTATCATCAGTCTCTTATATGTCTGTGTCCTGTGTGTCCAAATAGGTTGTAAACTCCTTAAAAGTCTAAATTATGTATACTTTAAATCTTCCATTACACCTACAATAGTTTTCTAAACATAGCCCATACTCAGAAGTATTATAAGGGTGGTCCTTACAGTAGTCTGACTAAAAAAGTACAAGAGTAATTAGAAATATCAACCAAGAGCTAAAGATTTTAGATGTCATTCATGTAATCAACACAAAAATAATGCTGTGGACATAAGTGTTGCATATTCTGAAGACTCAGGTATGAAGGTCTTAAAACCACTTGTCTCTTTAAGCGTATTTTGACACTGACTGCTCTATCAGTGCTTAAAGCCTCACTTTTCAGAAAACCCAAGGTTGGTTGGTTGACTCAATGCGCAGTGACTCAGTTGTTTCCTCTTTCCCCTGGTGTCATTCCCCATGCATTGCTGGTGTTCACCTCCTTGTTCTTTCTTTCATGGTCACAAGATAAGGGCTGTAGCTTCAGACACACCTTCACAAAAATTCACTGAGAGGTAGAGAAGAAGTGATTCTAATTTCAAGAGCTTTTTATTTGTAACTCCAAGTTTGCACCTAGAATCACTTCCCTTAAGTCTGAGAACATCTCAATTTTGTATATAGTGCAAGTCTGCTGGGGACAAATACTTTCAGTATTTGTTTGTCTAAGAATAGTTTTATTTGACTTTTTTTCCCACCTATATCCTTACTATAAAAGTATACATTGGTGTTTTTTTCTTTTTTGTCAGCAAACTTTAAAGATGTTGTCTTAATGCCTTATGACCTTCATAATTTCTGGTGAGAAGTCTGATAATTATTTTCATGTTCCCTTGCACATAATTGTGGATAAAGTGAAGGTTCCTATGGCCAGGATTCTCACTTGGCCCTGGTCAGCTAGCTCACTACACAAATGTGGGCAATACTCTATAACAACAATTGTTGTTATTGACTCTATATAGAGAGCTCCTGGACTGCTGCACGGCTGCAGAAGCACAGAGACTGAGATGGCTGCAGGGGCAGAGAGGCCCAGAGGCAGAGACCAGCTCGCTCTGAGTGCATGGGATTCTAGTGATTGACCTGCCACCGTGGGGATAAAGTTGGGTATAAACACTTTCACCCCAATAACGTTCCACTGTCATTTTTCAGTCTCACTGAATCCATAGTGAACTTGTTTGGGACTGAAACCCACTGGCAACACAATAATGTATTTTTCTACTGGGAGGCTTTTAATATTTTTCTCTATCACTGGTATTAAAAATTAATTATATTGTGTGCCTTGGTGGGACTTCCTTTGTGTTTGTTTAGATTGTGGTTTTTTTGAACGGCTTGGGTTTGTGGGTTTATATTTTTCATCAATTTGGGGAAATATTTGTCCATTATTTCTTAAAATATTCTTTTTCTGTACTCACAACTAACACTCCTCTTACATTTATGTCAAACATCTTGAAATTATCCTACAAGTCGTTGTAGTTCTGTTTATTACTTTTTTCTTTTTCAAAATCTTTTCACTTTGCGTTCAATTTGGATAGCTTCTCTCACCCTGTCTTAAACTAACTGAACTTTTCTTCTGTGTTTTCTAATATGCCCAATAGCCTATTCAGTGGGATTTTTTATCTCTGCTATGACATTTTTTTACCTCTTCCAATCTCATTTGTTCTTTTTGTCCATCAGTTTCTTTTTTAGATTCCATTTTGTCTCTACTATTTTCATGTTCTTTAATCTTGAAAATAATTAGAAGAGCTGTTTAAAAGAGTTTTTTGTTTCCACCCTTGTTGATAGATCTTTTTTTCTTGATTCTGCATGTGTCTAATAGTTTTCAGCTGCATGATGTAATTTTTGCATTATTGAATGTCTGGATTTAGTTGTCCTCCTTTAAAGAGTGTTGTGTTTTATTTTGGCAGGCAGCTATGTGCAGATCAGCGTTATCCTAGCAGGCCTATTTTTAAGTTATATTATGATGGGTCTTGAGTAGCCTTTGTTGCATGACTAGGTCGGTCTCAGTGAGGTGGTCTTCCCATTTTGTTTGAACAGAGCTTGAGATGCTTTCCCATCCCTTTGTGAGCTCTTGGGGCTATTGAGTTATATTTCCTCAATATATGTCTTTGCCCAGGAGTTTTACTTTGCTTGACTTCGTGGAGTCACACCATGTGGCTGCACATATTAGAATTCAGTGAAAGTATCTGGATAACCCCAGGTCGATTCCTGGAGATCTTTCTCTCCCCTGCTTCCCCCTCTCCATTAATCTGTGTCACAAATTTCAGTCCTTCAGCTTCCAAACTGTGATCTCTGTATATGCCGCCCCACATGACCATCATGCTCACGCTTTTATATACAATGCACATCAAATGCTACCAGGCAGAAAGCTGGCATCAGAGAGCTTATCTTGCTTATTTCTCTTCTCTCATGTATCATAATCCTATACTTGCAATTATGAAATGTCTATAAACAGTTGTTTAATACATGTTGTTTAGGTTTCTCTTTGATTATGGGAGGACGGCTAGTCCAGTACACTTGATAGATCTTTTAAACATTGGACTTACAGATATGTATATACACTTGCATAATAGTATCTGCCTACTTATTTAAATGTTTATCAAGACTACACATTTTATAATGAAAATAGATTCAATAACAAGTTTTCCTAGAAGTATATCACCAGCTATCTTGATGACTATTAAAAAAAAATACCTTTCAGTTGTATGCTGATACATTTGTAAAATACATTAAAAAGTAATTTGTAGAAAAACAATCACATGTCTGAATTTCACAGAAATGCCCAACTGCTATACTGGTTTGAGATGTTTTCTCTCAATTCTGATTTAACTTGTTGAAACCTGCTTCAAAACATTTATGGACCAGCATGGATCTGCTACACACAGTATCCAGACATCATCCTCACAATATTGCCAGTACTCTCTTACTAATGTAGCAAAAGTACTGGTACTAATGCACTCACTAAGTAGTCCCTTATTTTAATTAACCTTCTACTCCAGCTGAATCATTAAAAAAAAAACACTTTAAACTTTTCTTCCCAGTATAATTGATGTCCTTAAAATTACCAGTGTAGAGAGGGATTCAAGACGGTGGAATGAGTAGGGTGGTGGAAATCTCCTCTCAAAACCATATATATTTCTAAAAATACAACAAATACAGCTATTCCTAAAAGAGAGACCAGAAGATACAGTACACCAGCCAGGCTACATCTACATCTGCGAGAAGTCAGCATCTCACGAAAAGGATAAGACACAAAGCCAGGGGAAGACACAAAGTCATGATCCGGCCAGCCCCAAGCACTCCCCCAACCCAGTCCACTGGCCGGAGGAAAAGAACCAGAGTAGAGAGGTAGTGGAAGCACAGGAATACTAAATAACCAGCCCTAGTAATCTGCACCGGGAGCCCAGACACACATTGCATGGTGTACTGGTTATTAGAGAAACGGAAAAGCAAAATCAGAGACAGAGACTGCAAGTGGGTCCCCACAGCTGGCTCCCCTGAGACAAAAGAAAAGTTGGCACTTTTTAAAAGTCTTAAAGGGACAAGGGCTCAACAGCTGGACAAAATCATCCCAGCATACTCAGCCCAGCAGGCTGGGAATCTTGAGAAACTTCAGGTTCCCTAACCCCTTGGGTGGTAATGTAGCCTGAAGCCCCTCACGGTGATAAGCAGCCTGCCATTCATTGCCCTCAGCCAGCACTGCAAGCAAACCAGCTGACCCGACAGCTGTGAAGCAACCAGAGAACAGCTCTGTCCACAGCAACCACAGAGTCTCCTCCTAGTGCGCAGCTAACTGGGACAGAGGAAGCCAGAGCAAGGGCTGGAAGGAACGAACGGGTGCCGTTCTCACAGGAGAACACACCCGGGGCGGCTGCCACCCCTGCAGTGCGCTAGGCTATCCCAAGGGCTGCCCCGCCCACAGAAACTCAGGAGATTATCCCAGAGACTGCTCCCACTGTGGGGGTAGACGGCACAGGCAGTGGAAGCCAAAGCAAGGTCTGGAAGGCATGAAGGGGCACCGTTCTTGCAGGAGAACACACCCTATACGGCTGCAACCCCCACAGTGTGCTAGGCTATCCCGAGGGCTTCCCTGCCCATGACAGCTCAGGAGATGATCCCAGAGATGGCTCCCAGTGTGCAGGTAGATGGCACAGGCAGCAGAGAAGGGCAAGGTGAACAACAAGCAGGAAGGGACTTTGTTTTCCCAGCGGACACACGTGCCACCTGCCTGTGACCACTTCTATTGCCATGAAAAGGCAGAAGAATGTGGTCCAGTCAAAAATCATTCAGACAACCCCAGAGAGAGGACCTGGTGGGATAGATATAACCAATCTTCCTGAAAAAGAATTCAAAATAAAAGTCATAACCATGCTGATGTAGCTGCAGAGAAATATGCAAGAGCTAAGGGATGAAGTCGGTAGGGAGATAACAGAAATGAAACAATCAATAGAAGGTCTTAAGAGCAGACTGGATGAGGTGCAAGAGACTGTCAATGGAATAGAAATCAGATAACAGGAATACAGAGAAGCTGAGGCAGAGTGACATAAAAGGATCTCTAGGAATGAAAGAATATTAAGAGGACTGCATGACTAATCCAAGTGGAACAATATTCGCATTATAGGAGTACCAGAGGAAGAAGAGAGAGAAAAATGGATAGACAGTATCTTTGAAGAAATAATTGCTGAAAATTTCCCCAAGAAGGGGAAGAAAATAGTCTCTCAGACCATGGATGTCCACAGATTTCCCAACACAGGGGACCCATGGAGGACAACACCAAGACACATAATAATTAAAATGGCAAAGATCAAAGACAAGGACAAGGTATTAAAGGCAGCCAGAGAGAGAAAAAAGATCACCTACAAAGGAAAACCCTTCAAGCTATCATCACACTTCTCAAAAGAAACTTACAGGCCAGAAGAGAATGGTATGATACATTTAATGCAATGAAACAGAAAGGCCATGAACCAGGAATACTGTATCCAGCACAATTATCATGTAATTTGAAGGAGGGATTAAACAATTTCCAGACAAGCAAAAGGTGAAGGAATTTACCTCCCACAAACCTCATCTACAAGATATTTTAAAGGACTGCTCTAGATGGAAGCACTCCTAAGGCTAAATAGATGTCACCACAGAAAATAAATTCACAGCAAAGAAAGTAGACCAACCAAATACTAAAGGCAAAAAATAAAATCAACTATACATAAAAGCAGTCAAAGAAAACACAAAAGAGTACAGAATAAAACACCTAACATATAAAGAATGGAGGAGGAAGACTAAGAAGGGAGGGAAATTAAGAATCATCAGACTGTGTTTATAATAGTTCAATAAGAGAGTTAAGTTATATGGTTAGATGGTAAAGAAGCTACCTTTGAACCTTTGGTAATTACGAATCCAAAGCCTGAAGTGGCAAAAAATACATATCTATCGATAATCACCCTAAATGTAAATGGACTGAATGCACGAACCAAAGGAAAGAGAGTAATAGAATAGATAAAAAACCAAGATACATCTATATGCTGCCTACAAGAGACTCACTTTAAACCCAAAGAAATACACAGACTAAAAGTGAAGGGATGGAAAAAGATATTTCATGCAAACAACAAAGAGAAAAAAGCAGGTGTTGAGGTACTTGTATCAGATAAAATAGACTTCAGAACGAAGAAAGTAGCAAGAGATAAAGAAGGACATTACATAATGATAAAGGGGTCAGTCCAACAAGAAGATATAACCATTATAAATATATATGCACCCAACGCAGGAGCACCAACATATGTGAAACAAATACTAACAGAAGTGAAGGAGGAAATAGACAGCAATGCAATTATTCTAGGAGACTTTAACACGCCACTCACTCCAAAGGACAGATCAACCAGACAGAAAATAAGTAAGGACACAGAGGCACTGAAAAACACACTAGAACAGATGGGCCTAACAGACATCTACAGAACTCTACACCCAAAAGCAGCAGGATACACATTCTTCTCAAGTGCACATGGAACATTTTCCAGAAAAGACCACATACTAGGCCACAAAAAGAGCCTCAGTAAATTAAAAAAGATTGAAATTCTACCAACCAACTTCTCAGATCACAACAGTATAAAACTAGAAATAAATTCTACAAAGAAAAGAAAAAGGCTCACAAATACATGGAGGCTTAACAACATGCTCCTAAATAATCAATGGATCAATGAACAAATTAAAACAGAAATTAAGCAATATATGGAGATGACAACAACAGCACAAAGCCCCACTTCTGTGGGACACAGTGAAGGCAGTTCTAAGAGGAAAGTATATTGCAATCCAGGCCTATTTAAAGAAGGAAGAACATTCCTAAATGAACAGTATAAAGACACAATTACTGAAATTGGAAAAAGAAGAACAAATGAGGCCCAAAGTCACCAGAAGGAGGGACATAATAAAGATCAGAGAAGAAATAAATAAAATTGAGAAGAATAAAACAATAGAAAAAATCAGTGAAACCAAGAGCTGGTTCTTTGAAAAAATAAACAAAACAGATAAACCTCTAGCCAGACTTATTAAGAGAAAAAGAGAATCTACACACATAAAGAGAATCAGAAATGAGAAAGGAAAAATCATGACGGACCCCACAGAAAACAAAGAATTATTAGAGAATTCTATGAAAATCTATATGCTAACAAGCTGGAAAACCTAGAAGAAATGGACAACTTTCTAGAAAAATACAACCTTCTGACGCTGACCAAGGAAGAAACAGAAAATCTAAACAGACCAATCACCAGCAATGAAATTGAATCGGCAATCAAAAAACTACTCAAGAACAAAACCCCCAGGCCAAATGGATTCACTGCTGAATTTTACCAGACATATAGAGAAGGCATAATACCCATTCTCCGTAAAGTTTTCCAAAAAAATAGAAGAGGAAGGAATACTTCCAAACTCATTCTTATGAAGCCAGCATCACTCTAAGACCAAAACCAGGTAAAGACACCACAAAAAAAGAAAATTACAGACCAGTATCCCTGATGAACATAGATGCAAAAATACTCAACAAAATATTTGCAACCGAATTCAAAAATACATCAAGAGGATCATCCTCCATGATCAAGTGGGGTTCATATCAGGGATGCAAGGATGGTGCAACATTCGAAAATCCATCAACATCATCCATCACATCAACAAAAAGAAGGACAAACACCACATGATCATCTCCATAGATGCTGAAAAAGCATTCAACAAAATTCAACATCCATTCATGATAAAAACTCTCAACAAAATGAGTATAGAGGGCAAGTGCCTCATAAAGGCCACATATGACAAACCCACAGCGAACATCATACTTCACAACAAGAAGCTGAAAGCTTTTCCCTAAGATCGGGAACAAGACAGGAATGCCAACTCTCTCCACTGTTATTCAACATAGTACTGGAGGTGCTAGCCACGGCAATCAGACAAAACAAAGAAATACAAGGCATCCAGGTTGGTAAAGAAGTCAAACTGTCACTATTTGCAGATGACATGATATTGTACATAAAAATCCCTAAAGACTCCACTCCAACAGTACTAGAACTAATATCTGAATTCAGCAAAGTTGTAGAATACAAAATTAATACACAGAAATCTGTTGCTTTCCTATACACTAATGATGAACTAACAGAAAGAGAAATCAGGAAAACAATTCCATTCGCAATTGCATCAAAAAGAATAAAATACCTAGGAATAAACCTAACCAAGGAAGTAAAAGACGTATACCCTGAAAACTGCTAGACACTCTTAAAAGAAATTAAAGAGGACACTAACAAATGGAAACTTATCCCATGGTCTTGGATAAGAAGAATTAATATTGTCAAAATGGCTATACTATCTAAAGCAATCTACAGATACAATGCAATCCCTATCAAAATACCAACAGCATTCTTCAACGAACTAGAGGAAATAGTTCTACAATTCATATGGAATCACAAAAGACCCCGAATAGTCAAAGCAATCCTGAGAAGGAAGAATAAAGCAGAGGGGATCTTGCTTCCCAACTTCAAACTCTATTACAAAGCCACAGTAATCAAGATAGTTTGGTACTGGCACAAAAACAGACCCACAGACCAGTGGAACAGAATAGAGCGTCCAGATATTAACCCAAGCATATATGGGCAATTAATATATGATAAAGGAGCCAGGGATATACAATGGGGAAATGACAGCCTCTTCAACAGCTGGTGTTGGCAAAACTGGACAGCTACATGTAAGAGAATGAAACTGGATCACTGTCTAGCCCCATACACAAAAGCAAATTCGAAATGAATCAAAGACCTGAATGTAAGTCATGAAACCATAAATCTCTTAGAAAAAAACATAGGCAAAAATCTCTTGGATATAAACATGAGCAACTTCTTCATGAACATATCTCCCCGGACAAGGGAAACAAAAGTAATAATAAACAGTGGGACTATATCAACCTGGAAAGCTTCTGTACAGCAAAGAACACCATCAGTAGAACATAAAGATATCCTACAGTATGGGAGAATATATTCATAAATGATGTATCTGATAAAGGGTCAACATCCAGAATATATAAAAAGCTCACGCACCTCAACAAACAAAAAGCAAATAAGCCAATTAAAAAACGGTGGATCTGAAGAGACACTTCTCCAAAGAAGAAATTCAGATGGCCAATAGGCACATGAAAAGATGCTCCACATCGTTAATCATCAGAGAAATGCAAATTAAAACCACAATGAGGTATCACCACACATCATTTAGGATGGCCACCATCCAAAAGACAAACCCTCCTACATTGCTGGTGGGAATGTAAATTCGGTCAACCATTGTGGAAAGCATTATGGAGGTTCCTCAAAGAACTCAAAATAGAAATACCATTTGACCCAGGAATCCCACTCCTAGGAATTTACCCTAAGAATGTAGCAGCCCAGTTTGAAAAAGACATAGTACCCCTATGTTTATTGCAGCACTATTTATAATAGCCAAGAAATGGAAGCAACCTAAGTGTGCATCAGTAAATGAATGGATAAAGAAGATGTGGTACATATACACAATGGAATATTATTCAGCCATAAGAAGAAAACAAATCCTCCCATTTGCTACAGCATGGATGGAGGTAGAGGGTATTATGCTCAGTGAAATAAGCCAGGTGGAGAAAGATAAGTATCCAATGATTTCACTCATCTGTGGAGTATGAGAACAAAGAAAAAAACTGAAGGAACAAAACAGCAGCAGACTCACAGAACCCAAGAATGGACTAACATTTACCAAAGGGAAAGGGACTGGGGAGGATGGGTGGGAAGGGAGGGATAAGGGAAAAAAGGAGCATTACGATTAGCAGACAAAATGTAGGGGGGTGGTATGGGGAGGGCTGTACAATACAGAGAAGACAAGTAGTGTGATTCTATAGCATCTTACTATGCTGGTGGACAGTGACTATAATGGGGTATGTGGTGGGTACTTGATGATGGGGGGAGTCTAGTAACCATAATGTTGCTCATGTAATTGTAGATTAGTGATACCAAAATAAAATAAAAAATAAAAAAAGAAGAAAACAAAACAATGAATAAAGTTATTTGATTAAAAAAAAAGTTACCAGTGTAATCAGTGATGGTGATTAAAATTCCCTTGGTAGTGTGTGTTTGTGGGAGATTCTTAAAAATATCTTTGAGGAAACACTAAAACATATATTTTCTGCCATGCTTTATTCCTTTAGGGTGTCTGTCAGCTAGCTGGAAGAGCAGCTCCCTGATTAAGCACTTCGAAGGAGTGCTGGCACTTCCTGCTAAGTCTCAGACCCTGTGAAGTCTGGAAGGATTCAGGGCAGGGTCTGCTGGCCTCCAATCAGCCTGTGGAAATCAGCTCCCGTGGGCACGGGAGAAGGCATGGACCTGGTGACTAAAGAGCCTGCGAGCTGAAGCTAAATTGCTACACTTCCTCTTGGAGGTCACCAGCATTCTTGCAATTTTGTGTTCAGTCTGTTGGGGAGCATTAAGCTGCTTAATGATGTCTACTCCCCAAATTTCTAAAGGGAGCACCAGCCCAAAAAAGCCAGAAAATAGAACCCCAATATTTTAGATTAAATTAGCTTTCATAAAGGGGATTAAAGGGTATTATGATTAACACACATAATTAGGGGTGCCACAGGGAAGGCAGTATAGCACAGAGAAGACAAATAGTGTGACTTACTACATTGATGGACAGTGACTGCAATGGGGTGTGTAGCAGGGGACTTGATAATAGGGGTGAATGTAGTAACCACAATGTTCTTCATGTGAAACCTTCATAAGATTGTATATCAATGATACCTTAATAAAACAAATTAGCTTTCACAAATAAAACTTGGAAGCTAACATTTATGTCTAACTCAAATAAATCAGTGGCCCAAGAAACTTTTGAAACTCAGCCAGATTGAAATCTGTGGATTTCTTATATATTTATGTAGTTCACTATTTTAAATAGAGTACATTTTAATATTAAAATGGTTTTGAATCTGATATAGCGCTTTTTCATGATTCAGAAAGTATTTAAGATATTGCACAACCTTGAAGCCAATGTTAGAAACAATTCCATTACATAGTTCCACATTGGTAGAGGGATAGAGCTTGTAAGACTGCACTGGTCCTCTGAAGTGACTAAGAAGTTCTCTTTTAAGATAGAAAAAAGTTCCTGTTAATTTATTTCTTCGCATTTTTGTCTTTTAAATTAAAAAATAATTAATTTGAGCTTTCAGATTATTTAATTTTGAATAAGTAGAATAAATTTGAATAACAATTTTTGTTTTATATGTGACTTTGAATCATTTACTTGTATATTTTTAAGGTTTTATCTGACAAAACCTACCTGCAGCTTATTTTTCATCCCCTTTACAACTACAAGGCATTTTAAAATTGTTCACTCAACAGTAAAAGTATTTAAGAGAAATACTACATACAGCCCTGAATTTTTTCTTCACCTACACTACTGATGGCACTAAAGCATTATCTAGTATCTAGTAAATGTGGGAAGTAAAAGACTGACTCAGAGCCATGCACTATGTTGGTGAATGGTTGAGGGAATAACATTTTTTCCTTGAGTTAGTTTTAATCCTCTTACATAGCCTTGAGAAGAATAAAGAATAAAGTATCAGGAGAATAAAAAGAGAGAGGGCAGTAAGTTTAGGTGCAGTCAACAGTTGCAGATAGAGGCAAGATAAAGTCCATCTTTGAATTATTAGAAGGAAAAAGAATCTTGTAATACTATTCCCCAATGCCAGGGACTGAACTGAACCACAAATAAGTCAAACAATTTTAAATTAAAAAAATTAGATGTAAAGACAGAACTTATGCACATACATACAGATACCCATTGCTCAGATAAAACCGCATTCTGCCACATTTGCTTCTGTTTTTTGTTATGTTAACAGCATAGCCAATTGGCCTCTTCCCCCTTCCTCACGGAACACTATCCTGAGGTTACAGTGTATCATTCCTATTAATATTTACTTGCTTTTACTACATATGTATGCATCTACAAATAATGCATGCTATTACTATATGAATTTGACTTTATATAAATGGTCATGTTTCTGTATTCTTGTGCACATACATAATAGAGTTATTTTAATTTCTGGGTATTATTCCATTGCATAAGAAAACCAATTACTCTAGAACAATTATTTTCCAAAACAGGGAATATTTTACAAGAGTAGAAAGATGCAAGTATCATTAATTTGTGGGAAAAAATGACCTTAAAATAAAGGCAACCTAAAGGTGACATAAAGGCTTTCAAGACCACAACATTTTCAGAGACTTTACTTAACTGATACGCAGCTTTCTCTACTGGAGATTTTCAAAGCTTCTTTAGATTTCATGTTTTAGATATAGGCAAATCATTGTATATGTATGTACATACACATTTAAAGATGTTTATTGGATATGGACAGTAATAATGTGAAGCTGCTAAAATTATAAATGACCACAATAGGGAATGTCTAAATAAGTTATGGCATATTTACATGTTACAGAATACTATGTAGCCATGAAAAATAATAAAGAACATCTCTATACATTTGACTCAGAAAATGTTCCAAGGCACATTTTAAAATATGTTCCAATGGTAGGATAATTTTAGATTTACAGAAAAGTTGCAAAGATTATGTATAGAAATCCCCACATCCCTCTACTGTTAACATCTTATGTTAGTAAAGTACATTTGTGACCATTAATGAACCAATATTGATAAATCATTTTAACAAAAGCCCATACTTCATTTAGATTTCCTTAGTTTTTACCCAATGTCCTTTTTCTGTTCCAGAATACCACCAGAGCTTCACAGTCATCATATCTCCTTAAGACTGTGACATCTCAGACTTTTCTTGTTTTTGATGACTGACAGTTTTGAGTACTGATCAGCTATTCTGTAAAATATCTCTTAATTTGGGTTTGTTTTTTTGTTTACTTGTGGTTAACAGCAGTTATGGATTTTTGGGAGGGAGATCCCAATGGTAATGTGCCATTGTCATCCATCTGATCAAGAATATAAGCTGTCAACATGACTTATTACCGATTATATTGACTTTGATCACCAGGCTGAGGTGGTATTTATTAGGGTTTTCCACTATAAAGTTACTCATTTCCTCCCTTCCCTACTTTACACTTTGGAAAGAAGTTAACTATGCACAGCCCTTACTCAAGGAGTGGGAAATCATGCCCCACCTCCTTAAGGGTGTCATTATCAATACGGGTTATTTGGAATTCTTCCATATTGGAGAATTCTCTCTTCTCCCAACTCATTTAGTAAATCACTTACTATATCCATATAGATTTGTGGATGTGTATTTTATATCTTGCATTTTAATCCAATATTACTTTATTTATTCTGTTGCTCAAACTGTTCCAGCTTTGATCCCATCAGGAGGTCTTTCAGTTTGCTCTTACGTTTCTTTGACAAATCCCATTATTTTGTTGTTTCTGGCACTACACAATGCTTCAGGCTCATATTCTCTGACAAAACCCAAAAATCAGCTCCAAGGAACACTGGTTCCTTTATTGCAGAATGTTATTAGAAACCAAGATTGGGGCACTCAGTATGTCATTACTACTGGGGTATCACTGCTTCTAACTCTCTCAGCTAACAGGGCAAGGATATATATGTGTGCATACTTACCTGTGTATACACACATATTTCTGTATGCAACCATCTCTATCTATATAAAGGTATACATAAATTAATACTTATGTCTCCAACTCTAATTTGTTATCAAATAGTCCTAGCCTTCTGCCTTTGTTTATCTGTAACTTTGCACTAAAATAATGAGAAACCTGGTCCCCATCTGCCATCCATATACTTATGTGTTTAATACCAGTATACAGGTACAGTGGTCTCAGAATTGTTAACATGTATCCATGGAAACAATGTATCAACTAGAGTAAAGTAGGTACAGTTGCTTTTGTCCTTACTCTTACAATTTCCACTCATTTACAAAGTTACTTGAGTTACTTTCTACCTCTCCCCTTCAGTGAAGTTATATATCATGCATTTGTAACACTAGTATCATGTATCCACCACTACTGTATTATACAGAATAATTTCAATGCTTTAAAATGCTTCCCATGCTTTATCTATTACTCAACCTCCCCCAAACTTCTGGACACTACGAATATATTTACCATCTGTGTAGTTTTGCCTTTTTCAAAATGTCATATAAATGGAATCATAGAGTATGTAGTCATTTCAGACTGACTTTTTTACTAAGCAGTATGCATTTAAGATTCATCCTCCCATATTTACTTTTTTCCATGCATTTGTTCTTGTATGTGTGTAAATATATAGGGAAAGTGTTTGGAAGGATACTTACTAATAGCTTCAGCTCTCTCTTGTGGTAAGGGATTGAATAGGAATAGGAACAAGTTGGGGGAAAGCTTTCAATTTTATTCTTTTACACTTCTTAGGCTTTTTCCAGTGAGCACGCATTACTACTGTAATTATAAAGATTACTACAAATTTTCCATTCCTGCCACCTTTGTTCACTTTCTTTGTCCATGTCCTTGTATGTTTCTTAGATTTTCATTTATAAATGAACACAAATAATTTTTATTAAAATCTTTTACAACATATACAGAACACACCTAACACTTCTTTGATCATGCATTTTGCCTATGTTTTGATGTTTAAAAAACTTAAAACTAACATCAGTTTTCCCGACTTAGACCATTATTCGCCTCCTTCCTTTTATTCTGTCTCTCTGCTCTTCTCCCTTCTTTTTCCTTTTGTAGCACCTCTGCCCTGAACCTTAGCTGGCATCAGACAGCTAACAGGTGACACACACAAGGCTTCCAAAGATAGTTTTCAAAAGAACTATCCTGAGAACTGCCCGAATGTGACTGCACCAACCGCTTCAAGAAAAGGACATGAAAAACTGGCACCATCTTCCAACAGTTTCGACAACAAGGCTTGCAGCAGTTACAGATAAACATAACTATGACCTTGGACAAGACCACAGTCAGGTACCCCTCTCTCTTCCTTGCCCCATAAAAACGCTAAATCTACCTCAGCTGAGGGAGCTAAAATGTCGAGGGGCTTCTTGATGCACACAAATTGAATAAAGCCTTTAACTTCTATTTGAGTATTTTAACTTTTGTTTCTTTGACAATGTTGAAAGGGAAATTAGTGTCTGGTGAAAAAAAACTCTCTTATGCAAAAATCTAAAAAAGTAAACAATGAAATCTCATGGCCAGGTTATTATATAAACAGACTTTATAAGCAAAAGACGGGAAAAAGGCATAAAAAAAATTGCTGCTCCAAGGCAAGCTTAGCAATGAATAAACCTGGGGAAACTCTAAATGGCATGATGGCTTTTAATTAAAGTAAAACTAATCTTATAGATACTCATATGTCACTGAACTTCAAACTTGAATAGTCTGAAATAGGAATATTGAAGTATTACTTGTTATAAACTTTTCCCACCTTCTTAAAACTTTCCTAATAATGTTCCAAAGTCATTACAATTTAAAGTTGTTAGAATCTGGGTACCCACTAACTTGAATATCGGACAATAAGGTCATCAAAATGAGATCTTAAGCTGCTATCCTATAGGAATCCCTATTTTAATAAAATGCTGGTTTTGGTGAGTTGTGACTGCTCTTCAATTAAAGGGATTGGGTTTTCCTTCTATCATTTCCTAAATGAACCTGAAAAAACTGAACCGAAGGTAAAATACACAGAGAGAGAGGGAGTCCTAGGTGGATCACAGAATCACTGCCGGTGTGAGATGCTGACGCCCAGACAGGACCTTGGGTCTCTTATGGTGAACTGGAAACTCTGGCTCCTCGCACGCCCAAATGCTTATGTGAGAATTATCACCCCACAGGTGACAACACTGGGTCACGTGCTCACAGAAAGAACGTCATCTGAAGCCCGAGAATCCATAAAAATACCAGAGCCTTACAAGACATTCCCCTCCGTCAGTATCTAAGGCTGAAAGTTCCATCACCTTTGGATCCACGCCGCCGTGCTGTCCTCAGCACCACCCTGCAGCTCCAGCTCGGGGCAATCTCCAGCAGCTACTTAGACCGCCCTTCACTCGGAGTGGCCTTCTCCCTCCCTAACAAGCCCTACTCCCGGTTCAAGCTGCACTGCTGCATCAATAACCACCCTGTAGGTTGCAGGCAGCGGTTCTAGGACGGCCATCAATTCCCACGGCATATTGTGCCCACACGGGTCTCTCTCCACTCTCAACTGTTTGCCCTTACGTACCTCTAGTGCTGAGTGCCCTTGCCTTTCTAAGGTCATTTATGACCTGCACCCAAAGTTCCCCCTCGTGCTCTAACTTATTGGATGGGTATCATTTTCATACTTGCATGAAAATAGAATTCAGAGAAAGTTTTAAAATATATGCTGCTTGGCATCACACAGAACATTTCACTCAGTATTTCTCCATATGTCTTTTTTGCAAGCTTGTGACTCTAGGTGTTCTGTGCTCTGTGCCTGAGAGAAGCCCTAGGGCGAGCACGTGTAAGCTTGTCCTCCAGCCCCAACCCTAGTAATTCTTAGGCCACTGAAGTTTGAAAAGTTCTGATTAGCTCAAGGCTACTCTAAAACAATGCTGAATAGATACAAATTAAGTAGATTTGAAAACATTCTCATTAGACCTAGAATATTCTAATTTCTAATTTCTCATTAGTGTTGGAAGGAATGGAACATACATGAGAAGGAAAGGATCCTACATGTGGTCCTGGTACAAGAAGAAGCAACAAGAAGGTGCTTTATTTTATTGAGTCTGACCTGGAGCAACTGTCTGTGGCCCAGAACGTGGGTGGCATTGTTGTGCTATTAGAGAGACAAGGATCTCATGCATGGAGAGGGTGGTTCACCCAATGCACACAGCTCCTCACTGGCGGCTGAGCAACGGCGGAGTATAGACCAAGTTGGCCCTATGGACAGGGGACAGGTGTTTGTTTCCTTTGCTGAGAACAGAGATGGTAGATGCTTAATAATAAAACTTGTTAGATGATTGAGTAAAAGTGGAAGAAAGGACCCGGAGAACATAAAGCTCTATGATTCGATTACTCCCTCTACACGGGATGAATGGTGGACTCACCTGCCCACCATCATGTGATGTCAAATGCTTCTCCTTGTGGTTTCTTATGCATCTGGAAAACTTGTTGAAATGGCAGTTCCCAGGCCCTACCTCTGAAAAATATGGATTCTTAAGTCAGGGGGCCCAGGGATAAGCATGGTTTTTGGATCAGCATCTCAGGTGATCCCTCCGTACAGCAAAGTTTGAAAGACACTGATGGGCAGCTCCAGGCCAGAGGACTTGCCATTTCTCCTGGGGTCAGTCTCCCTCAGCACACTGCTGGCCTCAGGAGCACGACTCATAATCCTGGAGAGGTGGAGGGATGGGGAGAGGTGAAGGGAAGGAGAGGTGTTTCCTAGAACTGGCCTGCCAGCAGCTGTTAGCAGACTTGCCTCTGAAAGAAATTTTCAGCCAGAATGGGCGACTGCGGCTCTGCTTGGCTGGAATGTGGTGCAAGCCAAGGGGTGAGGTGGCATGAGGGTGTTGCTGTAATCATGAAAGGGACACTTAATGAATGCCTGAGGGCTCAGAGGACATGGTCCAGGGGAACAAGAAGCCGTGGTGCTTAAGGGGCGCTCTAGGTGGGAACACGTTTCTGGGGCTCTAGGTCTCACTTTGTCCTGTGCTCTCTTCTCTGAGCTGGAGGGACCTGGCATCTCTGAGAGGACCACCACCTGGCCCTCCCTCTCACCTCCTGGAGTCTCTACAGGCAGGGCTGACAGTGGCAGAAGATCTACAAAGCTCTCTGTGGGTTACTTGAACTTAGAGTTGAGAATAACCTGTTTAGGACTATGTTTACTATAAGGATGAGTGACTCCACCATACAGATTGCACATGAAGGGGACGTCACCTCACAGTGGCTTCCAGGGCCTGCCTCACCATTTCCATCTAGCTCTACCCTCAGACTTAGACCAGGCCCATTGAGTTTCTCCGTTTCTGGAGAGACCACTCCTTTCCCCTCAGCTTCAGGTCAGACATGCTTTCTCTCCTGTTTGGAACCTCAAGACTCTGCTCACAAAAACATACCTGCATGTCCTTTGTTTGGAGAATGCATTAGTTTACTCTTTCCCTAAACCAAAGGTTCCCCTTGTAAATACATCCTTGGCCCTGGATAACATTCCTTTCTAATCCTTTTTTTTTACTGCTTTTCTACAGAGCTCATTACCTTTCTGTGTGCAGAGAGGGCAGTACAGGACTGTAATTCTGAGTGTGGGCTTCAGTTAGGTTCAAGTTCAAACTCTGGCTTTGCCATTCCTATCTGTGATGTGGGGCAAATCACTAACTTGCCTATGTCTCAGTTTTCTTACCTTAAAATAGGGATAATAGAACCTACCATACAGAGTTGCTGGGAGGACTCAGTGAATTCATTAGAACCTGTCAGTAGTGTTTAGGAAACGTTAACTATTATAATTATTATCCTGGCCCAACTATACAAAGTGGGCAGCACATCTCCTTTCATACTTCTTCACAGAGTCACAGAGCCTTCTTGGGAAAATACAACATGTAGCGACCGAGTCCTGTGCTTGCCGGCCTTCATTATCCTCACTGATTCCATGAGAGAGGTATTATTCAACCAACTCCAGGATGAACAATTCAAAACCACAGTTGCTTAAGTAGCTGACAGCCTCCCAGTGAGTGAGCAGGCCAAACGGGAAGCCAGCCCGCCTGAGCTCTCAAGTCCTTCCCTCTCATGAAGCCCAGTTGCCAATAAAACTTAAGTCCCTGAAGAGTCGCAATGAGAAAGACCTTCCTTCTTGGCTGAACAAGAAGCACCCAGATCCTTTTCCCACGCCCATCTCTCTCTCTCTCTTTCCCAAGCTCATTATCATTTGCTTTCTTAGGTTGGAGACCACACAAACGACCTCAGTCTCTGGTAAGGAGGTGGGAAGACGCAGGATGAGAAATAGACGTTCTAAATTTAGAATATTGAGCAAGAAGCCACTGAAGAGTGTTTACTGTCAAATATAAAACATCTTTCTCTAAAGACAGAGAAACTTTCCAGATATCTGCTCTATATTTTTCCAGCGTTTTTACACCATAATTTCATTAAAAACGTACATAATGTTATGCTGGCAATATGCCTGTGACAAAATTTAATTACATAGTGAAATTCTTAACCAAGCTTGTACATTGATCATTTACATTCCTAGTAATTCTCACTAAATCCCATTCTCACTAGCAGTATCTCAGCAAATGCTCCACAACAAAGACCCAACAGAAATTTTTATATGAATTTCTCTTATGAAAACCATTTGCGTACTCTGATAGTGTAATTTGTGTCATTGTCAGAAACTGATATAAATGAGTCAAAATAAGCCAAAGTCACTTACGATTCAATTTTCTTCCTGTTAGAATGTAAAACGATACTTCTGTTTTTGTAAACACTATATGGGATTCTCCCAGTTACTGGGTTATGATAACAAATTCCTACAAAATGGAATAAAATAATCCTCAGCCAGACTTAATTACTCTCTGGAATCATTTCCCTCATCTCCAAGTTTAAGGGTCGTAAGCTACACTAATGTTTTTCTGCCTGACAGATTATTTCTGGCACTTATAATGCTAAATCTTATAGTGAGTGAGAGAGCTGCTCCCATGTCATAACAATCTAAAGCCTATTGACTCACTTATTTGAGCGCTCAGAGATCTATTTCAAATCATACATATAGAGCTGAAAAATATCTTGGCAATCACTACCTCTATCACTCCATTCCTGTTTCCACCCGATACCCTGCCCCTCTTTTTCTGGCCCAGATATGACTTCCTCAAGGTCACTTACCATACTGAAGAAAAGAGCTAGAACTAGAAGGAAGAACTCTTGAAAATCATTTCAATCCATTGGTGATTCCAGGACTTTGTTGCTAATGAATAGACTTAGGTAATGAGGTATACAAAACAAAACCACAGAATGTGGCACATAATAGCTGCTCAAGAAATTCTGGCTACTCTTAATATTTTTACTACTATAAAGAATAACATGAGCATGATTTATTCCAGGCTTACAGCTTTTTTAATACCATATTGGTGTTGCTGGCAAACAGGAATAGATAAATCTCCTCTGTAAGATGGACTAGAACCATACCCACTCTGGGTAACCTGGGATTCTGCAAGGGTGGTAATATTTGGCACAGGATGGGAGAGTCTGGGTGAGGTGGTGGGAGGGTATGCAAAATTTACAAGGTCGTATTCTTAGCATTAGGTTTTCACCAAGAAAAATTGATTTCTTTCATCATGGTCATTTAATTAAAGAAAGGAAAAGAGGACCATGGATGATAACTCACAACCATAGATCAGTTTCTGCCAAACATACATTCTTCTGTTGTGCCTTCATCACATACTTCCTTTTTCAGTCACATTCTCTCTATTAGTTTCTTATATTAAACAGAGAAATACTCTGCAAAGCAATAACCCACAACCACTTTTCAGCCAAGAAGAGTGTGACCGAGGCGAGGGTGTCGTGTGGCCTTGTTTGGGACAGTAACAGTGCACAGGAATGGATGATTTGGTGGGCCTGACTGCCACAATTTTCACTAAACTTGTTTTTGTGATTTTCCAAGTCTAGAATGAGGAAAGTCTGAATTCAGTGAGCCTCACAGAGACAAAGAAGACCCCTGTAAGGGGTCACCTTTTCAAACCACAGGCACCTTGGCTGCTGTCCTGGGTACCCATCATTCTGCTACGCTTCCTTGCAGAATGCTCCAGCTCTCCTGATCTGCTGAGAGTGGGTAGGGAAATGGGTATGAAGGAAGGGATGGTCCTTGAGAATGTTGGGGCCAGCAAGGACGTCAGAGAACCACCACAGGGGGTGCCGGAGCCTCCTTCCAATCCAAAATTCTACTGAAGAGTTAGTAAAAGTGGAAGGCCTAAAAGCTAGCTGCTGGCAAGGAGGAAATAGAGTCCGTTTTTATATACGAACAAAAGCAAGGACACACTGTCAAAAAGGCAAGGGAAATCAGATATCCACTGAAAGTGATGTTTGTGTTTCCAACCTTTTAAGAAAATTCCTCAATGTTAGACAAATGCCTCTGCTGGAACAAGATGGAATCTATCTCTAAGTGATCTTTCCAGTAAGGTTCTTTCTCTTTCTTATGGCATCCCATTCGCATAATACTGCTTTTTACACATGAGTTTTTGCTATTTTGGCTTCCAATTCCCTTTTTCCCTCTGCATTGCATCATATGTTTAAGAATCTTTTTCATGAGTTTCTTACTTATGCTTTACACATATTTCCATGCCAAACCCTTGGACACTTTTTGTGTGTGTGGGAAAATTGAAATCTGACAGGTTTTTCCCTACATTGTTTTTGTAAGCTTGGAAAAACTTTGCATTGAGTCCTCTGGGCTCTGCATCACTGCTTTGAAGTCTTTTTTGGCACCTATGTGTCTTAACCATTTGCCAATTTGCTGCAGTTGGGCTTTATGCTCCATGTGCAAAACACAGCCTTTTAATAAAGGCATTCTGACCAAGGGACAGTTTGCTCCAGGTAGAATCTTCAGAATTGTGATTATTGATGGACAAGTTGAGTCCGTGTGAAAGTTCCTTCCATTTAACAATTAAAGGCACTCTACCCCTCTGATGTCACATCTAGGGTTCATAGGAGAACATTTATACTCTGTGGGTGTTTTAAATTTATGGTCTATTTCCCTTGCCTGAACACATTTTCACCTCTGAGAGAAATGTGCGAAATGAGTCAGAACCAGAACTCCCAGGACCAGTTGCTCATCCAGGTTCCTTCCTGTGCGGCTTCTTATGACAACAAGACCAAGCTCAGCATATGAACTATGTGACTTTCCATTCTGGGGAGCATAAGATAAGAAGTAGTAAATGTAGACACTTCTATTCCACACAGATTTAACTTGCCACAAGTAGCTATAATGTCAACTGGACTTAAATACCTCATTTTAAAGTCACACATTGTTAATAACCAATAAAGTTACACAATGGGAAACAAGGAGACCAACCTCTGATGACTCAGGTACTATGTTAAATGTCTTACACCAGCTTTACTGGGTATCTGCACTCATTTCCATTATACATGGAGATTTGAGGCACAAAAACTGAAAAGGTAGTAAGTGACGAGTGAGACTTATGAATCTGGGTCTGCTCTCTTCAAATCAAACCATCCTAAATCTCACATGCCATGTGGTTATATAAAAAAAAAACCCTAAGAGTATCGGGAAACACTAAGGGAAGGGCATTAGTCAGAGAGAAGTTCTACTACAGGACTCAATTATTAATTTATCCTTTGATTTGCTGGGGCCAGACTGTGTTGAATGCTATAGTCAGGGCAGGAGACATCCAGAAAAAAAGATACAATTCCTGTCATCAAAGAGCCCCACACTCTACAGGGAATATTATTCAAGTATGATGGAATGCTTTTAGGAACTTGGCTCTGACCAACCAGTAATAGTGAGGAAATCTTAAAGCAGCAAGAGGAAAACACATATTACACAGAATTACAGTACTAAGAACTGCAGATTTCTTGTCAGATACAATGTAAGTGAGAAGACAGTGGAGCAACATCTATAAAGGAGTGAAGTAAAAACTGTTGTTATAGAATTCTATACCCAGCAAAAATATCTATCATCAGCAGACTTGCACTACAAAAAATATGAAAGAAATTCTTTCGTGAAGACAAACAATAAGAGATTGAAATGTGGACATAAATGAAAGAATGAAGAGCATTAAAAATGATAACATGTTGAGTAATATGTATTTTTGTTAATTAAAGTCTTAAAAATATAGTTGACCCATTTAAACAAATATTATTGTAGTATGGGATTTGTAAAATATATAAATGTAAAATATATGACAATAATAACATAAAGGTTGACAAGGGAGAAATTGTAGTTTACCACAGAAGAGTTCTTATGCTACATAAGAAGTGGTATAATATCACATAAATTTGAATTAATTATGCCCTAAATCAACCATTAATTTACCAAAACAAAGAGTTGGCTAATAAATCAACAAAAGAGATAAAGTACAATCATATGAAATTTTGATTTTTACAGAAAAAGAATAAATGAGAAAATAGAAAAAAATAGAGACGATACATCTTGATTTAAAAATATTAATAGTCATATTAAATGTAAATCATCTAAAAACTTCCAATTAAAAAGAAGAGGTTGGTGTCAGGGAGGATGATGGAGTAGAAAGCATGAGGAATCTACTTCCTGTTCTAGACAATTGCATTGGCAGAAACTGTCCGAAGTAACTATTTTGGAACTCTGGAGTTTGCTTGAAGGCTTGAAACTTCCAAATGAAAGCTTGGCTGGAAAATTACAGTTATATTGTCAGATTCAACCTTCAGTATGGTAGCAGCTACTGATCTCCCACGATCCAGACCCATAGCAGGTAATGTTGGGAATAGCAACCTGCATTACTGGTGTGGCTTTCGGGAGCAATAAGAACCTTGTTCTCCAAATGTCAAGGTTTGTATTTGAATTGCAGATTGCTGCTTATGGTCACTGTAGTGAAGATACAGAGGCTAGCCACCACTATTTCAACCTCCGCTAACTGAAACAGCTCCCATGGGATTTCAAGAAGCCATATCTGTTTTGTCTTTGTTTTTGGGATACTCAACAACAACCATATATAAGGAAGAACTTAGAAAGCTACTATAGATGCCCAGGGGAAAGAGGCAAATTGAGAAAAGAACAGGGAAGATCTTAGGATTTCTCCTCAGGCTGATCCACTGCCAGGACACTCTACAATAATTTAAAAAAATTTGGCAAACCTTGGGCCTGATTTCCAGAGTTAACACATTATAAGATTCAAATGTCCAGTTTTCAACAAAATAGCATAAGCCATACAAAGAAACAGGACAGTATGAACTATTCAAGGATGCAAAATAAACTGACAGACACTATACCTGAAGACATGCAGATACTGAACATACTAGAAAAAGACTTTTAAAAACTATCTTAAAGTTGCTCAAAGAGCCAAACAAAGACAAGGACAAAGGCAAAAAAAAAAATGTATGAACAAAATGAGAATATCAACAAAGAGATAAATTACAAAAAGAAACAAAAAAGAAATTCTGTAACTGAAAAGTACAGTAACTGAAGTGAAAAGTACACCAGAGGAGTTAAAAAGCAGATTTGAGGAAGTAGAAGAAAGAATCAGTGAACTTAAAGATAGGACAGATGAAATTATCAAGTCTAAAGAACAAAAAGAAAAAAATGAAGAAAAGTAAGCTGAGACTAAGAGACCTGTGGGATACTAATAAGTAGAACAATAAATGCATTATGGGAGTTCTAGAAGAAGAGACAGAGAAAGGGCAGAGAGTCAGAGAGTATATTTGAAGAAATAATGGCTGCAAACTGCTCAAATGCCATGAAATACATGAATCTTCAAGAAGATTATCATCTCAAAAAGACACATATTAGACAAATTACAATGAAACTGCCAAAAGCTAAAGAAAATATCTAGAAAGCAGCAAGAGGGAAGTGACTTTCCATATACATGCATTCCTCAAAAAGATAATGAATGAAATTCTCATCAGAAACCTTGGAGCCCACAAGGCAGTGGGTTGATATATTCAAAGTGCTAAAGGTGAGTGTCATTCAAAAATAAGGAAGAAATGAAGACGTTCCCAGATACCAATAGCTGAAGGAATTCATTAGCACTAGACCTGCCCTTCAAGAAATGCTAAAAGGGGTTCTTTAGGATGAAATGAAATAATGTTTGAGAGTAACTTGGTGCCATATGAAGAAATAAAGATCTCCAGTAAAGGTAAACACATGGGCAGTGATAAAAGCGTACAGCATTATATTTTGATTTGTAACTTACTTTTAAATTTTCTACATGATTAAAAAGGCAAATTCATTTAAAAAATTATTCTTTCAAGTCCACATGGAATATTTTCCAAAACAGACCATATTCTAGACTATACAACAAATTATATTCTCTGGCAACAATGGAATTAAATTAAAATCAAAAGAGAAAGTCTCTAGAAAAATCCCTAAATATTTGGAAACCAGAAACTAATATAAATAGTTAATGGATAAGAGAGGAAACTCAAATGGAAATTTAAAAATATTTTGAACTGAATGAAAAATAAAACATACCACATTAAAATTTGTAGGATGTCGCTAATGTAGTGGCTAGGTGGAAATTTAGATTTAAATCTAAAGTGTTTCTAAACACCTATATTAGAAAAGAGGAAAGATCTCAAATCAATGGCTTTAATTTGCACCTTTAGAATAGAAATAGAGAAGAGAAATAAAAAGGAAATTAAACCTAAATTTTAATTTAATTAGGTCAAGCACACAGGAATAGAAGAAAGGAAACTAAAATTGTCTTGAGTTTTTAATAAATAAAAATATTAAAATCAATACATAGAAAATAGAAAATCAGTAGAGAAAAACAAGGATTACTTTTCTGAGATGATAAATTGATAACTTATAACTAGACTGAACAGGAAAAAAAGAAAGAAGGCACAAATTACTAACATTTTGATTAAATTAGATATTACAGATTCTATAGATACTCAAAGGAAATATGTAACATTATTAAAAACTTTATGCCAATAAATGTGTCATCTTATATGTAAAGGCAAATTACTTGAAAGACAAAAAAATAACAAAATTCATTCAAGAAGAAATAACCTGAATAGTTAAGATCTATTAAAGAAACTGAATTTTTGGTTAAAAACTTTCCCATAAAGAAAACTTAAAGCTTATATAGTTTTACTGGTGAATTCTACCAAACACATCCAAAGAAATAATATGAATTCTAAACCAACTCTTCAAGATAATTGAAAAACAGGAAATATTTCCCAAGTAATTCTATTAGGCTGGCATTACTCCATACCAAAACCAAAGACAACCCAGTGAAAGGAAACTACTGACCATTATCTACTATGAGCACAGACATGAAAATTCTAAACAAAATTTTATCAATTTCAATTCAACAATACATTACAAAGAATACTACTACTTGACCAAATTAGATTTATCCTTGGAACACCAGGGTAGTTTAATATTCCCAAATCAATACGCCATATTGACAGACTAGAAAATAATAAAAAATGATGATCTCAATAATTCAGAAAAAATTTTTTTTGACAAAATCTAACATCCATTGTGGATAAAAACTCTCAGCAAACTAAGCACAGATGGGGATTCTTGTCAACCTGGTGAAAAGCATCTACAAAAACCTGCAATGAACATCATACTTGATGATAAAAGACTGAATGATTTCCCCTGAAGAGGGAGAACAAGGTTGCCCATTCTCACCACTTCAGTTCAACATTAAACTACAGGTTTGACAGGTGTGATAAGACAAGAAAAGGAAATAAGAGATACCCAGACTGAAAAGGATGAAGGTAAACTATCTTTATTCATAGATGATATAGTCATCTAGGTAGACAACCTAATGGAATCTACAAAAACTCTTGCAGAACCTATATTTGTGTTTAGTGAGGTGGTAGGATACAAGATCATTATACAAAAATACTTGTATTTTTATACACTACAAATGAACAATCAGAAATAGAAATAAAAATTACCATTTAAATGGTATTAAAATTATGAAATACTTGAGATAACTGCAATAGATGTGCAAGACCTGTTCACTAAAAATTAAAAAGTACCGTTGAGAAAATTTGAAAAGACCTAAATAAATGGAAAACTATACCACACTCATGAATCAGAAGACTTAAGGCTACCCAAAGGATTATACAGATTCAGTGCAATGCCAACCAAAATCCCAGCTGACTTTGCTGTAGAAATTGACAAACTGGAAATGTAAAGGACTTGGAATAGCCTAAACAACTTCAAATTTTTTTTAAGTTTAACACTACTTAGGTTCAAGATTCATCAAGCTACGGTGTCCTTCCTTATCAGCAGTTTCACTTTTCAAGGTTTCAGTTACCTCTGACCAGTCACGGTCTGGAAGCAGATGATCCTCCTTCTCACCTATTAGGTCAATAGTTGCTTAATATTGTGTCACAATGCCTATGTCATTCACCTCACTTTATCTCATCACATAGGCATTTTACCATGTCATGTCATCACAAGAAGGGTAAATTACAATAAAGTACTTTGAGGAAGACAGGGAGAACACATTCACATAACTTTCATCAAAGTATATTGGCATAATCGTTCTATTTTATTAGTTATTGTTGTTAATCTCTTCCTGTGCCTACTTCATAAATTAAACTTAATCATAGGTATGTATGTATAGGAAAAACAGTATATAAAGGGTTTGGTACTATCCATTATCTCAGGCATCCACTGGGGGAGCTGGGATGAGGGTAGACAAGGGAGGACTACTGTGGTCAAGACAGTGGCATAAAAAGGAATAGAACAGTGGTGCAGAACAGAGTCCATGTATAAAACCAATCACACGTACATGGATACTTGATTTTTAATAAAGGTTCAAGGAAAAAAGGATCGTCATCTCAGAAGAAGATTCTGGAACTATACTGCATCATAGGCAAACTATAAAATTTCTAGTAGAAAATAAAGAAGAAACTTTTGTGAATTTGGATTTGGCAAATATTTCTTAACTACTACACCAAAAACATGATTCATAAAAGAACAACTATAAAGAAGACTTCATTAAAATTAAAAACTCTGCTCTTGCAAAGATACACTAAGAATTATAATTCAAAGACTGGGGAAAATATTTGTAAAAACATATATCTGATAAATCCCTTGTGTTCTGATTTTCTAAACAACTCTCAGAACTCAATACAAAGAAAAAAACAGCCCTGATGTTTTTTAAAAAATGGGTAAAATACTTTAACAGACACTTAATCTAAAAGATATATGAATGTAAACTTAGCTCATGAAAGGATTCTTAGCTTCATTAGTCACTATGAAAATGCAAATTAAATTAAAATCACATGAATTGCCCATATGCACTTATTAAAATGGCTGAAATTTAAAAAGGTCAACCATGGTGTTGGTGAGGATGAGAAACTGAAACTCTCACACCGCAACAGGGCTAAATTTGAAATAATTACGCCTAGTGAAAGAAGCAAGATCTGCCCCCAGGCAAATAGTAATAGCAATAATGACTGTATACCATATGATTCTATTCATATAAAATCCTAGAAATTGCAAAATAACCTAGTTACAGGTAGCCCATCAGTGGTGACCTGGGGATGGGGAGAGAAGGGGATGATGGGCAGGATGGAGGGACTGAAAAGGGTATGAGGAAACTTTTGGGTTTGATGGACATTTTCATTATCTTGTTCATGATGATTGTTTCATGGGTATATTTATCTCAAAACTTATCAAATTGTCCACTTTAAATACATGCAGTTTACTGCATATCAATTATACCTCCAGAAAGCTGTTAAAAACAATTACACTATTTACACCATTAATGAGTAACTAGCAAGTTTATCAGAAACCTTTGCTAACTTTTCTCAGTGCGAAGTTTCTTTAGAGAAACTATAAGGAGAAAATCAAAGCACCTTGGTTCACATTTTCAGAGCTAACCTCTTATCCTTGAGTCAGAGTCGCTCAGAACTAAAAAAGAGATATAATAGGAGAAGGTACTGCATACGCAGCATTCTGAACTTCAGTAAGCCGAGCAGTTATGAGGCAATATTGCTCAACATACGTACTCTCAAAGTACCTCACAAGTCAGCCAAACTGGCCTATCTACAATCAAACTAAAAAATTAATGAAGTGTTGCTGCAATAAATTAAAATCCAGACAGTGGATGAGAATCTTAACTCTTAAACAAGAAGATCACACTTTCCAGTAAAAAGTCTGATAGATGACTAAGTTTTTTCCACAATGCCCTTCCTTAAAAGATCACTTTAGATTTAATTTTTCATAGGCTGTTATCTCAACTTGAAGAAACAGTCCATTTTTATCCCACAAGAAATTCTATGATCATTAAATCTCCTATTAATTTTTAAAATTGAAAGAATTTTAATGTACCATGCAGGCATAGTTTGTAATATGTTCATTAATGCCAATCATTTGGTGCAAATTCAGAAAAAATATAACTGTAAACTATGCCTAATTTTCATTCCTCTTCATATTTTGGAAGATTAAATGGTAAAATTAGTCATTTTTCACCTAGCAAGTATTCACTGGAGCCTGCAGCATGCTGGGTACAGCTCCAGATACTGACAGAACACAAAAATAAATTAGATGTGGCTCCTGTCTTTTGAGTTGCTAGGCCAATCTGCTAACACTCCTTGCCTGGATCCAAATGCAATGCATCCAAAGGGACTAGCTTAGTCCACCTACATTATGTCCAGACCAACAGGCTGCTTTATGTTCCTATGACTACAGATGTCCCTCATATGGGCCAAAATTACAAAGTCCCTGGGTTTTGAAGAGCAAAAGAAAGTACAAAGACTGGATCACCAGAACCATTTTGGAACCTGGTGGTATGAAGGGATTGTACAAAAATATTCTAAGAAGGCAGTGGAAACATTATATGGTGTTGCTATTCTATGAAGGTGGTTATGCTCAGTATAACTAATAGGGCACAAGCTTCAGTCCGATAGAATTGGGTTTAAATGCTGGTTCTGTCTTTTAATGTTCATGTGTCTTTTAATGTTTAAATGTGTGGTCTCAACATGATACCCAACATCTTTAAGTCTCAATTTTATCTTTTAAAAAATAAGCATAAAAATAACAGTACCGAACTACTAGGGTTATTATGAGTATTAAATAAGATGAATACAAAGCATTGGCCAAAATGTCTCATCCAAAATAACTAACCAAAAATGATAGCTATTGTTAAGTCCTGTAGCAAGCACCTACAATCACACCGCCTAAAGTTTAAAGTTTTTTTGAATTAAAAGCTTACAAATAAATATATATAAGGACTATACTTACATATTGTTATTGAAATTCTAATCAAAGTCTTGAATTCCTAATTACTATTTGGACAACTTATATAACAAATATATTTAATAAGTACCTTTTAATAGTTTCTACTAGGTTCTAGGAACTGTTTTTCACAAATGTTTACTCATTTAATATTTGTAACAAACCTATAGGGGAATCATTATTATTAATCTGATTATCTCCATTTTGTAGATACACATACATATATATAATTTCAACTTAGGTTTGCTTAGGGAATATGCTTTGTTTATAGGGAGAATACCAAGAAACAGAAATAAATAGTACTAAATTTTCCCAGAGCCAGGACTGACTGTTTGTGCTGTAATACAGTGATGGTGATGAGAAAAGGAAAGATGAAAGGGAACATTTTATTTGAATGGATTTTACTAAACCACTAGATGTCATATAAATCGGTAATTAGCAGATACAGAAACATCTTTTTACTAGCCCTCACATGTAACAGTTTATTTAATTAAAAAAATTGTATAACCAAGATTGACATTGGCTGCATCTGACTGCACTCCCTCCTCCACAAGAACAACAACTATTGAAGAACAAGACACTATGGAAAGGATCCTAGAATATGGGGGCGATGCTGAAGCACTCCCTGACCAGAGGGTAAGAGAAGTGGCAACATTAACATATTGCCCTCCCCCAGGCAGCATGCACAGCACCACACAGAGGTCCCCCTTGAGTCTCCAGTTCCTACAGTAGGAAAAGAGACAACCAGCACCTCCTTTTTGTGGGAGTCCCTGCTCTGATCTTGCCCCCTGGAGATTGCGGGGAAATCTGAGGGGCTCAACCACTGGGAATCTATGACAGAGGAGGGAGGGGCTTGCAACTAGTAAACAGATTTTGGCAGACTGAGTTCATACCAGCTGTGCCTAAGTAGTAATCTTTAACAGTGGCTTTGTGTATTGCAGAACTGAGTTGGAGGTGCACTCTGACCAGAGAACTCAGTGGGATGCATATATGCTAATTCAGATCCTCAAATGAGGAGTTTTGTTAGCCCTAAAGCCTGATTTGCCCATGCCCAGGCAAGGACTGCAGACACAGCCACAGCTGATACGGAGAGCGTCTCCTGGCCACATCTGACCAGAGAGCTAGTGACAACTTCTGGAAGCCGTGCAGCCCAGGAGTGCTGCAGCCACGAGGTGGGTAGAACTGATTGCCCCCAGGGCAAAGCCAGTACTGGGCATGGAGAGTTCTCATTCTTTGCACAAGCAGGGGGATTAATTCATAGCCAAATCTGAGGCTGTTCCTAGCCCATATCAACCAGAAAGCCTGTTTGGGAAATTGAGTGTAACCTAGAGTGGCCCTTTACCTCCTACCCAAGCAAAGGAACTGAAACATAGCCCCATCTGCTGTCAAAAGTTTCTTCTAGTCCCATCTGACCAGAATGGCTGGTGATAACTCCTAGAAGTTTTGTGGCTCCACGGTGTGTGAGCCTACAGACAGATGGACAAAGCTGATGTTTGCAGGGTAAAGCCAATGGCTCTGTTTGGTTAGGGAATTTGGGATGTAGGTCAGATTGAGTTAAGACAACAAAGAACTTTATCAACTTCAGAACTGCTTCTCCCACTATGCCCAAGTAGAGAATCTAATTCATAGCCCTACTCATTGCTGAATACAGCTTTCAGCCTCTCTGACCAAGGAATATAACCAGAGCACATGGGAACCTGCACAGTCCATTCAACAGCCCTACATATAGTGGCATTTACATAGCCTCTGGCTTCCCCCAACAGCAGAGCAAAGGTGATGGCTTCATCTGACCAGGGAATTCAGTGCACACTCTGGCCTGATTGGAGTCCCCACACAACAGGCTGTACAAGCCCTGAGTCCTGATCAACTACCCTTCCAGGACAGGGAAGCCAATTCATAGCCCCATCTAATATGAGCATAGTACCCACTCTGATACTTTATTAAGCTTGGCCAGGGAGTCCACAGGCAACCATGGAGCCTATCCTATCCTGCAAGCCTCACTTGGGTAGGGAATCAAGCCAAGATCCCCCTCCAACTTTTGTCAGCCACAGGCATACCTCACCATCCCTAGCCTCAGAGTTCAGTTGCCTCATGCAAAATTAGGCCATAATAGCAGGTCCAGTCTGTCCAAGGACAGTACCAACAGACACATTCAGAAATCCAAACTGAACCAACTGGCAAAATGGCCTCTGCTAAAGGAAACCTATAAAGTCTGGAAGAGGAACCAAATTAATCAAATGCATAAATATCAATGCAAGGAATCAAGGACCATGAAAAGCCATGTAAATATGATACCACTAAAGGAAAACTAATAAGGCTCCAATTATTCACCCCGAAGAAATAGAGATCTAGGAGCTGATAAAGAATTCAGAATAATCCTCTTAAGGAATTTTAGTGAAATACAAGAAAACACATATAGATAACTAAGCAAAAATTGGGAAAGAAATGCATAGACAAGACAAAAAGTTTGATAAGGAAATAGCAATCATCAAAAATTTAAGAGAAGCAAGAGAAAAGGGAAAAGAGAAAAGTTATATACAATGGAAGTTGACAGTTTCTCAACAGAAATTTTTCAGGCCAGGAGAGAAGGGAATGACATACTCAAAATATTTGAAGAAAACAACTGCCAACCTAGAATTCAATACCAATGAAGTTGTCCTTCAGAAACAAAGGAGGGAGAAAGGCCTTCCCAAATAAACAAAAGCTGGGGGAGTCTGTTGTACTAGACCAGTCTTACAAGAAATGCTAAAGGAAGTTCTTTGAGTGGAAGTAAAAGAAGGCTAGTTAATATCATAATCATAAAAAGTAGGGTGAATCTCACTGATAAAGCCAAATATATAGGCATAGTAAGATTCTGCAATGTGGCAATAGTGGTGCATATTACACTAACAATTTTAGTTTAAAAGTTTAAAAAAAGAATATAGTAAAAGTAACCATAATTACCATAATGTATTACTAGTTACACACTATAAAAATCATGTAAACTATAGCAGCAATAACCTAGAATGTGAGAGGGAAGAAAAGTAAAAGTATAAAGTTTTGAGTTCTACTGAAGTTAAGTTGTTATCAGTTTAAAACAGGGTTATATAAGTTTGAGGTATTTTATGTAAGCCACAAAGTAAAATCCTACAGTAGCTACACAGAAGAACACATACAGAAGTCAAGGCACACTAATACCAAAAGAGAGCAAAACATAAAAAGAGATAGCAGAGTAAGGAACAAGTAACAATGGGTCTACAAAATAATGAGAAAACAATGAACAAAATGGCAATAATAAGTTCTTACATATAATAATTACTTTACATGTAAATGGATTTGAATCCTCCAATTAAGAGACATGGAATGGCTGAATGGATAATGCTGCCTACTAGTGGCTCCCTCAGCCTTAAATACACACATAGGTTGAGAGTGAAGTGATGGAAAAAGATGCTTCAAGCAAATAGTAACTAAAAAAGAAGAAGGGATAGCTATATCAGACAAAATAGAGTTTAAGCTGAAAATAGCACAGAGACAAAGAAGGTCATTATATAATGATAAAGGGATCCATCCATCAAGAAAATTTAACAATTATGAATATTTATATGCTTAACATCAGAACACCTAAACATATAAAAGTAAATATAATGTATAGAGAACTAAAAGGAGAAATAAACAGTAATATGATAATAGTTGGGGACTTTAATATCCCACTTTCAACTATGGATAGATCACCAAGACATAGAATCAGTAAGAAAACAGATTTGAACAATACTATAAACCAAATGGACCTAAAAGAAATTTACAGAACATCCTATCCAACAGTACCAGGATGCATGTTCTTCTCAAGGGCACATGAAACATTTTCTAGGATGGACCATATATATTAGGCCACAATACAGTCTTAGCAAATTCAAGAAGATTGAAATCATACCATGTATCTTCTCTGATCACAGTGGTTTGAGACTGGAAAGAGGAAAACTGGAAAATTCATGAACTCATGGATTAAACAACACTCTCTTGAACAACCAATGGCTCAAATAAGACATTAAAAGAAAAACTGAAAAGTTTTTTAAACAAATGATAATGGAAACACACCAGAGCTTGTGGTATTCAGCAAATAAATAAAGCAACCCAAATAAACAATCTAATACACTTTAAAGAAATAGAAAAATAAAAAACCAAGCCCAAACTTAGCAGAAAAAAGGAAATAATAAAGATTAGAGCAGAAATAAATGAAATAGAGAACAGAAAAATAATAAAAATGATTAACCAAACTGAGAGAGAGAGTTGGTTCTTTGAAAAGATAAACAAAATTGACAAACTTAGCTAGACTAAACATGAAAAAACTGAATGAAAGGATCCAAAACAACAAAAGTATAAATGAAAAAGGAGATGTTACGATTGATAACAGAAATGCAAAGGATCATAAGAGGCTACTATGAACAATTGTATGTTAACAAACTGGACAATATAGGAGAAATGGAAAAGTTCTTAGAAACATACAACTTAGCAATACTGAATCAGCAAGATATAGAAAATCTAAATAGACCAATTGTTAGTAAGGAGATTGAATCATTAACCAAAAACCTCCCAACAAAGAAAACCCAGGACCAAATTGTGTCACTGGTGAATTTTACTAAACATTTGAAGAAGAATTAATACCAGTTCTTCTCAAATTCTTCCCCCAAATCAAAGGGGACACTCCCAAACTCATTTTACAAGGCCAACATTATTGCAATATCAAAACTAGAAAAGGAGACCACTAGGAAAGAAAACTATAGGCCAATATCCCTGATGAATAAAGATGTAAAATTTCTCAAAAAAATATGAGCAAAGCAAATTCAGCAGCACAGTGGAAAGATCATTCATCATGATCAAGTGGGGTTTACACTGGGGATGCAAGAATGGTTCAACATATGCAAATCAAACAATGTGACACATCACCTGAATAGAATGAAAGAAAAGAATCATATGATCATATCAATAGACACAGAAAAAGATTTTGAAAATTAAACATCCATTCAAGATAAAAACTCTTAAAAAATTAGGCTTAAAAGGAATATATCTCAACATAACAAAGGCCATATATGGCAAACCTACAACTAACATGATACTCAATGGTGAAAGATTCAAAGTGTTTCCTTTAAGATCAGGAACAAAATAAGGGTGCCCACTCTCTCTCCTATTCAACATTGTACTGGAAGTCCTAGTTAGAAAAATCAGACAAGTAAAAGAAAGAAAAAGTAACAGAACTGGTAAGGAAGAAGCAAAATGTCTCAATTTACAGATAACGTGACTTCACATTAGAAAATTCTAAAGACTCAACCAAAAACTGTTTGATCTAATCAACAATTTCAGTAAAGTTGCTGGATACAAAATTAATGCAAAATTCATAGTATTTCTATACATTAACAACAGATTTCCTAAAAAGAGAAATAAAGAAATTGATCTCATTTACAATAGCATCAAAACAATAAAATACTTAAGAATACATTTAACTAAGAAGGTGAAAGATTTCTACACTAAAAACTATGAGATACTGATGAAAGAAATCAAAGAATACAGAAATAAATGGAAAGGTATCCCATGTTCATGGAATGGAAGAATTAATAATGTCAACACTTCAATATTACTTCATGCTATCTATTGATTCAATGCAATCTCTACCAAGATTCCAACAGCATTTTTCACTAAAGTTGATAAAACACTCCTAAAATTTATATAGAACCACAAAAGCCAAAGAAATCCTGAAAAAGAAGACCAAAGCAGGAAGCATCACACTTTCTGATTTCAAGCTATATTATCAAGCTATAGTCATCAAAACAGTATGGTTCAGGCATAAAAACAGAAAAGTAGACCAATGGAACAAAATCAAGAGCTCAGAAATAAACCCAAGCATATAACATCAACTAATATTAGACAAGGAAGCCAAGAAAACTCAAGGGAGAAAAGACAATCTCTTCAAAAATGGTACTGGCTTAATTAGATATTCACACATGAAAGAATGAAACTAGACCCATATCATAAGAACAAAGCTCCTTGACATGGGTCTTGGTAATGATTTTTTGGAGATGATACCAAAAGCACAGCAACAAAATAAAAACGAAACAAGTAAGACATTAAACTAAAAGCTTCCAAAAAGCAAAAGAAATGATCAACGAAGTGAAAAAACAACTATGGAATGGGAAAAAAATTTTATGAACCATATACGTGATTAGGGGTTAATATTCAAAACATATAAAGAGCTCATACAGTGCAATAGCAAAAAACCAAGTAATCCTATTAAAAATTGGGCAAAGGACCTGAATAGGCATTTTCTCTAAACAAGATATACAAAAGGCCAAAAGGTATACAAAATGATGTTCAACATCACTAGTCATTAGGGAAATGCAAATTAAAACCACAATGAGATACCCCTCCATTGATGAGATGACCCCGTGTCATCATCAAGAGACAAAAGATAATAAATGCTGGTGTAGAGATGGAGAAATGGGAACCCTTATACACTACTGGTAGAAATGTAAACTGGTGTAGCCACTATGGGAAACAGTATGGAGGAGCCTCAAAAATTAAAAATATAATTATCATATGATTCACTAATTCCCCTTCTGGGAATATAGCCAAAAGAAATAAAAACAAACTTGAAAAGACATTTGCACCCCCAAGCTCATAGCTGCATTATTTACAATAGTCAATGAATGGAAACAACCTAATATCCATTAATGAATGAATGGATAAAGAAGTTGTGGTGAGCATGGTATGTACATATACATATAATAGAACATTATTCAGTCATTAAAAATGAGGGGATCCTATTATTTGTACAACGCGTATGGACCTTGAAAGATCACATTAAATGAAGTAAGTCAGAGAAAGACAATACTGTATGACCTCACTTATATGTGGAATCTAAAAAAACAAAAAAGGCTTGTTAGCAGAGGTGGAGGCTGGAGGAAGGGAAACAGAGGAAGGTGGTCAAAGGTAAAAACTTCCGGTTTCCAGTTTCAAGACAAATAAATAATTAGGGATGTAATGTACACCATGATGACTATAGGAAACATTGCTGTTATACATGTAGGAAAGTTGTTAAGAAAGTAAGTTCTAAGTATTCTCCTCAGAAGGAAAATTCTTTTTTTATCGTATCTATATGAGATGATGGATGTTGGCTGAACCTGTTGAGGCGATCATTTCATAATATTTGTAAATCAAACCACCATGCTGTATGCCTCAAATGTATACAGTGGTATATACCAATTATTTCTCTTTAAAACTGGAAAAAAGAGCACCACTATGTATACTTTCACACAAGAAAGCTACAGAAGTAGAGCTAACATTTAATTGTCTTCTGTTTACCAGGCGCGGACAGACCCTAGAGCGCAGCATCTCATCAAGCTCTTCCCCAGTACCCCGGAGCAGCTGCAGTAGCCCCATTTGTAAGACAAGGCCCAAAGAAATCGAGAAACCCCAAGTCTCTTAACCATAAGAGGTAAACCAGGTACCCAAGAAACAGATTTAAATATGAACTGAAATCTCTGATTTCTTCAAAAGTGAAAGCTACTTACTACTTTAACCATGTTTATTTTAACCATCAAGGATAAAGCTATTCTTGAGTTTTCTAAATAAATAAATATGAAACTATCATTTTTCTCAGGCAAAAATGAAATATTTGCCAATATCACATTTTAAGAACCAAGTATGCCATAGCTTCCTTTGTTTCGCGCTGAACTTGAGATTTGATAACTGGAGGCTATGTACCATAGAATGTAGCAGTGGGGTTGCAGTGCGTGCATTAAAATCGACAGTGACCTTTCTCGGAAATAATTTTTCCATACACATTTTACAGCCAGGGGCCACATCTGAGGCTGGACATGTAGGAAAACCTAAATAAGTTGTACGTTATTTTAATACACAAATAGGTAGAATGCAAATGTTTTAGGAGAGAGAGAAAACCAGCTCAGACAGGGATTTTCTGAGTCTGCCGAGCAAGCATTAGTGTGTTAGTGTCAGTGTCATCATGTTACTGGAAGCAGGGTTTTGCGTGAGCGCACCAAGGCTGCCCAGCCAGAGCCTAGTGGGGAAGCTCAGGCAGCAACCACCTGTCATGGTCCAAAGCAGCGAGCGTTAGGGAGCAAGTCTGCATAGGGTATTTGCCCAGGAGGTAATTCTTGTTCTTCACAAAAGGGAACATGGAAGGTTCTGGAAGGAGGTGCTCATGCTAGGTTTGGAAGAGTAGGAGGGTGCCTGGTGAAGAAGTAGATAGAGGAAGGGCATTTCCTGTGACAGCAGCAGCACGGGGGGTGGAGTAGCTGAATGTGCTCTGGGAACTGCACATATGATCCCAGACGAGGCCAAATTGTTATAGATGGGGAAGTTCATCTGAATCAAGAAAATATTTTATGTGTATTATTACAACATCCACAACAATAAAATCTCCTTTTAAGTAAGTGCTCCACACTGCCAAGCACTTGACAGTATTCTCCTATTTAACCCAGCACTCTGCTCTGAGACAAGCACTATTTTCATTCCTCTTTTGTAGATAGGAAACACAAGCACACAGTTAGGTAAGGTTGCACCCAGATGCTCTGTCAGAAAGTAGCAGGGCCAAGATTCAGTCCCAAGCTGTCAGACTCCAGAGACTGAGTTTGCAGGCATTAGTAAGATCCTCTCCACACCACACTCTAGGAGAGCGGTGCTCATGTTATGCTTGATAGCAAGGAGGGTCTTGGGCAGAAGGGTCTTGACTTGTTGCAACATGTGTGCAGGTGAGCTGCTCTGACAGGTCTGAACCATCTAGAATGAGTCTGCACTATCAGGTCAACCAGGAGCAATTAGGTTTCCCCACAGAATAGGGCAGATTCTCCGTGAATGCTGAAAGGGAAGCCCTTCCTGAGAGGTGCCCTTAATTGGCAAAAGGTGATAAATCTTGTCCATGACATTTCAACAAGGCTGAAATTCTGGAAGGTGAGGTGGGGAAGTTTTAGGTCTCTGGCTTAGACAGGCATGCTGTGTACAGGCTCATCTCCTGGTCAGAAGTAGCTGCTCTGTACACAGTGCCAGGCATCATGGCTGGGCGGCACATCCCAATTCCCAGGAAGCCTGGGTCCACATGCATCCACTTATGGCCCCAAGTGACCATAAAGGTGTGGCAAAGTGCCCAGATGGATTCAGAGGTTCACGTATTTATATTCTATTGATTTTCCATTCCTCTGTGGAAATTCAATTAATTTCTCTTCTGGTTCCCATTTTTTACCTTTGAGATGAGCACGAATTAACTCCGAGAAGTATGGAACAAGTCACTTAATGACTAAGAATCTTTTCACAGAGAAACCAAATGTTTTGTTATCATTCTATCACCTACCAACTCTACAAATTCAGTGACTCCATAGATTACGTGCCATCTGTTAACAGAGATGTAATGGGACAGTGTTAACTTGGTTGGGTTAATTTATATTCCTTAGCATTAAAATGACCTGCCTTACATTTATTTTTCCCACATACTGGACCACTTTCCGATGAAGTTCTTGCCAACTGGTCTCCATTAAAAACAATTTAGTCTTTCTGGGCCGTTTCTGTTACTAAACCTCAGATCACTCTAATGCAAGACAGGCAGACCATAGCGACCCTCGGCTGGGCCGCAAATTACATTCACTTAAATAACCTGGATTATATAAGTGCTTGGAAAGCAAACTGCTTCGGACCTAACAGAAGAACTGACTGCATTTTCTAAAGGACCCACTGGCTTCTCCAAACTAGAAGAAAAAGATATACAACACCGAGACCTTTATCACTCCTTCTATATTATTGACATTTTTATGACAAGTATAAAAATTTACAATGTAGATATAATAAATAATATGTACTTTAATGTTTGCTTTTTAACAACAAGTTTTTCTCATTTGTTATAGAATAGCTAACTCATGATGATGGAACTTTAGGCTTTCTTTTCTCATTTTTACATTGTTTTAACACTGAAATAAATACAAGCTTTTCCTTCACTAAACATAATGCATTTTCATATCATCATGATTTACTGAAATAGGACGTTAAAAGGGGGTAACAAAGGACAACTCAATGTACATTCATTTAAAAGAGAATCCTGCTTTCACAGAGAGTGAAATTCTCTCCCATTCCTTCCCACCCTTTCATTTCCAAACTTCACAATTTAAGGTGAAAAGAGCAGTACTACAGCAAACTGAATTCGAGCAAACAGATCCAATCCTGGCAGCAAGTCCTGCGAATGTTCTAGAGACAGTTCAGGAGTTGGGATGAAAGCCAGCTGGAGATTAGATGAGCCAATTTAAAGAATTATTCAGTCACATATCCATCTCAATGCATAGTGCCCACAAAGTGTTCATTAATAGGGTTGCAAAATAAACGTATGGGTTCCAGGTGTCAACATCATGATTAAAAAACAATAGGCATTTCAGTCTTCCCACCCTGGCCTATGCCAGAACTTTTACCAATATTATGTAGGAAATTCCAGATTTTTTTTAAAGCACAGAAAGTGAGGATTGGTTTTTAGATGAATTGACCTCAGAATTACTTTTGGTATCACCTTCAGGCAGTGGTGTGCTGCCAGACTATTAAAATTGGCCTTTAATTCATGTCAGCATAAGTAGAAGTTTATAGCATTCAAATGCATTTTAAAGCCTTTCAAGGCATCTCACATTCATGATAATGCAGAACAAATCAGGTCTACCTGCCTGTGTTCTGCCAAAGCGACAAGGATGCCCTACCCAGTGCACCTTCAGCACTTTAATGCAGAAAGCCTGGAGGACCAAGACTCAGAGCTTTATGAACATGGTCAGTTCTACAGGTAGGAAAACAAGTGAGGATAAGTAATTGGAAGAATCTGAACACCTTTAATTCTTGCTTCATGTCTTTCAAAATTTGAGGTGTTTGTTGTCTGCAGAAGTTCCCTATGGAAATACAAAACTTTTGGGAGAGATGACATTTTGCATGAGCTAAGCATAATTTTGTTTAGTTCACCATTTTTCTTAGGGAGACCTGCCAGAAAAACAGGGTTACCTGGGCTCTATTCTACTAAACGAACTATGTTGAATGGTATATTATTAATCTTGCATTCAGTTCTGTGGATTCATTTTGAAGCTTCCTTTTGCTGTATCAGCTTCAGAAGGTGGTCACTAAATTTTTTATATGGTTATAACAAACTACACCGTTTCAGATTTGGGAAGGATAATCCCACTCTCAGATACAGTGTCATAACCTTCCCATTAGCACACTCACAACCACCAAATAACGAGCAGTGAATTTTGGTTTGGGGAATATGGTGACATGACTCCCACGTGCAAAAGTGAAAGGGAATCTCCCTGCGGCAATGTCACTGCCCTGCTCACCTCCACCTTTGGCATGGTCTCCTGTTCCTCCACTTGCTTGTTGGTCCCTGCTCACCGCACACCCTCCCCTGGCTAAACGTAATGGGAAAACCCCACCACAGGTCTGCAAGGGGCTCAAAGGAAGCATGTGATCCCTTGGAGCCACAGAGTTGAAAGAAGCAATCACCCTAGAGAAAAACAACACCTCATATCTAAGCCACAGCTAGGGATGGGATTTCCATTTACTATACCTGCATGGTGAGGGAGTCATAAGCTGGTGAATCATCCTAATATTGGCCCAGGGCTATTGAAATTTCCAGGTAGCATCTTGCTCATCATGAGTTTTACTTAAATTGAGAAGTAATGTGAGTTCTCAGTGCAGCATTACTCAAGAGAAAAATGAAGAACCTACATTGTCAAAAATCAAGGATTGACTAAATTATAATACAGCTACACAAACACTGCGCAGCCCATGGAAATCACACTTTAGAAGAACATCTCATAACTTGAGAATATGCAGAACTTGAGTACAACACCATAATAAGGCAGTATGTGCGCTAAGATTCAAAGTTTGTTTTTAAAAAAGCACATATATGCAAAGGAGAAATACTGGAAGAATATACAGCAAAAAAACCCAGTATTTATTTCTGGGAGTTAGGGTTACATTTTTTAAGTGTTTATTCTTGTTCTTTTCCAAATAATCAGCAACAAATATGTATTATGCTAATGATAAATCTAATTTTTCTAAAATAAAAATAATTCTCATCAGAGGGCCTATCTGAAAGTTTACAAGAAGATAGAACCAGCTTGGATTGTTTTGAGGACAGCCACATCCAACGTTGGATCTATGGGCTGGAGTACCTGTGGTTATGAAATTTGTGACAAATGTCCATGCAAAGTGTTTTTTGTTTTTTTGCTACAGTTTCTAGTTTGTTTTCTTCCAACTCAGAATTTGGGATTGATAACGGTCACTGAAATTATGCCTATGAAAAAGCTATTGTTTTAAGTATATAAATTTCCAAATTTTCTAGGACTAAAATGCAAAGTCCCATCAGTTAATGGTGGGAAATATACAACAAATATAATACAATATATGTATGTATTACAACATATATAAATATATACTGTCTTGTTTAGTTTAAAATGTTTATGCCCTGAAAGCAACCTGACTTAGCCTATGAGATAATAGTAATGGACCTTTTAAAGTATTTAAAGAGATTATGTACACAATGTCTGTGATAAATTATAATTTTAAGTTTGTGATGATTCAAATGAAGAATAAGTATGGTAAGTTATTACACTATTAGGATTTATTATCTACACCATAGGTTGGCAGGACTGGTTCACCACCTGTATGGGTGTAGCTTGTGAGCTAATACCAGTTTTACATTTTTAAGTGGTTGAAAAAATTAAAAAAATATATATTTCATGAAAGCTGAAAATGATATGAAACCCAAACTTTGGTATCCACAAACAGAGTTCTGCTGGAACACAGCCACTCTCATTCTTTTAAATCTTGTCCATGGCTGCTTTTCTGCAATGATGGCTTCCTGAAAGAACTGTGACAGAGAATCAACTGATCCTTTAGAGAAAAGGTGTTTTCAAGGTGGTTCTGAGCATTTTGTGTATTTCCTATCGTTTGTCTCTAGATGGTAGAAAAGATACTTTGCGGGGATGGATGAGATGGGGATGGTGGGGGGTGGTCAGGGGTTACTGCTCTATAGAAGATATTTATATTTCCAACTAAATCATCCCCTAAAGGCAGTCCTCCCAACAGTACAAAACATTTTTTTCTGTGTGTATTCAGTAAACCAAACTTTAAATGTCTAGAAGAAACTAAAGGATCATTTAGTGTAGCACAAATATCTGTATTGAAATTCAGCATTCCCTCCCGCTAAAAGAAATATTACATAATCTGCATTAAGAAGTCTTCTCAGTCTTTTCCCCCAGCTTAGCTGAGGTACAAGTGACAGATGAAATTGTAATATATTTAAAGTGTATAATGTGTTGATTTGATACAAGTATACATTGTGAAACGATTAAGTCAATCAAGTTAATTAACAGGTCAATCACCTCACATAGTTACTTTTTTTTTTGGTGAGAGCTTAAATCTGCTCTTTGAGCAAATTTCAAGTATACAATACGGTATTACTAACTATAGTGACCTGCTGTGCGTTAGATCCTTAGAATTGATCTTATAACTGAATTTGTACTTTTAACCAACCCTCCCCATTTCCCCCACCCCACCGCCCCTGGCAATCACCATTCTACTTTGTTTCTAAGAGCTTGACTTTTTTGTTTAGATTCCACATGTGGTACCATGCAGTACTTGTCTTTATCTGTCTGACTTTTTTCACTTTAGCATAATGTCTCCAGGTGTATCTGTGTTGTTGCAAAAGACAGGATTTTTTTTTTATGGCTAAATATCATTCCATTATACATATACATACATATATATATATATTTTTCTTTATCCATTCATCCATCAATGGACACTTAGGTTGTTTTTATGTCTTGCCTCCAAGTTAAGCCAATTAGGTTCAGACTTAAGTAGTGTGTGTGTGTGTGTGTGTGGGCTTGTATGTGTTGAAAACTAACTTTAACTTAACTGACTGGTAAGCTTTAGGACTCGACACACTTTGGTTAGCGCTGTGCAGACGCAGCCACGTACTAGCTTTTATTATGGCCAGTGTGGGAGTGGGTCCACACGCACATGGCTTCTTCACGTTTACTATCATGTAAACACCACATTAGGGTCTCCCAAAAGAAGGATGCAAACCTATACCGTCAGCCGGATAACATTATTCATGTCCTTTAAAGACTCCGATGCCTCGTTTCTCTGGGAGGAGCCGACGAGCACCCGCGCCGCCCCCCAGCCCGCCAGAGGGAGGCACCCGGCTGCGCCTCACCCTCGGGCTCCCTCCTGCCACTTTGGCTCACTCGTTTTTTTCTGTAACTTTTTCATGTCTTTCTGCGGAAATGTTATGAACTTTTCTACAGGAAAAGGAAAGTGAAACCGGGAAATACCTATTTTAAATCATTTTATTTCTCTCTCTCTCTCTCATTTGTTGCTGAACCAGTAGAAAGTTTCAGACATCATAACACTTCATCCCTAAATAATTACCATGTATTTCCTAAAATCATGTTTTCCTTTATATCCTCAATATAACCATGCACCTAGGAATTAATAATAATTTTCTATTATTAGCTAGCGACCAATACATGTTGAAATCTCCCCATTTAACCTTCAAATGTCCTTTAGCGATTTGCCATTGAACCAGGATAGAATCACGAGTGCTGCTTTCATTTCATCTGTTTTCTAGGTCTCCTTAGTTCCCCTTTAAACTAGAACATTTCCTGCCCCCATTCCCTCCACATGCACTTCTTTCTCATCAGGCCAATTTTTTGGGGGAGGGACCATATCATTTACCTTTTAGAAACCGCATTCTGAATTTTTCTGTTTTCCTACGGAGTTGATTACTTTTCTATCCTTTATATTTCCTACAAAGTGGTGGTTAGGTCTAAAAGTTTAATGATATGATGCTGTATAAACTCATACTGCATCACAACATAAGTACGAAATGCTGTGTTATTTCATTTTTGGTAATGTTAGTTTTGATCAATTGGTTAAAGTGTTAACCATCATTGCATAGGTTCGATTTTTCCTTTGCAATTAGTAAATAATCAGTGTAAATAATAGTAAATATAATCAAATCAGTGTAGATACAATAGTAAATATAAGTAAATCAGCATAAATAATATTTTGTCATTGTTGCAAACACTCCTCATTCCAACAGACTTTTTAAGTAATGGTTTCAGTTTGTGATTAGAATCAATTATTTCATTAAGAATTCATAAATGGTAATTTTCTAATTCTATTATTCCTTTCCTTTTCATTAGCTGGCATCACCCTGTGAAAAGTAGTTTTCCCTTATTAACTGAGAACGGTCTAGAGTTCCTTCTGTAAGGTCAAAGTAAATGCTGATTCTTTACCTTTAATCCCCATTTCCGCTGTGGGCACTGGTGTAACAGTCATCCACAACTGAGGCAAGTTCGATATTTGTCTCTACCTTCCTCTGTCTCTTTCTCTTGCATCATGAACTCATGTATTTTTATTTTTAAATTTTACAATCAGTTAGTTATTATTTTTTGATGCCCAATTTGTCCTCTATTTTTGTCTGTGAGAGCTCCTTCTAGCTGGATGCTTTAACACATAGTGATTATTTTTTTATGTAAAATGCCCTTCCTGGATCTCTTTCAACAGCTGAAACCATGTGTCTGTTCCACTTGCAGCTTCCCCTCTATCTGTCCCAGCAGTACCTCCATCTGAAGAGGCCCTCTGTTTCCTTTTAGGCTGTCAGTCAATAAATTTAAAGCTAGACTGCTTCCTTCATCCCTGACAAACCTTTGCTTAACACATCAATTGGCATCAAGAACCCTTGCAAACTCTAACTAGATCATAAAGGGAGGCACCTCGACTCGAAATGTCTGAACAATTTATCTTACCTTGCATAATAGTCATTGGGTGGAACCGCTTCTTGAAAGAACTGGAACTGATATAAATAAAGTCCAATCAAATGTCCTGCAGTGAAAATAGCCAGCAGAACACAAAGACAGCTGAACAGCAATGGATCAAACGTCCGGCACCAAGACCACCAGGTACACAGACCCAAAAATACAAAGAAGTACACAGATGAGGTCAAAGACGGCAACATCATACCTAAGGAAGAAGAAATGTGATCGTGAAAAATTGCACAGAACTGGAAAGTCACTTACCACTCAGTAAATGTAGTTATTGGAGGGTATGTAAATTTCTTTGCGATGCTTTTAGGTATTATCAGACTTTTAAAAATATTAACCACATTTTATTTATAAAATGTAAAATGAGTGCTATTTTTATTGTTAAAAAAAGAGTCACACACAAAGCGTTTTTTGTAAATATGGGGAAATATCAGAAGACGAAGAAATTCTTCCTGTGGTGTTTGAGCCGAGTAAACATCTGTTTCTCCTATTAGTAGAATTTCCTATTTACTTACCTGTTTCCATCTTCCTACTTCTCTGCAAAATTTTTTGAGAATACTTGTACATTTGAACTTTCCCTGATACATTTTTAAAATAATGGTTTAGCTTTTTTGGGTGAGGGTAGTTAAGCAGGAGTCATAATAATTACATTCTGGGGCAGTTAAAGTCTCACTAAATCTTTGTCCTTGAAATTTTATTTGCTCTATCATTAAAAGAGGAAATGTAAAATGAGATAATTCCTTAAGAGGTATTTAAAAACTTTTTTGTTGGGGTGTGGGCATTTGAAACTGACTCCTCATTAAAATATGGGTTATATCTCTTGAGAAATTCTATTCTTTTTTCTACTTTTTTAATTTCCATATTAAAAAATAGTTAAGTGGTTTGTCTTGTGAAATTTCAACCAAGTAGTATGGAATAAACTCCCAGCTGCTCTGAAGGATTGCTGAACATCGAAATGGAAGGAAGGGGAAGATAGGTATAACGTTATTATGGAATACACAGTTTAAGGCCAAAATTGAAAGGAAGTGAGTGTCTGTGCTGGAAGATTACAGTCTAACTTAGGAAGAAAAACAGTATATCCTGGAGAATTAAATCTAGACAACTAACACCTCAAGGTAAACAGACTTGCTTTCAGAATGCACATGAGCAACTCTGGCGGGTACTCTAAAATCTCCCACTGCAGCAGATCACCATTCATAGGCTCTGAGGGAGAGGAATAGCTGTTTTTCTGACTTGCACATAGAAAACGGCATCACTTAATAGATATGGAAAAAGATTGCTTCACAGAGGTTAACAGGAACCATTTAAAAACTTAAACACTAGAACCAAATAGGAAAGGTTTTTGTATGTGTGGTTTGTACACGTGGCCAGTTTTACAAAAGCTACCCTTATTATTTTGATGTCAAGGAATAGAATTGTCTCCTTCTTTATTTTCTCTTCAACGATTTCTTTGACTATTTGCCAAAGTGCTACTTGCACTCCATCCTGTATTAGAAACTCTCACCTGATGAACCGAGTAAAATTGTCACGACGACTTTCCCAGCGGTGGTTATCATGTTGCCGATAAACTCCTTAAGCCTGGAAGCCATGGAGGCAAGCCTGCGGAACATTTTCAATTTTGTGCTTTCTTCCAACTCGCCTTCAACACCAGCCCCTCCATCTAAATCCTCTTCATAGATCAGGGCCTCTTCTGGATCCATTTTTTCTCCTCCAGTCTAAATAAATGAAAAACAAAAAACACTTCAGTCCAGAACTCGGCCCATCTACCCAGCAGATATATGGTTTGTAAATTAGGGAACAGTCAATGAGGTGAATTTTAAATCAGAAAAAAAAATGCTGACTACCACTTACATCCCCCTAGGTCTCTGAGAGACCCTGGATAAGCCCAAGTAACTTTGATCTCTCCTGAAGAAGTAAACAGGAAACATCACTAATCATAGGGTCCCTAAAAGCATGTCATCTTACCTACAGGAGCTTATTTTTTACAAGAAGGAGAAGAAACTGTCTGAAACATCTATTAATAATCTTAGCTTTCCTCAGTCTGGGGTTAGTTCCTCAAATTTACAGTTTACCGTGAAGGTGATGGGAGGTTTGATTAAAGTAGCCATGGCTTTAATTGAAAGGGTGGGTCAAATCAGTGCTTAGGAAATCCCTTTTCTTTCTGAAGTTTACTTTTGTTCACTATTTTGGTATTTCCTGACTGTGAGAGGATGAGTGATCCTGGGCTACTTGGCTAAATATAGTCGCTTTCTATTTTATCCTTGTAGAGAATGATATACTGGTTTAATCCTGACAGTTCAGCACCTCTGTACTATTGTTAGAGACTTAGGGAAGAAACATATGTCCAGACATACACATATTTCCCTGTATTATTTTAAACTGGGTCTACTAAGGTGTTTTTTGTTTTGTTTTTAAAGAATACATAGAAATGTTTTTTGGCAAATTAGAATTTTTCTCTAGAAGGGATAGGGTTGTTTTTTTTTTTAAAGGAATTATAAGTATAAACCATCACCTTAACAAAAGGAAGCTGTTTTAGATGCACGAAACTTTGTTTGCATTTGCCCCTAGGCTGACAGACTTGATTTCTTCAGCTCCATTGGAAAGCCTACAGCTGGCTGCAAAGCCAGAAGTATCATTAGGCCCAGTCAAGACATCTATTTAAGGTTTAAAGAGTAGAGCATGTCTTCTCCACTTTCCCATCTAAAAGGTTCTTTCTTGATACACTTAGTTCAGACATTTACATAATATCCACTGATGATATTTGAACTTCTATGCCCAGGTTCACTGGAGGAAGGCAGGCAGGCATAGGAAGGCTGGTGCAAAGTTCAAGTAAGTGCTGAGCGGCTCTGAGGACAGAGCTCTTCTGTTGCCTGGAGGATACAGACCATTTGGGACTCAAGTTGGCTACTGATGAAGCCAAGGTTACAGGCTGTACACCCACCCCCTACACGTATGCACACACGCACAGGGGTTTAATCCCAGGTCTATTCAAATTTATATATACCCAAACTGGGTTCTATTGTATACCATCATGACACATTTGTATTTTTTCCTGAAGGAAAAGGAATGTCTCATGCTTATTAAGAATTTTCTGTCTGCTCAGGACTTAGTATATGCTGGTATCTCCAGTAAGAGATACAGCAATAAACATATAAACAAGTCAAAGAATAACAAACTGAACATTCTCACAGTAATAAATGCTTATTTAGAGAATTAAAATATGGTGATGTGATTGTGGGTGACAGAGTAGCTATTTTAGATTCTGAGGTCAGGGAGAGCCTTTCTGAGGAGGTGACATTTAAGCAGAGATCTGAATGTCACAGAGTCACCAACCACCTGAAAACCCTCAGCAAGAGCATTCCAGGCACTGCACGAAGGCTCCAAGTGTCAGAAAATAGGCACTTGTCCCTAGACCAACTTCTTCCATCAATTTATCCTCCATGCTGTCCACTGATGGCCCTGTTCCCACCTGTAAGGCAGGCACTCGTCCCCACACCTATGACTGTAGGTGAGTGAATGCTGGGACACCAGAGAGGACAGACCCACCCAGCCATCAGCCCCTGTCCCCTGTGCCACCTTGTGTTTCCTTTCTTCCCCAGTCATCCCATCAACAAACATGCCCCATCTTACCTTAGAAAACACACTCCTTCTAGCCTACAGTTGTCTCTCAAAGCAAAACTTGCCAAGAGTTGACCAGGTGCATGGTGCCACTTAATTCCCCTGTGCTTACTTTTTCTTGAACCCACTTGTCTCACCAGAGGCTTTCAGCTCCAGGGAAGTTCACTCTGGATTTGGCGAGACCAAATAATGACAATGGAACATTGGGGGTAAAAGGGTTTATACCAAGCTTTATTCTCACCATGGCAGGTTGAGGGCTAGAATCACATCTGCATCCAGAAAATCTACAATCCATCTCAGCCTCTGCTGGCTGGGAGCTGGGAAGAGCTCTGGATGGAGCTCTTTATGTAGCAACACAGACAATAATGGGCCATTGCCAACAGGTATGTAAGCATGCGCCTATGCAGTTGGCCAGTTACATCATTGGATGTGTGCAGTGGACAAGTAGATTATGGTCAGGTGAGGATCCTGGTCATAGAAACTTCCATTTTCCCTACACTCCACCCCTCCAGGATTCTTGCCTCACCATCTATGCACCCTCAATCTTCTGTAATGGTCCCTGTGCAAGAAAGCTGGTGCAATGTAACCACATTCCACAACAGCAACAGAGGATAACAGAGAAAAATATAGTAATAATAGTTGTCCTCAAGCCTGAGAAGATCTACTGCCACCAAGTGGTCATTCCAGCCGTATTCAAACCGGTTCACTCAGATGAGTTCATGACTCATACTTTCCATGGAGCCCAGCAGCAGAACTGGTAGGGAGTTCCATACACACCCAGCAAGCAGCAGGTTTGCTAGGGTGTGTGCCCAATCCATGAAGACATTAGAGGAGATTAACCTTATGGTGATAGACATGTTTTAATGACACTAACATAGGCAAAGCTTGTGCATCAGGTAGAATGCATGCAGAAGAGTGGTCCTGTGGGGACCATGACAGGAAGGGGGTCCCATCCAGGTCTAGTGTACCATACCTTTACTCCTCTTCCTGTGGGAGGGTGCTGAGGGATCTATGTAAAGTGCTATGCATAGTTGCATGCACTGGCCATAGAGATAAAACAAAACTCCGCAGTAAGATGCTTCTACCTTCCAGCCATCTAGGGTACACTAAAGTAATCCATGGAGGCCACTCTGCTGTTACTTCAGGAGGCCAGCCTGCAAGGTGCCAGGAGGGCCAGCCATCGCTGGTCCATGTGTCAAAACGTCCAAGGTCACGTCCACTGAATGGAGTCTCCAGGGTTTACTATAGTCAGTGCTGGTATAAAAATATTATTCTGGTGGCCAAACCCCAACTTCAACAACTCCTCCTTAGTTTGCATTTACAGTGGTATAGCAGAGGCAGCAATGTGTGTTAGCATGTCTATGGGGCTCAATATCCCCTACTGGGCCTTCTCATTCAATTGCTGTAGCACTGTCCATAATGGACAGAGCACCCCCACAGACTATTGGTATCCGACTTCAGGCCAGATTTTAACAAACCATTGTACCTCTCTATCATGCCTGCCCCAGGAGGATTATATGGTACAAGAAGCTTCTACTTTATCCCTAATTGTTGCACCCATTCTTGAGGTGCATGTCCAGTAAAGTGGGTGCCTTGATAACCTTCAATTACCTGCACAAAGAGACACTCTAGGTTTCTTTTGGTCATTTCCTGGACTGCACAATGCACAGGAAAAGCAAGCAGAAGCCCAGTAGCTGCACCCACAAAAGTCATGGCATATTAATATCCTTCTAGTATGGGCAGAGGTCCAATATAGTCTACCTGCCACCTGGTGAGGGATAATCAGCTATTATCCTATTATCCCATGTTTCTGTGAGACTCGGTGTAAGTAAGTCCCCATGGGAGCACACAATACACTCCTGTCAGGCTCTGCTGACTTCTTCAAAGGTCAAAGTCAGGTCCCACAAACAGGCTACAGCCCACACTATCTGCATGCAGCAACTGTTGATGTAACCACTGGGCAACATAAGAGGCAGGTTTTCCTTTTAGCCAATGTACCTGGGCCAACTTATCTCCTTCATCATCTCCTGTGGATGCTGGTAGGAAATGGCCTGTCACATGGCAGAGTGTAACTGTTTTACCTGACTAGAGGCCCATAAGTATTGCCACAACTCTCGTCCCCAAAGGGGTTGGTGACCAATCAATCAGTTGGCATGGTACCATGTTGGTAGCCACAGAGTCAAGCTTTGATAACAGGCTCTGTGGCCAGTGAGGCATGGTACACAGCAGCCAATTGTTTCTCTGTTGAGATGTACCATACCTCTACTTCTTTCCAGAATGTGACCAGAATCCAATAGGTTGGCAAGTTCATTCAAGCCACTGCCAGAGACCCCAGCCATAACCATCTTTGGTCATATGGACATCCAACTCACAGGGCCTTAATGTGCCTATCAAACTCAAGGCCTGCATGGTCTTAACTGCCTACTTTGCAGTGGCAAAGGCAAATGCACATTTTTCATCCCAGTCACCTGATGCCCTTTCATACTAAACAGTATAAGGGCTTCAGAATTTGTTCTAAGTATAGGATAAGCACTTTCCAGTAGCCTGAAAGACTCAACCCCCTTGCAATAGTGTTACAGTTGTCTGTAAGAGAATCAGGAATAAGCATGACATCATACACAGTATTAGATGCCCTATTCCCAATGGGGTTCGGGCTTGTTTCACTCTGAAAGCCTTACCCCTTCATCCATCTATAATAGCGGAGGTCCTGGGAGACTGCTCAGGGTTGCCGTAAATCAGTGACCATTCAGCTCCTGTATCTCCCACAGGCAGGACACGTTGTACATTCACTGAGGACCAATGAATTGATACCAACATGTAGCCTCTAGTCTCTACTTGGTACCTTAAGGTGGGTACCTCACCCCTCCCCTCAGTCAAACTGTATTGCCCAATCATCTTTCTGTGAATGTCCACGTGAGGACAGATCACTCTCCAACAGGAAGTCTTGCAGGCACAAAGGCCAGACTTGGGCTTTGTCTCTGGCTTCTGTTTCTTGGTCCTCAACGGCTGAAATCACTGCTCCAGCTTCAATTGTTGCCACAGCTCTAGTAAGCTTTTATTTGACTTCCCATCAAATTTCTTTTTGTTTGCTCCTGCCCCTATCAAATAAACCCACATCTGGGTCCTCGTGACCTTCATGGGGCCCTTTAAGTCCTTCCTTTCAGTAGCAGATCACACTCCCTTCTGTGCCCGCATTGCTTCAGCCTCCCCCAAATCTGCCACAGTACGGGTAACCTCATTTATGGGTTGCCCTAAATAAGGGGCAAGAATGGCCACTAAGGGCCCAAAGAGGGATGAGGGAGACACTTGCAGCACCATATCCATCATACCTGCCATAAACAGCTCCTGATCCGGATCATAATTTACTGGGTAATAAATGATATTTATCAGCCTAACTCCTGTAACACCTGTTGGAGCTTGGCATATTCTGCCATCTAATAGGGGACGATGGTAGTCACCCTGATTGGGTCACACAATGTGAAGTGCAGTCGTTACCCACTTAAGAAGTGAATGATTCTCTGGGGTCTGGTATTCATTCTGCAGTTGCTGCTGCAAGGCAGGATGAGTTTCCAGGGAAGCCAGCTTGACAGAATAATTGCATCCACCCTTACATGCCAAAGGCAAGGGTTTGTGCTGAAACAATGAATCCAAATCCACCGGCTCTGCCTGTGTATAGGGGCAGAGCATAGAGTGCTCCGTGACCTGGGGAGGGGGATGCACCTCTTCTGGAGGAATCCACAGTTGCTGTGCCTTTATTTTCTTGACTTCAACTGGGAGAGATTTCAATAGAGGAGGGGTTGGTGCCTCCAGCACCACGTTTACCTCCTCATTCTCCCATGGCTCCTCCACCATTCCAGGCCTGATTGCAGCTTTCTCAGTGCTCCACAGACTCCCTTTCTGCTACACCCTTTACCTTATCCACAGTGTCTTGCAGAGACACTCTAAGTCTTCAATAGCTCTCTTTGTTCTCCTCGATATCTTGCAGCTGGCATTCTCATGCTGCCTCATCTCATGCTTCTCGCAGGAGTATGTCCTCCTCCTTCATGGCCTTTGCCGCTTCCACAGTGCCTTGCAGTGACACCATCTCATTCAGCAAATAATCTTTTACCTCCTCCATGCCACCTCGCAGCTTGTGTTCTCGCACAGCCTCCTCTTGTGCTTCTTTCAGGGTTATGTCCTTCTCCTTCGCCTCTTCCAAACAGTGACACCATCTCATTCTTCAGCAAATCTTTTACCTTCTTCACAGCTCCTCACAGCCCGCATTCTTGGGCTGTGTCTTCTCGTGCTACTATTACATTCTTTACCTTCTCCATAGTGCCTTGCAGCATCACCATCTCAATCATCAACGAATTTTTTCCCTCCTTCATGAACTTTACCTCTTCTCATGCTTCTCATAGGGGGGCATTCTTCTCCTTTATGGCCCTTCTTAACATTGTGAGGAATAGCCAAACCATGGTTCCTGGCACCATGTGGGCACTCTTTTTCTCCAAGGATTTCCCTATTTGCAGAGGGCCTCCTCTACTGCCTCAGGCATCACCTCCACTTTCCTCAAGAGGGGCCAACTCCTCTGGGAGGATCACCACCTCGGACCATGCCCATTGTGTGATACCTGGGTATCTCCCTATCCATAGGGGCAGCCTGCTGAAGTACACCTCCCATGAGGGTAGCATAGTCCATTCTTCAGTGTGTGGTGAATCCTGGCGACTATGCCAAATGTGTCACTGGAGACTTTCAGTTCCAGGCATGTTCACTCTGAATTGGGTGAGACTGAATAACGACAGTGGAACACTGGGGGTAAAAGGACTTATACAAAGCTTTTTTCTCATGGTGGCAGGTCAAGTGTTAGAATCACATCTACATTCAGAAAGTCTGCAATCCATCTCAGCCTCTGCAGTGGGAGAGCAATGGTTGGCACTCTTTATATAGCAACAGACAATAATGGCTCATTGCCAACAGGTGTGTAAGCATGTGCCTGCTCAGTAGGCCAAGTATATCATTGCAGTTGTGCAGTGGGCAAGTAGATTAGGGTCAGGTGAGGATCCTGGCCATGGGCACTTCCATTTTCTCTACACCACTCTGACAGGACTTTGAGCGCCAACCACTCCACTCAGTTAGAGGAACCATGTGATATGCTTCACAAGGTGATTCCCAGGTTGGCAACAGCTGGGAGGTGCTTGCTGTGGTCGGAGAGGGGAGTGGAGATGCTGCAGGGTTTTGGGTGTCCTGGCAGTACGTCTTGGAGATGGAGTTAGCAGGACCAGCTGGTGAACTTGGTTTGGAAGGACGAAGGATGGGGGAGAATCAAAGTACGTCTATATTTATGTCTTTATTTATGAGATGGGGCAACCAGGAGTGGAGCAGGTTGAGGAATTCAATCCTCAAATACCTTTCAGGTGTCTTGAGGGAGGTGGGAAGCTAGTATAGGAACCTGGAGTACTGAAGGTGTGACTAGAGAGGTCTAGGTGAGGCTCACCCACAGATGGATGGTTTTTTAAAGTCATGGGTCTGACAAGATTACCTGGACAGAAAGAGGATACCTGCCCTCAGGGACCACCACAATTGGATATGTCTGTTCCCCCAAACTTATCCCCATCTTTTTGCCAAGAAGCATCACATGCAGGAACCCAAGTGGAGAACCCAGAACCAACAGGTTTATTGCCTTGGAATGTGTGTTCGTGCTGCTGGGATCCCCTCTAAAGCTTCAAAGGCCCAGATCCCAGGCCCTTTCCCCTGGCCTGCTTCCTTTCCCCTGCAAGGAGAGCTGCTGTATGGTCCCCATACCCCCACCTACCATAGACCATCTGCTTGAGGGGTATCTGCTGCTTTAGCCCTTCACCTCAGGTGAGTGGCTCATGAGAAATGCCCCTTAAAGAGGGAAACGTGGCTGAAATCTTCAGTCACCACACTTTTAAGAGGAGACAGAAGAAGAGACCATGGCTTGAGCCACTACATGGCAGTCAGAAAGGCACATGTAACTCTCATAATAAATGACTCAGAATTCAATTATAGAATTTCTATGGGTATACATTAAATTAAATAGAAATCTCTGGTCAAGAACTTTTGGGAGGTTAGGCACATGTATTTCCCTGACCTCTCTTAGACAGGATTGAGCCCCTGTGATTTTTTTTTATTAAGGTATCATTGATACACATTCCTATGAAGGTTTCACAAGAAAAACAATTTGGTTACTACATTCACCCTTATTATCAAGTCTCCCCATACCCCATTGCAGTCACTGTCCATCAGTGTAGTAAGATGCCACAGATTCATTACTTGTGTTCTCTGTGCCACACTGTCTTCCCCATGATCTCCTCACACCATGTGTACTAATCATAATACCCCTCAATCACCTTGCCCCTCCCTCCCCACATGCCCTCCCCTTTGGTAACCACTAGTCCCTTCTTGGAGTCTGTGAGTCTGCTGCTATTTTGCTCCTTCAGTTTTGTTTCATTGTTATACTCCACAAATGAGGGAAATCATTTGGTATTTGTCTTACTTTGACTGGCTTATTTCACTGAGCATAATACCCTCTTAGCTCCATCCATGTTTTTGCAAATGGTAGGATTTGTTTCTTACTTATGGCTGAATAATATTCCATTGTGTATATGTACCACATCTTCTTTATCCATTCAACTACTGATGGACACTTAGGTTGCTTCCATATCTTGGCTATTGTAAATAGTGCTGCAATAAACATAAGGGTGCATCTGTCTTTTTGAATCTGAGATCTTGCTTTCTTTGGGTAAATTCCTAGGAGTGGAATTCCTGGGTCAAATAGCATTTCTATTTTTAGTTTTTTGAGGAACCTCTATATTGTTTTCCACAATGGTTGAACTAGTTTAGATTCCCACCAGCAGTGTAGGAGGGTTCCTCTTTCTCCACATCCTCGCCAGCATTTGTTGTTACTAGTCTTTTCGATGTTGGCCATCCTTACGGGTGTGAGGTGATATCTCATTGTGGTTTTAATTTTCATTTCCCTGATAATTAGCGATGAGGAGCATCTTTTCATGTGCCTGTTGTGAGCCCCTGTGATTTTTATAAACACACCACAGTGCTTGAGGTTTTTCAGCATTTTTGTACCAGAATCCCTGGGGCCCTCCGTTAGAAATGCTTTCAAAACCTGCCAAATGGAGAGAGCTGAAGGAGAGGCGGGTTCTGCTCTGTAAGCCCCACTGCCCAGGCTGGGCCAGAACTACCATTAGTCATGCCAGTCTGCCTTCTGAATAGGCTCGCAGGCTTTCTCCCACTAAGCTATCCATCTGGTGATGTGTAAACATTCATGCTGCAAGTGTGATCAGCTCACTCCAACATATTTACCAACAAGGAGCCTTGCTGATTGAGTTGTAACCTGTCCCTGAACTGGAAAGTGACTTGGTTCTGGTCTTGAAGCTAAGAAGGAGTAGCTGTAAATGAAGATTTAGTTGCCTTGGTTTCTGAGCTAACTTAGAAATTAAAGACAAAGAGACTCTTTACAGTTTAAAAAGCCAAACAAAATATTACATACCATTACTGTCCATGTTAAAAATTGAAAACTTATCTGAGAAAATGTAAACTTACTGCCTCTCAAGGTACTTGATTTCACAATGCACAACGCACCAGCCTCTCACTTCACATGAGGATGCTCGCGGTGCTGCAGAATCAGCTGCGTGCAGGGTCACACTACCCCCTGCACCGGGACCAGGGCCTGAGTGCACAGCAGCCTCTGCACGTCCCCCCTCAGCCCCCTCTCACCCTGCAGCAGCCCCATTGTCACAGCACTTGCAGTCATTTCCAATCAACTTTGGACAGGGAAGACACAGTAAATTACTTTTTGTAGACCTCAAATATCCATTTTTCTTTACCCCCAAGCACTAAAATATTCAACGTGGGTTGGAATAAATCCTAAGGATCATCTGGGAATCTTTAAGAATCTTAAGATTACCAAGCTCCACCTCCAACTTCCTAAGTCAGAAATTCAGTGAGTGAATCCCAGGAATCTGTATTATTAAAGAGCTGCTGTAGGTGATTTGGAAGCCAGCTTAGAATCCATGCACTGGCTGGCCTCTACAACCACTGATCAACTAATTCTGCATTCAGCTAACAAAGCAAAAATTGAAATAATGTGAATTCCTAGGCAGATTCCATTAACTGGAAATAAACTGAAGTAATTTATCTGTGGAACTTCCTTCAGGTTTCAGTCAACCTTTAGATCTTAGACTAGAGCTTTTTATGCAGCTGAACCCACTTTCCTGTTTGATGGGAGTGTATCCAAGTCACAAATAATAAGCCAAAAGATTAGGGAGGCACAGGGAGCAGTTTCCTAAAGTGTCACAAGTCGCTTATTCATGGTTTATCATTAAAAGTTAACAGTTTATCTTAACAGAATGGGTTTATCTCAACAGAAGAGCCCAAGGAAGGAAAGGCAAACATTGTGTGTCACTGTGGAAGAAAAATGCGACCAACCCCATTCCCCATGAAGCGAGCAGGCAGAGGAAGTAAAAGACTCATCTGTTCTGTGTTACGTATATTATGTAAGCCTAGCATGGGAGCTTGTACAGGTAAAGCAAATATCTTATTCTGTTTACACTTGTTTTAGGATTAATTTTCCAAACTTATAAGAGCAGTTTAAGTAATTCCCTAATTCATTTGGAAAAGTGAGCCTGAAATGTATGCTTTCAATCACCTTCTATAGCACAGTGAGTTTCACTTCACAGAGGCAGGTAAAGCCAAACCAAGTTAGGGGCCAGTGGCCAGTTAAATTACCCAGGACACTCAGGATCTGTGGGGCTTTAAGAAAAACAGTCCTTGTACCACCACACACATTCACCGGCCTCCCAGAGATTCTGATGGATTAGGTCTGGTATGGGCGTGGCTATGGAACCCTTAAAAACTTGCTAGGTTAAATCATCAAATGAGAGATTGCAATCTTTAAAAATCACCTGAACATCATTTGAAAGGGAAATGGCAAAGTGGAGATTAGCCAGATTGGAGCGACCATTTATTTTAAAGGTTTTATCTCTGATACTTAATTTTTTAAAAAATCACTTAATTGAACACTATAAAACCAAATCAGTGTTCACACACACACACACACACACACACACACACACACACACAAACTCCTATATCATCCACTCAGTTTGTCCTTGGTTCCAGAAATTATTACGACCCTGAACCACCCATTTTCTCTTAAGAACCAGCCAAATTTACCTTTTCTAACTGACATACCCTGGTGCTCCTTCTAGAAATAAAAAATTCAGGGAGTCACGACAGAAGCAGCATTTTGAGGACACACAAATCTTCCTGCTGCTCAAAAGTTTGCTTAAAGATTCAAGATTCACAAAAAACAAACAAAAAAAAAAAAGAAAAAAGATTCAAGACTCATATAATCACTTGCGGTGGACTAAGAAGTGAACAAAGTGCTCATCTTTGTTATTAAAAATATCAACGGCCCTGCAGAGCTATAGCCTCTCTGGGACCCCACGTTCCTCCACACCCTCCATTCCTGCTCCTCCCTCCAGTCAGAACATCTTATGGAGCCTGAGCTCTGCTCCCAGCACTGTGCCAGGTCCAGGGTGAGTCACAAAAGTGAATCTGTCATGGGACCCCGAGGTTGGCAGTCACTCGGAGGAAACAAGCCAGGCATATATACCTGTTTATAAAATGAGGATATAAGACCCTGAAAACATTGCAAGGAAAAGGGGATTGCATCTGATCCCAGGGATTTGGAATGCCCTATTCCAGTTATTCCCAAAGCAAATGTGATGAAAAAAAAAGGGGGGTGGGACAGAGGCTTTGGAAAACAAAGCAAGAAAATAAAAATAATCCTTGTTAGATATTAGTTTCTGACCATCCCAGCACAAAGTAGGTATTGAAAAAATAAGCATATCCATAGATAAATATGCATCCTCGCCTGTAGTTACAGCAAAGAGAGATCAATCCAGACAGACACGTAGGTTTGCCCTGGCCCTGCTAAATCCTCTGAGAGTTTGGGGTTGAAGCAACTCTTTGCAGACAATTCCAGCCCAAGGCTGACCCTTTGTGCTTTGTTGCTTTCGTTTTACACTTTGGATGGTTTTGTACACGCCTCCATGTTAGTCAGTCAGCTCAGTCAAGTGACTTGATAAGTGTATGAGTTTTACATTGTGGAATTACTTTGCTAACTCAGGGTTTATTGCAAGAGCAAGACAGACATGATCCTTTCCCTCATGGAGCTCACAGTCCAGTGAAGGAGACAGGGAAGACAACAACACAGAGCACTGTGGAGAATGATCCTAGACTGCGGTAAGCATAGAATAGACAGGTGGGTCCAGCGACAGGGAACAATCTGGGAGGCTTACTTTGGGAGGGTAGTCAGCAAAGGTCTCTGTGGGAAGGAGGGAACCTAGTGATGGAGGAGGAACCGGCCATGCAATTAACAGGAGGTGACCTTCCCGGCAGAAGGGAGAGAGCTCGTGCGCTCTGACACAGAGAGGGAGAGGGAAGGAGCCCAAGGCCAGGATGCGGAGGCAGGCCGTGCCCTGACCATGCAGAGCCATGGCCCTCAGAGATAGAGCCTTTATTTTATTCTCATTGAATTCTTGGGAATCCAATGAAGAGTTTTATCTAGGGAAGTGGCATAATTTGATTTATTTTTATAAGAATAATCCAGACACTGTGTGTGGTATCCACAGGATAGGGAGGCTGGAGGTGGCACAGCCACTGGAAGTTATTTCAGGGTCTAGTTGGGAGGTGGTGATTGCTGGGATGAGGATGTGGGAGTGAAAATGGAAGAAAGTGGAAGATTTCAGACAAAGCCTGAAGGTAGTGCCCATGGACTTGTCAAATGGTAATGCATGAGGGGCCCAAGGAATCCAGCATCACACCAGGGCTTCTGGCTGCAGCGACTGGGTGGAGAGTGCTTCTGCTAACGTGGACGGGAGGTCAGCGGGAAGGCTGCCTGGTGTAGGGTGAGGGATGCACCTCCTGCCCCCAAACACACCACTACTATGAAAGAAACATGGGGAATTCATGGATGGCAAATAGGTTACAGTGACAATTCCATATCAGGGGAACTCGCAGTTTAAAGAAGGGTGGAAGGCGTGACCACCCTCTGAAGAATGACTTGGACTTCTGTGATGACGTGGGGACTCTGGAGACAGAGCAAGTAGCAGGCGTGGAGCACACTGGTTATTCCTGTCTCAGCACATACCTGACTATTCTACCCCCATGGAAGGACCTGGGGCTCTTGATTTCCTCAAACGTTTCCCATGTGGGTGTTTTGTTGCCTACAATTGAAATGCACATTGCCTATCAAATATTCCATGGACAGATCAAAATATTCTGAGAATTTTTTAAATCATTGATCTAGAAATATTAAAGATAAAAGGCTACTTTGGACCTCTGATTCCTTCAAAAGAGGTAGAGAATAGGTAACACTGTTAAATGAATTAGCAAATGCGTAACATAGAAAAGAAGGTAATGGCTTCATTTTAAGTTTAAAGATATTTGAGCTAACTTCCTAATCACTAATTCTTTTATTTATGTATGTATGTATGTATGTATGTATGTATGTATGTATGTATTTCATTAAGGTATTATTGATATACACTCTTACGAAGGTTTCACATGAAAAAACAATGTGGTTACTACATTTACCCATATTATCAAGTCCCCACTCATACCCCAATTCAGTCACTGTCCATCAGTGTAGTAAGATGACACAGATTCACTGCCTTCTCTGTGCTACACTGTTTTCCCCGTGATCCCCCACACCATGTGTACTAAACAAAATACCCTACAATCCCCCTCTCTGATCCTCGCCACCCACCCTCCCACACCCCTCCCCCTTTGGTAACCACTAGTTCCTTCTTGGAGTCTCTGTGACTGCTACTATTTTGTTCTTCAGTTTTGCTTTGTTGTTATACTCCACAAATGAGGGAAATCATTTGGCACTTGTCTTTCTCCGCCTGGCTTATTTCATTGAGCATAATATCCTCCAGCTCCATCCATGTTGTTGCAAATGGCAGGATTTGTTTCCTTCTTATGGCTGAATAGTATTCCATTGTGTATATGTACCACCTCTTTTTATCCATTCATCTACTGATGGACACTTAGGTTGCTTCCATTTCTTGGCTATTGTAAAAAGTGCTGCAATAAACATACGGGTGCATATGTCTTTTTGAATCTGAGAACCTGTATTCTTTGGGTAAATTCCAAAGACTGGGATTCCTGGGTCACATGGTATTTCTATTTTTAGTTTTTTGAGCAACCTACATATTGCTTTCCACAATGGTTGAACTAGCTTACATCCCCACCAGCAGGGTAGGAGGGTTCCCCTTTGTCCGAATCCTAGCCAACATTTGTTGTTCTTAGTCTTTTGGATGGTGGTCATCCTTACTGGTCTGAGGTGATATCTCATTGTGGTTTTAATTTGCATTTCCCTGATGATTAGTGATGTGGAGCATCTTTTCATGGGTCTGTTGGCCATCTGAATTTCTTCTTCAGAGAACTGTCTCTTCATATACTCTGCCCATTTTTTAATCGGGTTACTTGCTTTTTGGGTGTAGAGGCCTATACGTTCTTTATATATTTTGGCTGTTAATCCCTTGTCAGTTACGTCATTTGCAAATATATTCTCCATTACTGCAGGATGCCTTTTTGTTCTGTTGATGGTGTCCTTTGCCCTACAGAAACATTTTAGTTTGATGTAGTCCCATGAGTTAATTTTCGCTTTTGTTTCCCTTGCTTGAGGAGATGCATTCAGGAAGAAGTCGCTCATGCTTATGTTCAGGAGATTTTTGCTTATGTTGTCTTCTAAGAGTTTTATGTTTCATGACTTACATTCAGGTCCTTGATCCATTTCGAGTTTACTTTTGTGTATGGGGTTAAACAATAATCCAGTTTCATTCTCGTGCATGTAACTGTCCAGTTTTGCCAACACCAGCTGTTGAAGAGGCTGTCATTTCCCCATTGTATATCCATGGCTCCTTTATCATACATTAATTGACCATATATGGTTGGGTTTATATCAGGGCTCTCTACTCTGTTCCATTGGTCTATGGGTCTGTTCTTGTGCCAGTACCAAATTTTCTTGAGTACTGTGGCTTTGTAGCAAAGCTTGAAGTTGGGGAGCATAATCCCCCCAGCTTTATTCTTCCTTCTCAGGATTGCTTTGGCTATTCAGGGTCTTTTGTGGTTCCATATGAATTTTAGAACTATTTTCTCTAGTTCGTTGAAGAATGCTGTTGGTATTTTGATAGGGATTGCACTGAATCTGTAGATTGCTTTAGGCAGGATGGCCATTTTGGCAATATTGATTCTTCCTATCCATGAGCATGGGATGTGCTTCCATTTATTTATATCTTCTTTAATTTCTCTCATGAGTGTCTTGCAGTTTTCAGAGTATAGGTCTTTCACTTCCTTGGTTAGGTTTATTCCTAGGTATTTTATTTTTCTGATACAACTTTGAATGGAATTGGTTTCCTGATTTCTCTCTCTGCTAGGTCATTGTTAGTGTATAGGAATGCCACAGATTTCTGCATATTAATTTTGTATCCTGCAACTTTGCTGAATTCAGATATTAGATCTAGTAGTTTTGGAGTAGATTCTTTAGGGTTTTTTTTATGTACAATATCATGTCATCTGCAAACAGGGACAGTTTAACTTCTTCCCTGCCAATCTGGATGCCATTTATTTCTTTGTGTTGTCTGATTGCCGTTGCTAGGACCTGCAGTACTATGTTGAATAAAAGTGGGGAGAGTGGCATCCTTGTCTTGTTCCTGATCTTAAAGGGAAAGCTTTCACCTTCTCGCTGTGAAGTATAATGTTGGCTGTGGGTTTGTCATATATGGCCTTTATTATGTTGAGGTACTTACCCTCTATACCCATTTTGTTGAGAGATTTTATCATGAATGGATGTTGAATTTTGTCAAATGCTTTTTCAGCATCTATGGAGATGATCATGTGTTTTTTTTTCTTCTTTTTGTTTATGTGGTGGATGATGTTGATGGATTTTCGAATGTTGTACCATCCTTGCATCCCTGGAATAAATCCTACTTGATCATGATGGATGATCCTTTTGATGTATTTTTGAATTCGGTTTGCTAATATTTTGTTGAGTATTTTTGCAACTATGTTCATCAGGGATATTGGTCTGCAGTTTTCTTTTTTTTGTGGTGTCTTTGCCCGGTTTTGGTATTAGAGAGATGCTGGCCTCATAGAATGAGTTTGGAAGTATTCCCTCTTCTTATACTCCTTGGAAAACTTTAAGGAAGATGGGTATTAGGTCTTCACTAAATGTTTGATAAAATTCAACAGTGAAGCCATCTGGTATAGGCATTTTGTTCTTAGGTAGGTTTTTGATTACCAGTTCAATTTCATGCTGGTAATCAGTCTGTTCAGATTTTCTGTTTCTTTCTGGGTCAGCCTTGGAAGGTTGTATTTTTCTAGCAAGTTGTCCATTTCATCTAGGTTATTCAGTTTGTTAGCATATAATTTTTCATAGTATTCTCTAATAGTTCTTTGTATTTCTGTGCTGTCTGTAGTGATTTTTCCTTTCTCATTTCTGATTCTGTTTATGTGAGTAGACTCTTTTTTTCTTGATTAGTTAGGCTAGGGGTTTATCTCTTTTGTTTGTTTTCTCAAAGAACCAGCTCTTGCTTTCATTGATTCTTTCTATTGTTTTATTTTTCTCGATTTTACTTATTTCTGCTCTAATCTTTATTATGTCCCTTCTTCTACTGACTTTGAGTCTCATTTGTTCTTCTTTTTCTAGTTTCATTAATTGTGAGTTTGGAGTGCTCATATGGGATTGTTCTTCTTTCCTGAAGTGGGCCTGGATTGCAATATACTTTCCTCTTAGCACGGCCTTCGCTGTGTCCCACAAGTTTTGTGGTGTTGAATTATTGTCATTTGTCTCCATACATTGCTTGATCTCTGTTTTTATTTGGTCATTGATCCATTGATTATTTAGGAGCATGTTATTAAGCTTCCATGTGTTTGTGGGATTTTTCATTTTCTTTGGGTAATTCATTTCTAGTTTCATTCCTTTGTGGACTGAGAAGCTGGTTGGTACAATTTCAATCTTTTTGAATTTACCGACACTCTTTTTGTGGCCTAGTATATGATCTATTTTTGAAAATGTTCTATGTGCACTTGAGAAGAATGTGTATTCTGCTGCTTTTGGGTGTAGAGTTCTGTAGATGTCTGTTAGGTCCATCTGTTCTAATGTGTTGTTCAGTGCCTCTGTCTTCTAACTTATTTTCTGTCTGGTTGATCTGTCCTTTGGAGTGAGTGGTGTGTTGAAGTCCCCTAGAATGAATGCATTGCATTCTATTTCCTCCTTTAATTCTGTTAGTATTTGTTTCACATATGTAGGTTCTTCTGTGTTGGGTGCATAGATATTTATGTTGGACTGACTGCTTTATCATTATGTAATGTCCTTCTTTCTCTCTTGTGACTTTCTTTGTTTTGAAGTCTATTTTGTCTGATACAAGTACTGCAACTCTGGCTTTTTTCTCCCCATTAGTTGCATAAAATGTCTTTCTACATCCCTTCACTTTTAGTCTGTGTATGTCTTTGGGTTTAAAGTGAGTCTCCTCAAGGTAGCATATAGATGGGTCTTGTTTTTTTATCCATTCAGTGACTCTATGTCTTTTGATTGGTGCATTTAGTCCATTTACATTTAGGGTGATTATTGATAGGTATGTACTTATTGTCATTGCAGCCTTCAGATTTGTAGTTACCAAAAGTTCAAGGTTAACTTCCTTACTAAGAGTCTAACTTAAGTCACTTAATATGCTATTACAAACACAATCTAAAGGTCCTTTTTTTTCATCCTCCTTTTTCTTCCTCCTCCATTCTTCATGTATTACACATCATATTCTGTACTGTTTGTCTATCCCTTGATTGACTTTGGGGATAGTTAATTTAATTTTGCATTTTCTTAGTAATTAGATGTTCTACTTTCTTTACTGTGGTTTTATTACCTCTGATGGCAGCTGTTGATCTGTAGGTACACTTCCATTTATAGTAGTCTCTCCAAAATACACTGTAGAGATGGTTTGTGGGAGGTAAATTCTCTCAGCTTTTGCTTACCTGGGAATTGTTTAATCCCTCCCTAAAATTTAAATGATAATCATGCCAGATAATCTTGGTTCAAGGCCCTTCTGCTTCATTGCATTAAATACATCATGCCACTCCCTTCTGGCCTGTAAGGTTTCTGCTGAGAAGTCTGATGATAGCCTGATGGGCTTTCCTTTGTATGTGATCTTATTTCTCTCTTTGGCTGCTTTCAATAGTCTTTCCTTATCCTTGATCTTTGCCATTTTAATTACTGTATGTCTCGATGTTGTCTTTCTTGGGTCCCTTGTGTTGGGAGATCTGTGCACCTCCATAGCTTGAGAGACTATCTCCTTCCCCAGACTGGGGAAGCTTTCAGCAATCACCTCCTCAAAGACACTTTCTATCCCTTTTTCTCTCTCTTCTTCTTCTGGTACCCCTATAATGTGAATATTGTTCCGTTTGGATTGGCCACAAAGTTCTCTCAATATTCTTTCATTCTTAGAGATCCGTTTTTCTCTCTTCCTCAGCTTCTTTGTATTCCTCTTCTCTAGCTTCTATTTCATTTGTTGTCTCCTCCACCGTATCCAATCTGCTTTTAATACCATCCATTGTGCTCTTCAATGATTGGATCTCTTACCATAATTTATTCCTGAATTCTTGAATATCTTTCTGTACCTCCATGAGCATGTTAATGATTTTTATTTTGAACTCCCTTTCATGGAGAGTCATGAGGGCCATATCATTTAAATCTTTCTCAGGAGTTGTATTAATAATTTTACTCTGGACCAGGTTCCTTTGACATTTCATATTTGTGTATAGCGCTCTCTAGTGCCCAGAAGCTCTACTCTCTGGAGCTGCTCAGCCCCTGAAGCAGTGTCAGGGGTTGCAGGGGATTGTATTGGTGCCTGGGGGGAGGAAACAGCTGTTTCCTGCTTCCCGGCTGCTATGCCTGTGTCCACTGCCAGAACCAGTGGGCCGAGCACACAGGTATAAGCCTCTGTGCTTTGCGTTTTTAGTTGCTATAGACTGATCTTCTCTTTGGCTGGTCTAACGCCAGGGTACGGTTTCCCGGTTTGCAAGCCCGGTGGGACTGGCCAGGAGAAAGGCGCACTAGTCTGCCTGTCACGGAGGGGGTCCTTGGAGCTGTGTAGGCAGCCAGGGACCTGGAGCACCTGAAGACTGTGAAAGCTGCCAATGTGCTGGACAGAGTGCACCTGGACAATTTTGTCTACCTGTCCTTTCTCCTGAGCAGTAAGCTCTGTGCAATCCTTGCTCCTTTAGCAGCCCTCTTGCTCAGGGCTTCTTTGACAGGAAGTCTCTCAGACTGCCCACCTTTCTTTTGTCCCAGAGCAGCTGGATATGGATCCCTGCTTTCCACAAGCAGCTGGAATCTTAGTCTCTCTAGGAATTCTGCCTGTCTTAGTTTTCCAACCCCCTAATTATGAGAGTATCATGCAAGCACCAAGAAATGTAGGTTTGTGCTCCCAGAGCAGATCTCCGGAGTTAGGTATTCAGCAGTCCCAGATCTCCACTCCCTCCCTGCTCCGTTCCTCTTCATCCCGGTTGGTAAGCTGGGGTGGGGGAAGGGCTTGGATCCCACAGGACCACAGCTGTAGTATGTTACCCTTTTCCTTGAGGTTCTTGTCTCCAGGTGTATGCAGTTTGGTGCAGTCCTCTTTCCTGGTGCTTTTTCAAAAGTAGTTGTATTAGTTATATTTTCCTATATGCGGTTTTAGGAGGAAGCCTCTGTCTCACCTCTCACACCGCCATCTTTAATCCAATCCCCCTAATCACTAATTCTTTAAGTTATTTTTACTATTGGCCACATATTCGAGTCCAGTCTAGGCTAAGTTCACTCAGTTAGCATACTGTCAGTAATAACATCCCTGTCTTTCTATTTGACAATGACTCTGCTGACTGACAGTCACGTGGGTCTGTTCCCCAGGTGTTTTTATCACAGGAAAGGATGAGCGGGAATCTGTGCTCTCACTTTGTGTCCAGTGAGATGTAGTGGGAAGATGCTGGCAGAATAAAGTTAGTCACGGATGCAAAGTTAACTAGTCTGCGACAAATAGTAGGGTGAAGCTCATACTGGAACACTGAAGCTTTCCTGAAGCTTCATTGAAGACAACAATCCAATGTCCTTTAATTAAAATCTTTTTGTTTATTTAAGATAATGGACTCTAAAAGTGGTAGAATTAAAAATTGCACCCAAACTGAATGTCTCACCCAGAGAAGGCAGAACAAGGGCTGCATTCGGAAGGACATGTGACAGTAAGTTCTTGCCTAGTTTCTGATAGTGACCTGGAGAGGCATACAAATCATGAAGTGCAAGGCATACTTCATGGTGATTGGGCAGCTTCTTATCATTCAAATAAATCTCAGGTGAGAGCTGAGCAGATGCTGAGTGCCGGATTAGAAGCTGACAACAAAAAGATTGTTTTTCTCCATTTCGTTTCCTACTTAAAAAAAAAAGCCACTTGAGCCTCAGAGCTGAAACTGGATGCATAGCCCAGATGGGCATTTTGTGCCAGAATGCTGTTGCCACAGTAGCCTAACAGATATTAGCTGTTAGAAAGGAGGGTGCATTTTTTTTATTTTGGTATCGTTAATGTACAATTATATGAACAATATTATGGTTACTAGACTCTCCCTGTTATCAAGTCTCTGCCACATACCCCATTACCCTCACTGTCCATCAGCATAGTGAGATACTATAGAATCACTACTTGTCTTCTCTGTGTTGTACAGCCCTCCCTGTGCCCCCACTCTACATTATGTGTGCTAATTGTAATGCTCCTTTTTTCCCTTATCCCTCCTTTCCCACCCATCCTCCCCAGTCCCTTTCCCTTTGGTAACTGTTAGTCCATTCTTGGGTTCTGTGAGTCTGCTGTTGTTTTGTTCCTTCAGTTTTTATTGGTTCTTATACTCCACAGATGAGTGAAAACACCTGATACTTGTCTTCCTACACCTGGCTTATTTCACTGAGCATAATACCCACTAGCTCCATCCATGTTGTTGCAAATGATACGATTTGTTTTCTTCTTATGACTGAATAATACTCCATTGTGTATATGTACCACATCTTCTTTATCCATTCATCTACTGATGGACATTTAAGTTGCTTCCATTTCTTGGCTACTGTAAACAGTGCTGCGATGAACATTGGGTTGCATATGTCATTTTCAAATGGGGCTGCTGCATTCTTAGGGTAAATTCCTAGGAGTGGAATTCCTGGGTTAAATGGTTTTTCTATTTTGAATTTTTTGAGGAACCTCCATACTGCTTTCCACAATGGTTGAACTAATTTACATTCCCATCAGCAGTGTAGGAGGGTTCCCCTTTCTCCACATCCTCGCCAACATTTGTTGTTGTTTGTCTTGTGGATGGCGGCCAAGCTAACTGGTGTGAGGTGATATCTCATTGTGGTTTTAATTTGCATTTCTCTGATGACGAGTGATGTGGAGCATCTTTTCATGTGCCTGTTGGCCATCTGAATTTATTATTTGGAGAAGTGTTTGTTCAGATGCTCTGCCCATTTTTTAATTGGCTTATTTGCTTTTTGTGTGTTGAGGTGAGTGAGTTCTTTATATATTTTGGATGTCAACCCTTTTTTGAATATCATTATGAATATATTCTCCCATAATGTTGGATGCCTTTTTGTTCTATTGATGGTATCCTTTGCTGTGCAGGTTTTCAGCTTCATATAGTCCCACTTGTTCATTTTTGTTTTTGTTTCCCTTGCCCGCAGAGATATGTTCATGAAGAAGTTGCTCATGTTTATGTCCAAGAGATTTTTGCCTATGTTTTTTTCTAAGAGTTTTATGGTTTCATGACTTACATTCAGGTCTTTGATCCATTTTGAGTTTACGTTTGTGTATGGGGTTAGACAATAATCCAGTTTCATTCCCTTACATGTAGCTGTCCAGTTTTGGTAACACCAGCTGTTGAAGAGGCTGTCATTTCCCCATTGTATGTCCATGGCTCCTTTATCGTATATTAATTGAGCATATCTGTACTCTCTATTCTGTTCCTCTGGTCTGTGGGTCTGTTCTTGAGCCAGTACCAAATTGTCTTGATTACTGTGGCTTTGTAGTAGAAGATGAAGTTGGGAAGCAAGATCCCCCCTGCTTTATTCTTCCTTCTCAGGATTGCTTTGGCTATTCAGGGTCTTTTGTGGTTCCATATGAATTTTAGAACTATTTGTTCCAGTTTGTTTAAGAATGTTGTTGGTATTTTGATAGGGATTGCATTGAATCTGTAGATTACTTTAGGCAGGATGGCCATTTTGACAATATTAATTCTTCCTAGCCAAAAGCATGGGATGAATTTCCATTTTTAGTGTCCTCTTTAATTTATCTTAAGAGTGTCTTGTAGTTTTCAGCATATAGGACTTTCACTTCCTTGGTTTGGTTTATTCCTAGGTATTTTATTCTTTCTGATGCAATTGTGAATGGAATTGTTTTCCTGATTTCTCTTTCTGCTAGTTCATCATTAGTGTATAGGAAAGCAACAGATTTCTGTGAATTAATTTTGTATCCTGCAACTTTGCTGAATTCAGATAGTAGTTCTAGTAGTTTTGGAGTGGAGTCTTTAGGGTTTTTTATGTACAGTGACAGTTTGACTTCTTCCTTACCAATCTGGATGCCTTGTATTTCTTCGTTTTGTCTGATTGCCATGGCTAGGACCTCCAGTACTATCCTGAATAACAGTGGAGAGAGTGGGAATCCCTGTCTTGTTCCTGATCTTAGATGAAAAGCTTTCAGCTTCTTGCTGTTAAGTATGAAATTGGCTGTGGGTTTGTCATATATGGCCTTTATTATGTTGAGGTACTTGCCCCCTACACCCATTTTGTTGAGAGTTTTTATCATGAATGGATGTTGAATTTTGTCAAATGCGTTTTCTGCATCTATGGAGATGATCATGTGGTGTTTGTTCTTCTTTTTGTTGATGTGGTGGATGATGTTGATGGATTTTCGAATGTTGTACCATCCTTGCATCCCTGGGATGAATCCCACTTGATCAGGGTGTATGATTCTCTTGATGTATTTTTGAATTCAGTTTGCTAATATTTTCTTGAGTATTTTTGCATCTATGTTCATCAAGGATATTGGTCTGTAAGTTTCTTTTTTTTGTGGGGTCTTTGCCTGGTTTTGGTATTAGAGTGATGCTGGCTTCATAGAATGAGTTTGGAATTATTCCCTCCTCTTCTATTTTTTGGAAAACTTTAAGGAGAATGGGTATTATATCCTCTCTATATGTCTGATAAAATTCAACGGTGAATCCATCTGGCCAGCGTGTTTTGTTCTTGGGTAGTTTTTTGATTAGTGATTCAATTTCATTGTTAATTGGTCTGTTTAGATTTTCTGTTTCTTCCTTGGTCAGTCTTGGAAGGTTGTATTTTTTATAAAGTTGTCTATTTCTTGTAGGTTATCCAGCTTGTAAGCATATAGATTTTCATAGTATTCTCTAATAATTCTTTGTATTTCTGTGGTGTTCATCATGATTTTTCCTTTCTCCTTTCTGATACTGTTTATGTGTGTAGATTCTCTTTTTCTCTTAATAAGTCTGGCTAGGGGTTTATCTATTTTGTTCATTTTCTCAAATAATCAGCTCTTGGTTTCATTGACTTTTTCTATTGTTTTATTCTTCTCAATTTCATTTATTTCTTCTCTGATCTTTACTGCTGACATTCGGCCACATTTGTTCTCCTTTCCCAGTTTTAATAATTGTGACTTTAGACTATTCATTTGGGATTTTTCTCCCTTCTTTAAATAGGCCTGGATTGCTATACTTTCCTCTTATAACTGACTTCTCTGAGTCCCACAGATGTTGGGGCACTGTGCTGTTGTCATTTGTTTCCATATATTGCTTGATCTTTGTTTTAATTTGGTCATTGACCCATTGATTATTTAGGAAATGTTGTTAAGTCTCCATGTGTTTGTGAGCCTTTTTGTTTTCCTTGTACAATTTATTTCTAGTTTTATACCTTTGTGATCTGAGAAGTTGGTTGGTAGAATTCCAATCTTTTTGAATTTACTGAGGCTCTTTTTGTGGCCAGTATGTGGTCTATTCTGGAAAATGTTCCATGTGCACTTGAAAAGAATGTGTATCCTGCTGTTTTTGGGTGTAGAGTTCTGAAGATGTCTGTTAGGTCCATCTGTTCTAGTGTGTTTTTCAGTGCCTCTGTGTCCTTACTTATTTTCTATCTGGTTGATCTGTCCTTTGGAGTGAGTGGTGTGTTGAAGTCTCCTAAAACGAATGCATTGCATTCTATTTCCTCCTTTAATTCTGTTAGTATTTGTTTCACATATGTCGGTGCTCCTGTGTTGGGTGCATAGATATTTATAATGGTTATATTCTCTTGTTGGACTGACCCCTTTATCATTATATAATGCCCTTCTTTAACTCTTGTTACTTTCTTTGTTTTGAAGTCTATTTTGTCTGATACAAGTACTGCAACACCTGCTTTTTTCTCCCTATTGTTTGCATGAAATATCTTTTTCCATCCCTTCACTTTTAGTCTGTGTATGCCTTTGGGTTTTAGGTGAGTCTCTTGTAAGCATATAGATGGATCTTGCTTTTTTATCCATTTTATTACTCTGTTTTTTGATTGGTGCATTCAGTCCATTTACATTTAGGGTGATTATCGATAGATATGTACTTATTGCCATTGCAGGCTTTGGATTCATGGTTACCAAAGGTTCAAAGGTACCTTCTTTACTATCTAACCATCTAACTTAACTCTCTTATTAAGCTATTATAAACACATTCTGATTCTTTATTTCTCTCCCTTCTTTTTCTTTCTCTCCATTCTTTATATGTTAGGTGTTTTATTCTTTACTCTTTTGTGTTTCCTTTGACTGCTTTTGTGGATAGTTGATTTTATTTTTTGCCTTCAGTTAGTATTTTTTGGTCTATTTTCTTTGATGTGATATTATTTTCTCTGGTGACTTCTATTTAACCTTAAGAGTGCTTCCATATAGAGCAGTCCCTTTACAATACCCTGTAGAGGTGGTTTGTGGGATGAAAATTCCCTCAACTTTTGGTTACCTGGAAATTGTTTAATCCCTCCTTCAAATTTAAATGATAATATTGCTGGATACAGTATTCTTGTTTCAAGGTTCTCTGTTTCATTGCATTAAATATACCATGCCATTCTGGCTTGTAAGGTTTCTGTTGAGAAGTCTGATGATAGCCTGATAGGTTTTCCTTTGTTGGTGATCTTTTTTCTCTCTCTGGCTGCCTTTAATACTCTGTCCTTGTCTTTGATCTTTGCTATTTTAATTATTATATGTCTGTTGTCCTCCTTGGGTCCCTTGTGTTGGGAGATCTGTGGACATCCACGGTCTGAGAGACTATTTCCTTCCCCCGCTTGGGGAAGTTTTCAGCAATTATTTCTTCAATGACACTTTCTATCCCTTTTTCTCTCCCGGTACAGATTACTAGGGCTGGTTATTTAGAATTTCTGGTACCCCTATAATGCCAATACTGTTTTGTTTGGATTGGTCCCACAGTTCTCTTAATATTTTTTCATTCCTAGAGATCCTTTTCTCTCTCTCTGCCTCAGCTTCTCTGTGTTCCTGTTCTCTGATTTCTGTTTCATTAACAGTCTCTTACACCTCATCCAGTCCGCTTGTAAGTCCTTCTGTTGATTTTTTCATTTCTGTTACCTCTCTCTGGACTTCATCCCTTAACTCTTGCATATTTCTCTTCAGGTCCATCAGCATGGTTATGAATTTTATTTTGAATTCTTTTTCAGGAAGATTAGTTATATCTATCTCACCAGGCCCTCTCTCTGGGGTTGTTTGAGTGATTTGTGACTGGACCAGATTCTTCTGCCTTTTCATGGCAATAGAAGTGATTGCCGGTAGGTAGCACATGTATCAGCTGGGAGAACAAAGTCCCTTCAAGCTTGCTGGTCACCTTGCCCCTCTCTGCTGCCTGTACCAGTTACCCACACACAAGGAGCAGTGTCTGAGTTAATTCCCTGAGCTGCTGTGGGTGGGGCAGCCCTCGGGACAGCCTAGTGCACTGCAGGGGGTCGCAGACATGCTGGGTGTGTTCTCCTGTGAGAACAGTGCCCCTTTGTGCCTTCCAGACCTTGTGCCAGCTTCCTCTGCCTGTGTCAGGCTGCTGCGCATAGGCAGCAGCCTCTGGGTCTGGCCCTGTTAGCGGTGCGCACTGGCGGTGGGTGGGGGGATGAACGCAGGCTGCTTATCACTGTGAGGGGCTTTGGAGCTGCATTGCCACCTAGGGATTAGGGTGCCTGAAGTTCCTTAAGATTCCCAGACTTCTGGCTTGAGTGGGCTGGGATGATTTTGTCTACCTGTTAAACCCTTGGTCCTTTAAGACTTTTAAAGCACCCACTTTTCTTTTGTCCCAGGGGAGCCAGCTGTGGGGACCCGCTCACAGTCTCCATCTTAGATTTTACTTTTCCGTTTCTCTAATATCCAGTACCCCATGCCATGTGTGTCTGTGCTCCTGGTGCAGATTACTAGGGCTGGTTATTTAGCACTCCTGGGCTTCCACTCCCTCCCCACTCTGATTCTTATCCTCCCACCAGTGAGCTGGAGTGGGGCGATTGCTCCGGTCCTGCCGCGTCACAGCTTTGTATCTTACCCTTTTCATGAGATGCTGAGTTCTTGCAGATGTAGATGTAGACTGGCTGTTGTACTGTATCTTCTGGTCTCTCTTTTAGGAATAGTTGTATTTGCTGTGTTTTCCAAAATATACATGGTTTTGGGAGGAGATTTCCGCTGCTCTACTCATGCCGCCATCTTGAGCTCCTCCCTCCTGTGGATGCGTCATTGATTGGAGCCCTGAAGGTTCCACCCAGACCAAAGGACAGGGGCATGACCTCAGAGATGGTGAGTTCCCGTCCCAGGGTGTGGCCCCATCTCCTTTGCTGCCTCTGTTGAGCCCGTCCGAGATCGGGGAGGGTGCAGTTTTTGAGGTCCAGAATGAATTTCCAAATGTTGTTAGCAGGACCTCAGTGTTGCATTCCTGAGTTTTTAACGTATGATGGATGACTTATTCTGGAATATTCTCTTTATCCTCCATATTTTATTTGTCAGACTATTAGAAGATGCCTCTTTAAGCCAACCAAATCATGACTGAAATTCTTATTTGAATAAAGATTTATCATAAATTTGGTTTAATAATAGATTAAAATACTATTTGCTTCAAAAAAACAAGGCCTTAGATCTCATTAAATAGCTAGAAAGAGCAAGTAGTTACAAAAATATACAAGATGATATCAGTTTGGTGGAATCACATAGTGTTTCATTGCACAGGTGACCCTTTACTACACAATTTGATTTTCATGACACAGTTCACTTTTTAAAAGATTTTAGAATTAGAATATTTCCCTCAGTCATGATTTGTAGCTTTTCTTTTGAATGAAAGTGAGCAAGTAAACAAGACTACAGATGTGTCAGTTGAAAGAGAGCCTTTTACGGCACCCGAGTTGGTTCCCTTTCTGAGGTCTGCCGCGTCACAAACAAAAGGCAAGGGTCTCCACCCACTTCTAGCTAGTCTCTACTTCCCCTGAGTGCTTTTAGGTGGAATCTTTGGATTTGTGGTGCCGTTTAAAACAGCAAATTTGAGCCTCATTATGAAACCAATGAGGATTAGGAAACACTGATGAGTCTTCTCTGGGGATTAGCCGCTCGTTTAAAACAATGCTGGATTTGGGAAAGAATCCTCCCAGGCACCAGCAGATTAATCTTGCCGTTTCTCCATTAAGACAAATGGAAGAAGAAACAATGCCAAACACTATCCTTTCAAAGGATCCTCAAAACCAAGCCTTCTAATACAAACACCAAGATTTATAAGTAGCAAGAAGTATGCTGGAGCCTTCAAAAATAAAATAAATTCCCCTGCTTATTTTAAATAGCTGTGTCTTTCATTCTTTTCAGACTCAAGCCTGACTGTCCGTATGTGAGAAATATTTCCTTGTGGATCCATCTCAGAAGTTCACACACCAGCGTGTTCCTCCTAGGCCACCTGGTAGTCTGGAATGTGCTACAAGAATGGAATTAATATCTAAATTAGGCCAAAACAAATTTAACTGAGAAGGAAATCAACCTCATAATAATGACATTTAGTATTTTCAAAGCCTAAACAAATAATGTTTAGAGTGTCTTATTGCTCTCTTTAAATGATGGGATCAATAATATATAAGGCACAGATATTTTACACAAACTTCAGATGGGAGAAAGGTATCCTAATTTAATTTTTGAGAATTGAGTGCAATCAGAAAGGAAACATAATTTTAAAGCTGATACATGTAATTGCTTTGTGCTTTCTTCTTCACCACACGTGGGATCGTACCCACGACCTAATATCCATTACCTTCCATTGGTCAGTGTAGGTGTTCCTGGTCCTGTGGCAAAAGGGCATTGGTCCTTTGGTGCCAGAAGCTCTTTTTAAGAACTTTGTAATTCATTTACGGTTGTCTGTTGGGAATGGCACAGAAGGGATTCTTCCGCTGAGTGGGCTGGCTTCAAACACACCATTCAATTTAATTTTATATCATCCTAAAAGAATCCTGAATTTGAAATTGCTTTCGTACCTTTCAAATTGGAGGCGAGCAGAACGAGGAGGGCAAGTAGCACTTGATTAAGCAGCTCAAATGAGCAGGCGCCGCACTAGCTGTTGTTATTTGACTTTTCATTTAGTACTCGCGACTTCCCGATATAGTAGTAGTATTATATCCATTTTGCCAAAGATGAAAGAGAATAAACCATTTCCCAATGTCACACAGCCACTAGCCTGACTTCAGAGTCCACTCAATTTTCAATAAATTTTTGCCTTCCATCTATAATATAAGGACAATTGAAAAATAGTCTTGCCTTTGTAAACAATAATGAAAAATCCTAAGTCTGGGAAGTTTAATGGGTTTACTTGTACCAAGCTTGTATAATTTTTGGCAATGATTATTTAAGCCACATTATTTTCAAAACTATAAATATTACAAATAAAATTCAAATGTAAAAATAGCGGTTAAGATATTAATTTTTGTCTTCAAATTGAGGTCAACAAGAAGAAAACGTACTTCAACAGTTTTACCCATTTTTAAGACACTAACGTTGTGTACTTTTTAGACATGATGCATGACGTGGTTAGTTGCTACCTTGCTATAATTTGCTTCTTACACCAACTATCTTTTCACATTTGCCTTAAAAATAGCAGAATATTGATATGCAATGTGACTGTATATTTTTTGCCCAGAAGGATTTAGGCAATAATATCATTTCCAGTTGGCATAGGTCTATTGAATTATATCCTCTCTTTTTTGCTTTTTAAGGCAATCTGCTGCTTATTTGTGAGCACATAAGTATTTTGAAGGACTGAAGAATTTTCTTGCTATGATGTCTCAATGTTTTCAGTTAATCAATTAATTTCAATTAACAGGTTTTACAGGTTTAATTTTCTTGCCAAAGCTTATGAATGAGAACATTTGGTCATTGTATCTTGTATCAAGTGTTCAAAGGAAGTCTTTTTAGCAATTTTTTTTCTGTATAAATTTCATCTTCCAATTACCAGATCTCTTACTGTTTAAAACCCATGTCACCTAGGCTCACATAACAAAGAAGAGTTACTAGAATATAGCCACGTTCCAGAACAGGTCAGGGGACAGTGTGACAGCTTGTCCAACACGCTTCCCTCCATGTTCTGTAGGGAAATCTGACATGTTCCCCGGTCCAGCAGTTATACCTGAAACCCTTTCCACTAAAACGTTAACTAGAAATTAATTAATTAATTATCTAGAAATTAACATACATTTTACTCATTATATTTACATTTTTTCAATTCTTACGCTTTTTCAAATGTACTTTTTTTCTCTGACTCTGAAAAGCAAGATGCACAGACTGGAAAGCTTCCCTTTGAGGTAGAATTAAAATTTTTTTCTCCCAAACTACCAGTGTTGTTACTTCTCAAATATTTTGCAATAACTAAGATTATTTTCAATAACTAGACCAATGTGCCATCATACTTTGAATGTGAAAGCTTAACCATCTGAGGTAAATTAGATGGTAGTGAAAAGAACACTGGATCAAGTCTGGCCGTGATGGGCTGACTGCCTCACAAAGGGCACTCACGTTCCCTGAACTTGTCTCCTCATGGCCAAGGTGTGGATGAGGATGCCTGCCCATCAGAACTCCACCAGCGGCCTAGGCAGAGTGGTTGTTAACACTTAAGCCAGGCATGGCAAATCGTACAGTGCTATGCATATCTCACAATTACTATTCCACTTCCACGACCTAATAAGGATCGACGCCTTTGGAAATCAAAGAAGGAAGATGCATGAAGTCAGATTTACCAATTCTTCACTTTCAAACTCCTGGTTATATTGTGCTGCTTCTTCTGTCACTGGTTTCTGGACAATGTTTCTACAGACGAGCCAGATGGTCAGACTGGCAATGAACATCCCGATATCAGGTACAAACACTCTGATCCCATTGCCAGCATCAGCACCCTTTAAGCTACGGAGGGGAGAGAAAGGGGGAGGAAATTAAGTTCTTTTTATATTTCTACAGTTAAATATATTAAACATGTTTGAGTCTTAGTGATTTAAAATAAGGGATGCCTGTTTCTGCCTAGAATGTACCAAAAGCTTTTCATTGCCTCTGAGTCTTATGTTACCTATTAAAATTCAGGGAGGTTCCAGGGTTTCACTGGAGAAATATTACAAAGAACCCTAAACCAATTCTCACTCCTCAAGCATGTTAATGAACTATATTATCATTAAATAAACCACATGTCCAGTACAGACAGGTGTTTGCAATCTAGCTGAAGCAGTTAAAAACTAGACATATAAAGCAGCTAGGAGATATTTTATCTTAGGTGTAATCAAAGTTAGAAGAGAAAAACAGAAAATTTTAAGGCAGTCCTAGAATCCAGGACCTCTCCATTATTTTGAATACTTAGTTGATTTTGTTTACAATACTGTTCCAAGAAAGGTAGATTCAGGATGTTTCTTCTTTTAATCTTGGAGAACTAACAGTGAACTTAGAAGATTTGGGGTCAAGTGTAAGAATGGCAATGACTAGCTGCACCCCAGGGATGGACTTCTCCAAATCATACATTCTTGTGCCCAAGACATATACTGTTTGTGTACATCCTCTCACCTGACTCAAATGAAAGTAGCTCAGTATTTATCAGAGGAAAACCTTAGGGACAGGAAGCAAAAGATTGGACTATATATCATATAAGGTACATATGTTTTTCATAAACACTTTATGTAATTAAATGCATATTGTACTTATTTACATTGTATATATTATATATTTGGGTAAAAACATAAAAATCCAATAAATAGCAAGACCCCCATCACCTAGAAATAACCATTGTTAACATTTTGGTAAATCAAAAAATTGTAGATAATATCTACCACTTACTGAGCGATTGCTTGGGGCAAAGAACTTGGCACTTATTATTTAATCCAGTCAATGACCATATAGAGTTAGGTATTATTTATCTTCCTTTTACATATGAAAAAACTAAGTCTTCAAAGGTAAATTTACTTTCCTAAAGTCATACAGATAGAGAGAGAACAAAATTATACTCAAGTTTTAATTTAATTTATTTAATTTTATGCTTGGAACCACTGTGTTCTCATGTATGTATCCACGTGGCCTTTCCTTACAATCTGCCTTCTGCGTGTTAAAACATTGCTCAAACAGAGCAAATGAGAATTAATATCATTAGAATGAGAAGGAAAGGGGGAGCAAGGAGACAAACCAGAAAATAAAATGCAGACTCAATGGGTTTTCTTATTTGGGGCTGAGTTTTGGAGAGCCAGCTGGTCCAACTGGGGTGGGTTTTGTTAGTAGATTATTATAGCTCTTTCATGGAAAACACATTTTATGAAAAGCACTAGCCAAGCAGAGTTTAGAGGAAAAGAGTTCTTAAAGGTAACAAGACTCCAGCTGTGGCCTCAGCTGCTTCTTGCACCACAACAGACAGGGAGTCAGAGAAGAGCCTGATGTCTTCCCCACCTGTGGATTGCATTAAGCTCCCAATTTGCAAACAGCCACTTTGAGGCAACAGTCTCAGCCTTATGCTTCTTGTTCCCAAAAGAGACATTTCAGAGCATACATATATTAAGGGAGTAAATGAATGCTGTTTGCAAAAGCAATCACTCTACCTGCTGTGATAGAATTCAGCTACTGGATCCAGGATTGGGCTGTGATTCCAATTTAGAATGGAATCATTCAGCCACAGAGGTGCTAAACTATTAACTACTACTCTTGGCTTGCTGACTTAACAAAGCAGTGCATTCACAATACTGCCATTGCAGGAACAATGAGACTTCTGAAGAATGTAATGAAGAGTGTGTACCACAAACAGGTCATAGACTAACTGATATGTCATTTGGGGACTGTCTTATCAACAAAGTTCCCTTCTTCATTGTTTAGACCAGTGCCTACTAAAGTTCATTAATCAGTATGCTAGTCCTCAGAAATGCTGTGAATCAAAACTAAACAAGACAAAACAAAAGAAAAAAGAAGTCTGGTCAAATAAGTGTTAGAAAATCGTAATGTATAATACTATAGCAAAGAACTTGAGAAGTTCTGTAGTAAAGTAATAAAGTTGAGTTTATTTAAGCCTCTGTTAGTGATCAATTTATATGACCATGACCACAAACCATTTCTTAAAAATTTTATTTAATACCTATTCCATTCTACAGAGCTAGTGTTCATGGAACACTAGGAAATGCTGGCTTAGAGTCTGCTCATTGGTATAGACTTTTGATTGAAATGAATGGATAATTTGGAAACTACATTAATTTATAGCTAATCCTTATAAATTTGGTTTTTAATAGGCCTCTGATAATTTTATAAGTCAGTGACTTCTCATCCATTCCCCCAACTATCCATGCATTTACTTAATAAATCATTGAAATTATGGAGCTGGAAGAGAAATAGAAATAGTCTAGTCCATTTCCTCATCTTACTGATTGTGGAAACCAACAGGAAGAAAGGTTAAACAGTTGGTTCAACTGCACAGCTGCTGGCAGAGCACTTTCTGTTTGGAGCCACCTTACGAGTACAGCCAAAACTCACTCCACCTGTCCTTCCTGAACCCATCTTCTACCTACTGCAACAGGCTTCCTTGCCCACACACTCAGAAAATGCCCTGTCATAGGTCACCAGTGATCTCCCAGTTGCAAGGCCCAAATGACCCCTTCCAATTCTCTCATACTCCACCTTTGTACTGCATTTGACAAGCGAGATTGACACCTTCTGCCCCAAAATCTACCCTCCTTGGCTTTTTTACCTTCATCTTCTAGTTCTCTATCCACCTACAAATATTCCTAACAAATCACTTGGTTGGAAAATGCCATTAAGAAATGCTGGACTGTGCTGTGCCCACCAGTTTCTTCCATTCTCCTTAAATGTTGATGAGTCTGCGAAATTCTGCTGTTCATTGACTTTTCTTCTTACTCTACTTGGCAAACCTGGGTGATATATGATCCCCAGGGCTCCAGTCAGCATCTACATGGTGAGTACATGTCTACATACCCAGTCTAAAACATGTTTTCTGAGACTTGTTAGCAGATACTCATTTTCCAACTAGATATCTCTAGATTTTCAAACCTAAATATTCTCTTTATTCCAAAATCTGCTCTTCCTTCTATATTCCTAACCTTGAAAAATTGTGTGGGTCATCAATCTATCAACCAAGATAGAATTGGATCCTATCATTCTCTCACTGAAAAACTGGAGGTTCTGTCTCCATAATATGTCACTTACCTACCACTTTCTTTATTCCTGTTGTGCTTTCTGTATTACTGCAACAGCATCCTTATTATTTTGTCTCAGTCCATTCCCTTTGCCAATCAGGCCTACGTATTACTACCAGAGTTTAATCTTTAGAAGCATAAGGTTGAGCATGTTAACTGCACTGCCTACAGGAAAGTTCCATATTCCTGAGCTTGGCATATGAAGCCCTCTGTGTTCCAGGACCTGTTTACATTAACTCTTTCTATGATTTCCTTGAACCTCAAATTCCAGCATGCTGAATGCACATACCCAATATATGTAAGTGCTTTTCCTGCTGGGCGGTTGTGCAATCTTCTCTCCTGACCATCAGTGACCTTCTCCCACATGCTTTTATATTTTCTTCATCTCTCAAACTCACCTCCCACATCTCCACTGGGAAATCTTTTTATCATTCTTCCCTTAATAGAACTGACCACTTCCTCCTTTAGAAGGCTGCCATTCTTTGCAAATTCTCAATCATAAAATGCTTAACATTTTTGTCACTCACTTATTTATGAATCTGCCTGACAGAGCTTCCTATTTCCTCTCTGTATCCATATATGTATGTATGTGTGTGTGTGTATGTGTATATATATATATATGTATATATATTTGTATGCATATATGTATATATACTATATTGTGTGTGTGTGTGTGTGTGTGTGTGTGTGTGTGTATGCACAGTGCACGGTGCACTCTGAGTAAAGGCTGGCAGAATGAATGCTACTTCCAAATACTTACTCTTTACTTCCTATGACAGGGAAAAGTACCGTTAAAGAATTAGATGAGATATTTTAGTTAACTTTGATAATTTGAGGGAAAATAAAATACAAGAAAAATGGGAAGAAATATTACCATTGTTTAGGGAATGGCTGGAGATCAGGGGGAGTTTGTGATAAAATCTCAGTTATTTGGACATGGAAATTTGTCAAATTGGAAATTACAAATCATTAAATAAACATGTGGTTTTATTAAATATATACATTGGAGAAAATATTTCAGTAAGAAGAGATATGAAGTACCTCTTAAATGGCTTGATTTGGCAGAATCTTTTATTCATTTATTCAAAAAATATTTATTATGCATCTATGTGCCAAGTATTGTCCCTGGGCCCTGAGTGTTGGTTATGAAGGTGAGGAAAGGAGATACAGTCTGAAAGTTGGTTAAGATCAGGTCCTTTTGGGCTTGGACTTTTGGGAAAGACTCCATATACCCAGAATTACTGAAGGATTTGGATCAAAGAAGGAACATAATTACCAGGGAAACTGAGACCGCAAGAAAGATTGCAAATTTGGTTGCAGGAACTGGGGTGTGGTGGTGGTGCCTATATGGCAAGTGTGTGGTGTGGTGCAGAGGTGGTTTTTCATGCTGGAAGTCACATGGGATGTGCCTGAGAGAGAAGCCATGGTTGAAAGGGTAAATTTGAGAGTATTCTTCTCATATGTGTTGGTTAAAGTCACTAGAGTAAATAAGATTGTCCAGGAACCGTTCATAGCATACAGTAAATATTTGTCTAAGGCCTCTAAACTAGTTACAAGTATACATTACAGAACATACAGCAATAAATTTTATTTCAAGTAAATTCTGCATTTGAAATCAAGCTAACTACATTTTGCATAAAAGGCCATTTTAATAAAATCAATGTATATGTTTCATCATAAAATGTTAGCCTAGATAGCACTGCTTTCCAGGCACACAACAATTACATTTTTCATATATAAAAGCATATGCTAAACTGCTTAAAGTATCATGTTCTCTTAAACAGGCAAACACTTCCTTTCCAACCTTGCTGGAGTCACATTGATCTTATTTGTTCAGAGTGATTATACCTCTTGAGAAGCATCTGAGGAAGCTCAAAATTGGGAATAACCAACATATCCTTCAAGAAGAGAATGAATAATTAAATAAGGATATATACATAAAATAAATACCACAAATCAATAAATTACTGCAAATGTATGTGTGACCTAGATGTACATCTGTAAATACAGATGTACATGCCATCCCACAAATATAATGTTGAGCAAAAAAATTAAATGAATAGAAGTAGTGAATGAACAGAATATAGATCATTTAGGGATTCATAAAGACCTACATGAAAATGACAAACACCTATTTCTGGGAAGGGGAGAGGGAGGGATACACTATGCTGTATTGGTAATGTTCAAATTCTTAAGCTGGTTGAAAACTGGTAGGTAAAAAGTTCATATTTAATACTTCATGTTATTTTTAAAGTCAGTACAGTCGTGCTGCTTAGAATTCCTTGTGTAGAGCATATCTGAAAAACATGAAGTCAGTTAACATTGCCTGGGAGAGATAATGACCATTTTTTTTTTTGCTTTAGGTAAGATTAGTATATAACATTATATTGCTTTCAGGCATATAACATAATCATTGAATATTTGTATATATTACTAAGTGATCACCACTTTTTAAGTCAAGTTACCACCTGCCACCATACAGTTGGCTCCCTTAACCTTTTTCACCCAACCCCCAAGCCCCTTCCCCACTTATAACCCCCAGTTCTCTGTATTTATGAGGTTAGTTTGATTTGTTCAGTTGTTTTATTAGATTCTATGTATAAGTTAAATTCTATGGTAGTTGTCTTTCTTTGCCTGGCTTATTTCACTTAGTATAATGCCATCAAGGTCCATCCATGTTGTCATGAATGTAAGGTTTCCTTCTTTTTTTATGGTTGAGTAGTTTTATGTATATATATATATATATGTATATATACAAACACACACACACTATATATATATATATATATATATATATATATACACATATATACACTAAATCTTTATTAATCCATCAGTGGACATTTAGGTTGTTTCAGTATCTTGACTATTGTAAATTGTGCTGCAAATAACAGAGATGCATGTATCTTTTCAAATTAATGTTTTCATTTTCTTTGGACAAATACCGAGAAGTACAATTACTGAATCATATGGAAGATCTATTCTTTTTGTTTTTTAATTAAGGTATCATTGATATACAATCTTATGAAGGTTTCACAGGAGCAACATTCTGTTTTAAGCATTCACGTATATAACCAAGACCCCCACACACCCAACTGCAGTCACGGTCCACCAGTGCAGTAAGATGCTACAGAGGTGTTAATCGTTTTCTCTGTGCTATACTGCCTTCCCTGTGACCTACCTATATTGTGTGTGCTAACTATAATGCCCCTTAATCCCCTTCTCCCTCCCTCCCCACCCACTCCCCACAACCCCTTTTCTTTAGAAACCACTAGTCCCTCCTTGGAGTCTGTGAGTCTGCTGCTGCTTTTTGTTCCTTCTCTTTTGCTTTGTTCTTATACTCCACAAATGAGGAAAATCATTTGGTACATGTCTTTCTCCGCCTGGCTTATTTCACTGAGCATAATACCCTCTAGCTTGTTGCAAATGGTATGATTTGTTTTCTTTTTATGGCTGAATAATATTCCATTGTGAATATGTACCACTTCTTCTTTATCCATTCATCTACTGATGGATACTTAAGTTGCTTCTATATCTTGGTTAATGTAAATATTGCTGCGGTAAACATAGGGATGCATATGTATTTTTGAATCTGGGATCTTGTTTTCTTAGTGTAAATTCCTAGGAGTGGAATTCCTGGATCAAATGGTATTTCTATTTATAGTTTTTTGAGGAACCTTCATATTACTTTCCACAATGGTTGAATTAATTTATATTCCCACCAAGAGTGTTAAGAGGGTTCCCCTTACTCCGCATCCTCACCAGCATTTGTTATTTCTTTGGATATTGGCCATCCTAACTGGTGTGAGGTGGTATCTCATTGTGGTTTTAATTTCCCTGATAATTAGTGATATGGAGCATCTTTTCATGTGCCTGTTGGAAATCTGAATTTCTACTTTGGAGAAGTGTCTTTTCATATCCTCTGCCCATTTTTTAATCAGGTTATTTGGTTTTTGGGTGTTGAGGCATGTGAGCTCTTTATATAATTTTGGAAGTTAACCCCTTATCAGATAAGTCGTTTACAAATAAATTCTCCCATACTATAAAGTGCCTTTTTGTTATGATAATAGTGTCCTTTGCTGTACAGAAGCTTTTTGGTTTGATGTAGTCCCATTTGTTCATTTTTGCTTTTGTTTCCCTTGTCTGAGGAGATGTGTTCAAGAAAAAGTTGTTCATGTTTATATTCAAGAGATTTTTGCCTATCTTTTCTTCTAAGGGTTTTATGGTTTTATGACTTACATTCAGGTCTTTGATACATTTCTAGTTTACTCTTGTGTATGGAGTCAGACAATAATCCAGTTTTATTCTTACATGTAGCTGTCCAGTTTTGCCACAACCATTTGTTGAAGAGCCGTCATTTCCCCATTGTATATCCACGGCTCCTTATCATATATTAATTGGATATATATGTATGGATTTATATCTGGGCTCTCTATTCTCTTCTATTGATCTATGGGTCTTTTCTTGTGCCAGTACCAAATTGTTTTGATTAATGTGGTTTTGTTGTAGATATTGAAGTTAGGGAGTGTAATCCCCCCAGCTTTGTTATCCCTTCTCAGGATGGTTTTGGCTATTCGGGGTTGTTTGTGGTTCCATATGAATTTTAGAACAATTTGATCTAGTTCACTGAAGAATGCTTTTGGTATTTTGATAGGAATTGCATTGAATCTGTAGATTGCTTTAGGCAGGATGGCCATTTTGACAATATAAATTCTCCCTATCCATGAGCACAGGATGTGTTTCCATTTACTGGTATCTTCTTTAATTTCTCTCATGAGTGTCTTGTAGTTTTCAGAGTAGAGGTCGTTCACTTCCTTGGTTAGGTTTATTTCTAGGTATTTTATCCTTTTTGATGTAATTGTAAATGGAGTTGCTTTCCTGATTTCTCTGTCTGCTAGTTCATCATTAGCATATAGCAATGCAACAGATTTCTGTATATTAATATTGTATCCTGCAAATTTGCTGAATTCAGTTATTAATTCAAATATTTTTTGGGTAGATTCTTTAGGGTCTTTTATGTATATTATCATGTCATCTGCAAGCAGGGACAGTTTAACTTCTTCCTTGTCAATCTGGATGCCTTTTATTTTTTTGTGTTGTCTGATTGCCATGCCTAGGTTCCAGTACTATGTTAAATAAAAGTAAGGAGAGTGGGCATCCTTGTGTTGTTCCCAATCATAGAGGAAATTCTTTCAGCTTTTCACTGTTAAGTGTAATGTTGGCTGTGGGTTTCTTGCATATGGCCTTTATTATGTTGAGGCACTTGCCCTCTATACCCATTATGATGAGAGTTTTTATCATGAATGGATGTTGAATTTTGTCAAATGCTTTTTCAGCATCTATGGAGATGTTCATGTGATTTTTGTCCTTTTTGTTGATGTGGTGGATGATGTTGATGGATTTTCAAGTATTGTATCACCCTTGCATCTCTGGAATAAATCCCACTTGATCTTGATGAATGATTTTTTGATGTATTTTTTAATTCAGTGTGCTAATATTTTGTTGAGTATTTTTGCATCTATGTTCATCAGTGATATTAGTTTATAATTTTATTTTTTGTGGTGTCTTTGGTTTTTGTATTAGAGAGGTGCTCATAAAATGAGTTTGGTAGTATCCCCTCCTCTTCTACTTTTTTGGAATACTTTAAGAAGGATGGGTATTAGCTCTTCTTTGAATGTTTGATAAAATTCAGCAGTGAAACCATATGGTCGAGGAATTTTGTTCTTAAGTAGTTTTTTGATTACCAATTCAATTTCACTGCTGGTAATTAATATGTTCAGTTTTTTGTTTCTTCTGGGTCATTCTTGGAAAGTTGCATTTTTCTAGAAAGTTGTCCATTTCTTCTAGGTTATCCAATTTTTTGGCAGAATTTTTCATAGTATTCTCTAATAATTTTATATTTCTGTGCTGTCAGTAGTGATTTTTCCTTTTTATTTTCTGATTCTGTTTATGTGTGTATATTCTCTTTTTTTTCTTTATAAGTCTGGCTAGGGGTCAATTTTGTTTATTTTGTTGAAGAACCAGCTCCTGCTTTCATTGATTCTTTCTACTGTTTTATTCTTCACAATTTTATTATTTTTCTGTTCTGCTCTTTATTATGTCCCTCCTTTTACTGACTTTGGGCCTCATTTTTTCTTCTTTTTATAGTTTCATTAATTGTGAGTTTTGACTGTTCATTTGGGGTTGTTCTTCTTTCTTAAGTTAAACCTGTGTTGCAAAGTACTTTTCTTTTAAAACTGTATTCACTGCATCCCACAGGTTTTTCGGTGTTGTGTTGTTGTTTTTGTCTCCATATATTGCTTGATCTTTGTTTTTATTTGGTCATTGATCCATTGATTACTTAGGAGAATGTTGTTAAGCCTCCATGTGTTTGTGAGCCTTTTTGTTTTCTTTGAAAATTTATTACTAGTTTCATACCTTTGTGATCTGAGAAGTTGGTTCATAAAATTTCAATCTTTTTGAATTTGCTGAGGCTCCTTTGGTGGCCTAGTATGTGGTCTATTCTGTAAAATGTTCCATGTGTACTTGAGAAGAATGCATATCCTGCTGCTTTTGGGTGTAGAGTCCTGTAGATGTCTGTTAGGTTCACCTGTTCTTATATGTTGTTCAGTGCCTCTGTGTCCTTACTTATTTTCTGTCTGGTTGATGTGTCTTTTGGAGGCAGTGGTGTGTTGAAGTGTCCTAAAATGAATGCATTGCATTCCATTTTCCCCTTTAATTCTGTTAGTATTTTTTTCACATATTTAAGGCTCCTATACTGGGTGCATATATATATTTACAATGGTTATGTCCTCTTGTTGGGCTGGCCCCTTTATCATTATGTAATGTCTTTTGTCCCTTGTTACCGTCTTTGTTTTGAAATCTATTTTATCTGATATAAGTACTGCTGTTCCTGCTTTTTTCTCCCTATTGTTTGCATGAAATATGTTTTTCCATCTCTTTACTTTCAGTCTGTGTATGTCTTTGGGTTTGAAGTGAGTCTCTTGTAGGCAGCATATAGATGATCATGTTTTTTTATTCATTCTGTAACTCTATGTCTTTTCACTGGTGTATTCATCCCATTCAAATTTAGGGTGATTATCAGTAGATATGTACTTATTGCCATTGTAGGCTTTAGATTTGTGTTTACCAGAGGTTCAAGGGCAGCTTCCTTAATAACGGACAGTCTAACTTAACTCTCCTGGTGTGTTTCGTCAAACACAATCTAAAGGTACTTTTATTCCACCCTTCTTCTTCTTCCTCCTCCACTCTTTTTTTTCCTCAGGGGTTCCATTCCAGTATTTATTAATTTTCCCAGATACATCACAAGGTAAAATCCCAGATGGACAGATTGAAACCCATTGTTGGTCTTTTTCAAGCAATAAATTCACATTAGCAAATCCAGTGTTGCTGACAATATTTTGTCTTATATGCTGATTCGCAATTCCCTAGGTCATTTTAGTGCCCTAGGAAACCACGGCAGTTCTAAATGTCCTGCGTCCTTGATGTTCAAGGGGTGTTGGATGTCCTAGAGTTGTCAAATGAACTCTTGATAAAGGAAAATTAAGGGTGTACACCAGACTCCATCCTTTGGTCCGAACTCACGTGCTGTGAGTGGCAGGTACACTCGTGCACTCGAAGCACTTTTGCATTGCTCCCCTCCACCAACACCCCCAGCAAAAGAAGGGGATTGGGGCTTTCTCCTTTATAGGCATCATGCTGCTATTTTGTGGTATCCTTCTTTTTTTTATTTTGCTATCATTAATGTGCAATTACATAAAGAACATTATGGTTACTAGACTCCTCCTATTATCAAGTCCCCACCACATACCCCATTACAGTCACTGTCCACCAGTGCAGTAAGATGCTATAGAATCACTACTTGTATTTTCTGTGTTATACTGCCTTCCCCGTGTCCCCCCTCCTACATTATACGTGCTAACCATAATGCCCCTTTTTCTCCCTTATCCCTCCCTTCCCACCCATCTTCCCCAAACCTTTTCCCTTTGGTAACTGTTAGTCCATTCTTGGGTTCTGTGAGTCTGTTGCTGTTCTGTTCCTTCAGTTTTTTCTTTGTTCTTATACTCCACAGATGGGAGAAATCATTTGATACTTGTCTTTCTCTGCCTGGCTTATTTCATTGAGCATAATATGGTTTAGCTCCATCCATGTTGTTGTAAATGGTAGGATTTGTTTTCTTCTTATGGCTGAATAATATTCCATTGTGTGTATGTACCACATCGTTATCCATTCATTTACTGATGGACACTTAAGTTGTTTCCATTTCTTGACTATTGTAAATAGTGCTGTGATAAACATAGGGGTGCGTATGTCTTTTTCAAACTGGGCTGCTGTATTCTAGGGTAAATTCCTAGGAGTGGAATTCCTGGGTCAAATGGTATTTCTATTTTGAGTTTTTTGAGGAACCTCCGTAATGATTTCTACAATGGTTGAACTATTTTACATACCCACCAGCAGTGTAGGAGGGTTTCCTATTCTCCACATCCTCGCGAACATTTGTTGTTGTATGTCTTTTGGATGTTGGCCATCCTCACTGGTGTGAGGTGATATCTCCTTGCGGTTTTAATCTGCATTTCTCTGATGATTAGGGATGTAGAACATCTTTTCATGTGCCAGTTGGCCATCTGAATTTCTTCTTTGGAGAAGTGTCTGTTCATGTCCTCTGCCCATTTTTAATTGGCTTATTTGCATTTTGTTTGCTGAGGTGTGTGAGCTCTTTATACATTTGGATGTCAACCCCTTATCAGATATGTCATTTATTAATATATTCTCCCATACTGTAGGATGCCTTTTTGTTCTACTGATGGTGTCCTTTGTTGTACAAAAGCTTTTTAGCTTGATATAGTCCCACTTTATAATTTTGTTTTGGGTTCCTTGCCCGGGGAGATATGTTCATGAAGTTGCTCATGTTTATGTCCAAGAGATTTTTGCCTATATTTTTTGCTAAGAGTTTTATGGTTTCATGACTTATATTCAGGTCTTTAATCCATTCTGAGTTTACTTTTGTGTATGGGGTTAGACAATAACCCAGCTTCATTCTCTTACATGTAGCTGTCCAGTTTTGCCAACACCAGCTGTTGAAGAGGCTGTCATTTCCCCATTGTATATCCATGGCTCCTTTATCATATATTAATTGACCATATATGTTTGGGTTTATATCTGGACTCTCTAGTCTGTTCCATTGGTCTACAGGTCTGTTCTTGTGCCAGTACCAAATTGATTACTGTGGCTCTGTAGTAGACCTTGAAGTGAGGGAGTGTAATTGCCCCCACTTTATTCTTCCTTCTCAGGATTGCTTTGGCTATGTGAGGTCTTTTGTGGTTCCATATGAAATTTAAAACTGTTGCTCTAGTTCGTTGAAGAATACTGTTGGTATTTTGATAGGTATTGCATTGAATCTGTAGATTGCTTTAGGCAGGATGGCCATTTTGACAATATTAATTCTTCCTATCCTTGAGCACGGGATGTTTTTCCATTTATTGGTATCTTCTTTAATTTCTTTCAGGAGTGTCTTGTAGTTTTCAGAGTATAGGTCTTCCACTTCCTTGGTTAGGTTTATTCCTAGGTATTTTATTCTTTTTGATGCAATTTTGAATGGAATTGTATCCTGATTTCTCTTTCTGCTAGTTCATTGTTAGTGTATAGGAAAACAAAATATTTCTGTGTATTAATTTGGTATCTCGCAACTTTGCTGAATTCAGATATTAGATCTAGTAATTTTGGAGTGGATTCTTTAGGGCTTTTTATGTACAATATCATGTCATCTGCAAACAGGGTCAGTTTGACTTCTTCCTTACCAATCTGGATGCCTTTTATTTCTTTGTGTTGTCTGATTGCCGTTGCTAGGACCTGCAGTTGAATAAAAGTGGGGAGAGTGGGCATCCTTGTCTTGTTCCTGATCTTAACAGAAAAGCTTTCAGCTTCTTGCTGTTAAGTGTAATATTGGCTGTGAGTTTGTCATATATGGCCTTTATTTTGTTGAGGTACTTGCCCTCTATACCCATTTTGTTGAGAGTTTTTATCATAAATAGATGTTGAATTTTGTCAAATGCTTTTTCAGCATCTATGGAGATAATCATGCGGTTTTTTGTCCTTCTTTTTGTTGATGTGCTGGATGATGTTGGTGGATTTTCGAATGTTGTACCATCCTTGCATCCTTGTGATGAATCCCACTTGATCATGATGGATGATCTTTTTGATGTATTTTTGAATTCAGTTTGCTAATATTTTGTTGAGTATCTTTGCATCTATGTTCATCAGGGATATTGGCCTGTAATTTTCTTTTTTTGTGGTGTCTTTGCCTGTTTTGGTATTAGAGTTTTGCTGGCCTCATAGAATGAGTTTGGGAGTATTCCCTCTCTTATACGTTTTGGAAAACTTAAAGGAGGATGGGTATTAGGTCTTCACCAAATGTTAGATACAATTCAGCAGTGAAACCATCTAGTCCAGGGGTTTTGTTCTTAGGTACATTTTTGATTACTAACTCTATTTCCTTACTAGTAATTGGTCCATTCTGATTTTCTGTTTCTTCCTGGGTCAGCCTTGGAAGGCTGTATTTTTCTAGAAAGTTGTTCATTTCTTCTAGGTTATCCAGTTTGTTAGCATATAATTTTTCATAGTATTCCTTAATAATTCTTTGTATTTCTGTGGTGTCAGTAGTGATTTTTCCTTTCTCCTTTCTGATTCTGTTTATGTGTGCAGACTCTCTGTTTTTCTTGATAAGTCTGGCTAGGGGTTTATCTATTTTCTTTGTTTTTTCAAAGAACCCGCTCCTGCTTTCCTTGATTCTTTCTATTGTTTTATTCTTCTCAGTTTTATTTATTTCTGCTCTAATCTATATTATGTCCTTCCTTCTACTGACTTTGGGCCTCATTTGTTCTTCCTTTTCTAGTTTCATTAATTGTGAATTTAGACTGCTCATATGGGATTGTTCTTTTTTCCTGAGGTAGGCCTGTATTTCAATATACTTACATCTTAGCACGGCCTTCACTGTGTCCCACAGATTTTGTGGTGTTGAATTATTGATGTCATTTGTCTCCATATATTGCTTGATCTCTGTTTTTATTTGGTCATTGATCTATTAATTATTTAGGAGCATGTTATTAAGCCTCCATGTGTTTGTGGGATTTTTCATTTTCTTTTTGTAATTTATTTCTTGTTTCATACCTTTGTGATCTGAGAAGCTGATTGGTACTATTTCAATCTTTTTGAATTTACTGAGGCTTTTTGTGGCCTAGTATATGATCTATTCTTGAAAATGTTCCATGTGCACTTGAGAAGAATGTGTAGCCTGTTGCTTTTGGATGGAGTGTTCTGTAGATATCTGTTAGGTCCATCTGTTCTAATACGTTGTTCAGTGCCTCTGCCTTTTTACTTATTTTCTGTCTGGTTGATCTGTCCTTTGGAGTGAGTGGTGTGTTGAAATCTCTTAAAATGAATGCATTGCATTTCATTTCCCCGTTTAATTCTATTAGTATTTGTTTCACATATGTAGGTGATCCTGTGTTGGGTGCACAGATATTTATAATAGTTATATCTTCTTGTTGGACTGTCCCCTTTATCATTATTTAATGTCCTTCTTTGTCTCTTGTTACTTTCTTTGGTTTGAAGTCTATTTTGTCTGATACACGTACTGCAACTCCTGCTTTTTTCTCCCTATTAGTTGCATGAAGTATCTTTTTCAATCTTGTAGGCTGCATATAGACGGGTCTTGTTTTTTTATCTATTCAGTGACTCTATGTCTTTTGATTGGTGCATTCAGACAATTTACATTTATGGTGAATATCCATAGGTATGTACTTATTGCCACTGCAGGCTTTAGATTTGTGGTTACCAAAGGTTCAAGAGTAGTTCCCTTAGTATCTAACAGTCTAATTTACCTCACTTCATATGCTATTACAAACACAACCTAAAGGTTCTTTTTTTTTTTCCTCCTTTATCTTCCTCCTCCATTCTTTATATGTTAGGTATCATATTCTGTACTCTTTGTCTATCCCTTGGGTGATATCTATTTAGCCTTAGGAATACTTCCATCTATAGCAGTCTCTCCAAAATGCACTGTATAGGTGGTTTGTGGAAGGTAAATTCTCTCAGCTTTTGCTTATCTGGGAATTGTTTAATACCTCTTTCAAATTTAAATGGTAACCGTGCCGGGTAGAGTAATCTTGGTCCAGGCCCTTCTGCTTCATTGCATTAAATATATCATGCCACTCCCTTCTGGCCTGTAAGGTTTCTGTTGAGAAATCTGATGATAGCATGATGGGTTTTCCTTTGTGTGTGATCTCTTTTCTCTCTGTAGCTGCTTTTAAAAGTCTGTCTTTATCCTTGATCTTTGACATTTTAATTATTATATGTATTGATGTTGTCTTCTTTGGGTCTCTTGTGTTGGGAGATCTGTGCGCCTCTATGGCTTGAGAGACTATCTCCTTCCCCAGATTGGGGAAGTTTTCAGCATTTACCTCCTCAATAACACTTTCTATCCCTTTTTCTCTCTCTTCTTCTTCTGGTACCCCTATAATGTGAATACTGTTCTGTTTGGATTGGTCACACAGTTCTCTCAATATTCTTTCATTCTTAGAGATCCTTTTTTCTCTTTATGCCTCAGCTTCTTTGTATTCCTTTTCTCTAATTTCTATTCCATTTACCATCCCTTCTACTACATCTAATCTGCTATTAAATCCCTTCATTGTATGTTTCACTTCAGATATGGAATTTCTTAATGAATCTCTGTCTTAAATTTGTTGCTGAGTTCTTAAATATTTTTCTGGACCTCTATGAGCATGTTTATGATTTTTATTTTAAACTCCCTTTCAGGAAGATTGGTAAGTTCAGTTTCATTTAGTCCTTTTTCTGGTTTTTTTGATATTTTGGTCTGAACCAGGTTCCTTTGACATTTCATAATTCTATGTGGTGCCCTCTCGTGCCCAGAAGCTCTAGTCTCTGGAGCTGCTCAGCCCCTGGAGTGAGGTTGGGGGTTTTAGTGGAGTGGCACTTGTGCCTGAGGGGAGGAAAGAGCTCCCTCCTGATTCCCGGCTGCAGTGCCTGTCTCCTGTATCAGAGCCAGTGGGCCGACCACGCAGGTGTAAGCCTCTGTGCTTGGTGTCTAGGTGTTGTAGGCGGGGCCTCCCTCTGGCTGGCCTCACGCCAGAGCAGTGACTGCCAGTTTGAGAGCTGGTGTCCGCCAGCTAGGAGGAAGGTGCAGCAGGCTCCGTGTCACAGTGGGGTCCTCAGAGCTGAGTAGCCAGCCAGGGGGATGGAGAGCCTGAAGCTCCTCAAAGTTCCCAACCTGCTTTGCAGAGTGCGCCCAGACAACTTTGTCCACCTATTCCTTCTCCTGTGCAGAAAGCTCCGTGCAAACCCCACCCCTTCAGCAGCCCTCTCACTGCTAGGAAGCCTGTTAGACTGCCCATCTTTCCTTTTTCCCAGAGCAGCGGGATGTGGATCCCGGTCCTCCACAAATGGCCAGAATCTCAGTCTCTCAAGCACTCTGCCTGTCCCAGCTCCCCAACCCCATCAACCTCCAGAGCACCAGACAATGTAGGTTTGTGCTCCAAAGCTGACCTCCAGGGCTGGGTGTTCAGCACTCTTCACCCTCCCCACTCCATTTCTCTTCCTCCCGCCAGTGAGCTGAGGTGGGAGAAGGGCTTGGATCCCTCCGGGTCAAGGCTTTCGTACATTACCCTATTTCATGAGGTCTGCTCTGTTCATGAGGTCTGTAGGCAGTCTGGTGCAGCCTTCTTTCCTGTTGCTGTTTTAGGGATAGTTGTATTAACTATATTTTCACCCTATATGCAGTTTTGGGAGGAATTCTGTCTCACCTCTCATGCCGCCACCTTGAATCTCCCCTCTCTCTACATGAAGGTTTCATATTCTGTACTCATTGTGTATCCCTTGAATGACTTTGTGGGTAGTTGATTTAGGTTTGCATTTGCTTAGTAATTAATTGGTCTATTTCTTTTATTGTGGTTTTATTTTCTCTGGTGATAGCTATTTATCCTTAGCACCACTTCCATCTATATCAGTCCCTTTAAAATACACTGTAGAGACAGTTTGTGACCAGTAAATTCCCTCAACTTTTGCTTACCTGGAAATTGCTTAATCCCTGCTTCTAATTTAAATGATAATCTTACTGGGTAGGGTATTTTGGGATTGAGGCACTTCTGTTTCATTGCATTAAATACATCATGCCACTCCCTTCTGGCCTGTAAGGTTTCTGCTGAGACGTCTGATGATAGCCTGATGGGCTTCCTTTGTATGTGATCTTTTTTCTCTCTCTGGCTGCTTTTAATCTGTCTTTGTCTTTGATCTTTGCCATTTTAATTATTATATGTCTTGGTGTTGTCTTTCTAGGGTCCCTTGTGTTGGGCAAGGTCTGCACTTCCATTACCTAAGAGACTATTTCCTTTCCCAGATTGGGGAAGTTTTCATCAATTATTTCTTTAAAGACATTTTCTATCCCTTTTTCTCTCTTCTTCTTCTTCTGGTACCCCTATAATGCAAATATTGTTCTGTTTGGATTGGTTTCACGCTGTCTTATTATTCTTTCAGTCCTAGAGATCCTTTATTCTCTCTGTGCCTCAGCTTATTTGTATTCCTGTTCTCTAATTTCTATTTCATTTACCGTCTCCTCTATCTCATGTAATCTACTTTTAAATCCTTCCATTTTATGTTTCATTTCAGACACTGCATTTTTCAAAGTTTCTATCTCTGTCTTGAAGCCCTCCCTGAGATCTTGAATGTTTTTATGTAGCTCTGTGTGCATGTTTATGACTTTTATTTTGAAATATTTATCAAGAAGATTGGTGAACTCAGTTTCACATAGCCCTCTTTCTGGCATCTGCTGTATTTTTGTTTGTACAAATTTTTTTTGCTGTTTCACTTTTCTAGTGATTGCTATGGAATAATAACTTTGTGTAGGCAGCGCCCTCTAGTGCCATGAAGCTCTACTCTCTGGAGCTGTTGAGCACCTGGAGCAATGGCAGGGGTTGCAGGCAAGTGACACAGGCACCTGCAGGGAGGAAAGAGGTCTTTCCTGCTTTCCAGCTGCAGTACCTTCCTCCACTGCCAGGTCCAGTGGGCCAAGCATGCAGGGAGAAGCCTCTGCGTTACCATAGGTGGGGCCACCTTGTAGCTGCCATAGGTGGGGCCACCCTCCTGCTGGCCTGGTGAAATGATGGGGGAAGAAGGTGTTTGGACGGTGCCTGCTAGAAGGAAGGAGCAGCAGGCTGCATTTTGCACTGGGGGACCTCAGCGCTGCATTGCCAGCCAGGTAGATGGAGCGTCTGAAGCTCTTGAAAGTTCCCAACCTGCTGGGCTGAGTGTGCTGGGATGATTGTGTCCAACTGCCCTTTCTCCTGAGCAGCAAGCTCTGTGTAATCTTTGCCCCTTTGGCATCCCTCTCACTGTCGGAAAGTCTTTCAAAGTGCCTGCCTTTCTTTTTGTTCTGCAGCAGCTAGTTGTGCATTTCTGTTCTCCACAAGTGGCTGGAATCTCAGTTTCTCTGAGTATTCTGCCTGTCTTTGCTTTCCAACCCCACTAATCTCCAGAGCACCATGAAATTGTGGGTTCATGCTCCCAGAGCAGATCTCCAGGGGTGGGTGTTCAGCAGTCCTGGGCTTCTACTCCCTCCCTGCTCCATTTCTCTTCTTCCTGTGAGCTAGGGTGGGGGGAGGGCTTAGGTCTCACCAGATCGTGGGTTTCCTACTTTACCCTTTTCTATGAGGTCTTCTCTTTTCCCTACATGTAGGCAGTGTGTTCTCTAGTCTTTGGATTGCTCTTTCAGGATTAATTGTATTTGCTGTATTTTTGTTTTATATGTGGTTTTTGGGGGAGGTTTCTGCCTCACTTCTCACACAGCCATCTTTTTCCCTTGAACTCATGGTAGATCTATTCTTAATTTTTTTAATGCAAAAATTCAGGTTTTATTTTTACTAATTCTTACACTGGTGGGAGCTGACGTCAGGAACTTAAAGGCAAACAATAACTTGTTTTCTATTTCTTCACTGAACAATGTGGCATTTGCATTAGTCAAGACTTGCTTTTTTACATTTCACACAGAAATGCATTATTTTCTTGAACAAAATGATCAGGTTACTAAGGAAACCGTCTTTGAAGGAAGTGTTTAATAAGTATGTTTTATTTAAATAAATCTTCCAGGATGAAATGGAGAATTTATTGCCTTTACTTAGAAGGCTATGTAAATGATTATCTGTCAAATATATCTGTGCAGCTCACCAAATTTCTTTATTGGAAACAATATTTCCATGTCACAGTTCCCAAATGGACTTTAAAGTCTCAAAATTCTGTGTCTCCTTTGGCTTACTTCCCTCTTGATTCCACCCAGGCTTTATTAATGGTTTGCTTCATATTGTCATCTCCAGCTTCATAAATTTTCTTTAGAACATTCATCAATCCCTCACTAGAGTCTGTTTCTTTTTTGAACTGCCTTCCACAGAGATGAATTTCAAGAGATTGTTCACAATCATGGAATAACTCTTCCCATTTAGATTCTTTACCAAAAGATCAAATGACCTCTCTGTGAAATGCACCTGCACATTCTCAGGAGGGACTTGATGGACTCCAGTCAGGGTGATTCAGATTTTCACAAACCTCTCTGACTGATCCCATCTGTAATTATTGATTTTCACTGTATATCCCGTTGTCATGGGGGTGACCACAGCAGTTGTCTTTTCATTGTCAAGAGGTCTGCTTTCCTCTGTGATTTCTTTTGCATCTTGTTCTTGATTTCTGTCTCAATCTTGGACTTTTTAGCTATTAGGGCCTCACATACTCTTTTTCTAGTGTCCTTTTCCAGCACCACCATCACCTCTTCTAGATCTTTCTGTAGCTCTTCTGCAGCTGAAGCCATGGTCTGGCCGGGTCCAGCAAGGCCCAAGCTACAACCACACAGGGGAGACCAGAAACGCTGCACCTAGAGCTCAGGCTGCACTGCACAAGCCAAAGCCTGTGCGAACACCCGCCCCCTGCACATGGCGCCTCTGGAACCTTCTATTCTTAAATTTTTTAGAAACTTCTATACTGTTTTCCAAAGTAGCTGTACCAATTTACATTCCCACAAACAGTGTATGAGGGTTCTCTTTTCTCTACATCCTCCCCAGCACTTATTTCTAGTCTTTTTAATAGTATCCATTCCAACAGGTGTGAACTGGTATCTAATTATGGTTTTGATGTGCATTTTCCAAATTATTTGTGATGTTGAACATGTTTTCATGTGCCGGTTATCCATACGTATGTCTTATTTGGAAAAAAAAATGTCTATTTAGACCCTCTGTCCATTTTTAAAACCAGATTATTTTTTTGTTTTGAGTTCTTGGTATATTTTAGATACCAACCTCCTACTGGACATATGACTTAAAAAAGAATTTCTCCCATTCTGTAGGTTGCCTTTTCATTTTGTTGAGAGTGTCTCTTGCTGTGTAGAAGCTTTTTAATCTGATGTAGTCCCACCTGTTTATTTTTGTTTTTGTTGCCTTTGCTTTTGGGGTCAGATCCAAAAATTCATCACCAAAAGCAATGTAAAATTGCTCTCCGCTTGGGTTTTCTTGGAAGAGTTTTTATGGTTTCAGGAGGTAGTGACCAAATGATGCTGTAACCACCATAATTATAGCTGGTCTGATTGACTCGTTAATTAAATTCAATTACCACCTTCTGTCAAAGTTCAGAGAAGAAGTGAGCCAGGTATATATATTCACGGACAAACCAGTTTATTTTTCTTAGTTTCAGTTTCTCAACTACAAAATAATTTCTCAGGGTCTTCTCAACTCTAAAATTTCATTTTGACAAGGAAGCAATGAAACTGAGATGGGACCAGGAAAGAAGAAAAATATCGACTTTTCAGGCATTGCTGAGAAAGAGCATCTGGGCACAAATACAGGCACAGCCATCTTCAAAAGTTCAAAAAGAACAATTTCATTTATGCAACTCTTCTCAGGGGGCAAGTCCTCTGATTCAGAGTAGAAAGGTCAATTTCAAGTGAATTAAATTAAAATGATTAAAATATCAAATGAACATTATTTAAAAAATGAAGGTGATCTATTGATATGGCTGTACTAGCTCTCCGGTGGCCTCTGAAGTTCATGCACTAAAAGTCAATCCACTTTTGTTTTCCTTAAGCTCACTTATGATTGATTCAGGTGCATCAGTTACTCAGATTTAATAAATCACTTTAAGAACAGATAAATATAGTGAACATACATCTGTTAGTGAAAACTTAATGAAAGACATAGGGCTGATTTCAACCGCTTCCCCTGAGTGTCTTAAAAATGTGTGTGGAGGCTTTTTATTGAGTTTCTGACTTCATCTAGCAAGTCACATATAACAAAACTAACATATTTCATATAAATGGAGACAAAATTAGATTAGAAACTGTGGAAAGAAATGTAACATTCATTGAGAACCACTTTCAATATTCAAATCAAGGGATTGCACAGTTGATGCTTAGAGAAATCGAACAGTGCATTTCTATGAATTAGAAATTCATTTTTCTAACATTAACATAGCAATCAAATGCTGATTTTGAATTGCCTAAATTATGAACTGGTACTGGATTTTCACAGTAAACTTTTTTACATTAGTGGCTGAATTTGCATAAGTACTTTAAAGCTGAAACACTTCTTGAATATTTTAATTTACTAATTGTGATAAGCTGCTATTTTCCATTTGGAACACACACACTTTTTTCTCAAGTATATTGATGACTTTTCACTTTTGTTATTCATGAGGCAGAGGTCACTTAAGAGAGTCACCATCCTTGCCTTGACGGAGGACATTCACAGACATGAGAGAAGCGGGGAGTGGGGAGGGAAGGAAAGGGTTAGGGGCTGGGCACATACTTGTCCTTATGCACTCGGCTGTTCAGAAGAGTGTAAGTGCCAGCTGGTTCCAGCTTTATGTTCAGAAACACTGTATTACTAGCTTGAAATCAACCACAGTGGGATTCTTTACATCATGGAAGTTGGCAAATGCTGCAAATCAGTTACTTTCTCCCCAGAGAGCTGGTTGTTCAACGTGTACCAGAACACCGCTGCTGCTCTCAAAATACTAAAACAAATGAGCAAGTAGACAAAATAAAACAAACCCCCAAAAGAGTAACAATGAAAACCACTCATTTTGCCATGTGACTCTCACGGGCAAGATTCTTAAAAAGTACCCTAAAACTTACAGCATCAAATCCAAAGTCCTCCACTTGGTGTTCAAGTTTCCCCATCCTCAGTCTTCTTGTTCTGCTAACCGTGGACCCCTCCTTCTAGATGCCTCACCATTGCACGAGTGCCATGTTCCTGCCAATTGGTGGGTCTTTGCTGCTGCCATTACGAGTACTCTGAGTTTTCACCCTCTTCCCCCACACTGTCCCCATCAAGAGTGACATGTGTGCTCTTTTGAACTTGCTATCAGTAGCATTTGTGTAAAGATCATACATTCTACCTACTAATCTCACTTCTGTCAACTTTCTAGGCATTTGAGAGCTCCTCATGCATTTCATTTTCACAGATTCTGTGAATACAACAAGGCTATCACCAAGGAAAGGCTCTGGTTGAGACCCCTTCGAAGAGACTTATTGTTTGTCAAAAATAATGATAAAAACGCAGTGAGCCAAGGACTTCCCTAGTCGCCCTCTACTCTATCCTGGGGGACAGCATATGCCCTGCTTCTTGCATTTGTGTTTTTCTGGCTCACTTTCTCTGAATTTAAAAGGCTATTTCCATCTTCTCTTAACAACACTAGCACTAGTTCCTGTAGGTCATTGTTTGGAGCCCCCAAATCATTTATTCATAGCAGAAGAGGAAACTCCATCATAGCATTCATAAAACAGAGCTGCACCATGCAGGTCATATCCTGGAGTGGCTCGCCTTCCAAGCCGAGAAGAAAGCATTGGTCATACCGTCCAGCTGGGGAGCTACCAGGTTCTGTTTGGAGGTGAGGTTACGAGGACAACATTATAAACAGTCAGAAATCCATTCTTAAACCGCACTGGCAATAAACACAACGTGTCATATCAGATGTTCCCTCCTGCATGAATTACTGCACTGAATAGACTGGGAAAATGAACTAAAATTAATTTTATTAAAAAGAAAATAAGATACACAACGGGTGGCTGCAGCAGAGGAACAAATTTATCCACTTCATAAACATGGGAACAGAAAAAAGCCAGAGGATTTGTGTGTCATTAGTGGAAGATCTCATGGAATAAAGAGAACAGCATGAACTTTGGACTTAAAGACCTCAAACTGAACCCCATTTCTGCTAATTTAATTCAACAAATATGTATAAGTATCCATCAGGTCGCAGGCATTTTGCCAGGTCTTAGGCAGGCGGTGCTGAGAAAGACATTGTGCCTGTCTGTAATGAGGACTTTGTATAGGAGGAGAGGCTGATAAGAGGCAAATAAGTCCCTACAGAAAGGTGAAGACACCATTATGTGTGTGTGTGGAAGTCTGAGCAAAACAGAGAACAATTAAGCATATTTGTCAACGAGGCAAAAGGGACAGTTCTCTGAGTTGGCCAAGTCTGAGATGGGTTTGAGGATGTCTGAAACACCATGAGTGTCTGGGGAATTAAAAGAAAATTGATTTTGTTATGATATAAAAGATGAGAACACACGGTAAGAGGTAGGTTTAAAGGATACCAGAGTCCAGACCAGGAGGACCTTGAATGTCATCTGGACATTCAATTCAATGCCAAGACATTTGAAGAGGTATTAGTCAATATTTATAAGCCACGTGATCTTATGTAAACATATGGCAAGTTATTTTACTTCTCAGTTTCCTGAATTATAAAAAGAAGAAAATATTACAGAAGTGTGTGACAAAAGTGTGAAAATATTGTCAGAAGGGTGCGACAATAAACTGAAATGGTTACTGTGGCCCTATCCAACCTCCTGGGCAAATTTTGGGTGAGTGGCAGAAGCTGGACTTGGGAGTGGACAGGGGAGTGGGTAGATGAAAAGAAAAACAGTGTTCCTATTCAAGTATATAAGTTTAGAAACAGGAAGAGAATAAGATGTCAAGTCCAAGGAATGCAGTGGAGAATAAATCTGGGATCTGAAGACAACCCTAAGAAGAATGGGTAAATAGATCAAGCGGTGTGTGAGTCCCTGAACTGATTATACTGCATGTGCATGTGCACACCACCATGCATCCACCCACACACACACCGAAAGTGTGTGAAATCAAGCAAGAGGAAGCTCAGTCTAGGTATAGGAGGTGTATGCTAATGTGCTTTGTGAATTTGTGTGTGTTGAGTCAGGACAAGACATCTTTACTTTGTGTCACCCCCTCTCCCCATACCAGGACTTCCCCAAAATGAGGACCCTCTCCCACCTTACTGCAATGCATTTGTCTTAATCAGGAAACCATGTTGGCACAATGCTACCATCCAATGACAGGCCCCATTTCAATTTCACCAATGTGCTATCTATCCAATGACAGACCCATTCCAGTTTCACCAATGTGCTGGCAATGCCTCATCCTCCTTTGACAACAATGCCCCCTCTTTGGAGGGACCAGGACCCTCCCCAGCGGATGTAATGCATGTGGCTGTCAAACCTCCTCAGTCTCTGGTCTGAGACAACTCCTGAATCTTTCTTTCTTAGTCTTTCATGTTCCTGAAGCTGAATGAATACAGTCTTACATTATACACAACGGTGACCTAAAGCTGGCTCATGCTTCCTGCAAAAAGTTCCTCAGAAATGATGCTGTACTCTCTTCAGTGCACCAGTTGGGAGCAGCCGATTCTAACACATCCCACTTCGCTCACTTGGTCAAGTGGATGTGTGCCTGTTTTCTTTGTTGTAGACACCATTTTTCCCTTTGTATTTGCTTCATGTTTTGTGAGCAAATATTCCAAAATGACACAAATATCCTATTCCTTGTCAGACCTCCATCCACCAGCCTTAACTGTTATCTGCATGGACAAACTACCAATATGATAGCTATCACAGGTGATTAGTCACCATTATTAACTGGTGTTCAACTACAAGGAAGCACTTCCCCTTATCTCCAAGTGAATAATTACTTAGCAACTAGTACCAGTGTGAACCCGTGGATTCCTATTTTACTGGATGGGTTGTATTTTGAAACCAACATGACTCATTTTGGTGTCAGATTGTCCTGCATTGGAAGAACCCTGGAAGCTGGCCCCTGTGACATGGCCCTAACTTCATTAAGCATTTTCTTACTTTCTGACACAATAAAATTTTCAGGCCCATCTTCTGTCTCCTCTGCTCCCAACCCTTCTATTCTCAGGACCCATTTCTCCAAAGCCCCACTTTCTTTGAGTGGAGCATGGTGTTCAGCCCTGGGTTTTCAGAGGTCTGGGCACTGGGCGTGCTCATTGCATCTGGGATATCAGAGCTTCTGGGCCCTCTCATTTGACAGAGGTAGGAAGCAGATATGTGTATTTATTTTAATACACTCAAATGTATGTTTGTAACGATTTCCCTATCTTTCTGTGTATATACATTCTTAAAACTCATGAGCTCCTTGTGATACTTTCCATTTCAGTTTAACACCTCGGATTCTTTCTAGTCGCTGCCTATCCTCTTTAAAAGTTTCTGTTCAGGTAGTGAGAAACCTGGCTCCCATGCCCTTAATATATTTAGTTATATGCCCAATCAATTTTTTGTTTAATGTAACTAATTTCCAAACCACTCCAGCTGCTTCACCCATCTGCCCCTTCTGCCATTTCTGGTACAGGGTCCCTTTTTTAGATTGGGGACATTTTCACCTACAGCTGCATGCAATCCACTCCCCAGCAGCCCGGCTTCCCCAGGTGCCTGGGTGCTGCTGTGGCCAGCACTTCAAGGGGGCACTTCATCCCCTAACTTGTGCACTTCACGGGCACCAACATCCACATGCTTCACTAAACAGGGAAGGAAAGGAAAACAGAGAGGCGTAGGAAGATGGGAAAGAACCTCACTAATTCTTGATAATGGAGATTTAGAAAGAGGTGATGGGCAGGAGAGATGAGAACACACTCCAGTCAGCCCATGTGTTCATATACGTGTGCATCTGCAGTGTTCTAGGTTTCAAACTCAGCTTTGCATTCCTCCCAAGTATCTCAGTTCTGTTTGTCCTAATCTGTGGCTTCTTTATTGCATAAAGTACCACCGAGCAAACATTCGAAGAAAATGGCGGCAAATTAATCTGAACCACAGCCTATTTAACAGAAATCAGGGTATTTTAACAAGGTCAGATTGAGAAATCTTTTTGTTTTGATAATGAATTATTTTCAGCCTTTGGACCAAATGCGTGACCCCTCTAAACTACAAAATGTGATTAAAATGTCTTTGCAGATTGGAGAAGTAATCATGAGCATTTACATGTTTCTTTAAGACACTGGTTAAAGGGATATAGAATAATAATGTGCAATTCAGAGTTACCCCTAGGTGCTGGGATGCACTGTATTGACTTGGTTAAGGCTAAGGCGGGGCTGATTCCAGATTTCTAATGCTGCAGGGTTCTAAGTTAAAGTGTCCAAAGAGACACCTGTGTGTGATCTGGAAGGTGCAAGGGAAGCAGGGCTGTGGTATCTGTAGGTCCAGTTGCTCTCCCTCACAAACTCTTTCCTCCCCCTGTGCAAATACCAGCAGGGATTCCACTGTTGCTGTGGTGACAGATGAACAAAAAAGTGATGTAGGTTCCCTCGTCCTGGTTTTCCTGTACACCCTGCCCAGCCCTTCTGCCAGAGAGCTGGCCCCACAGCCTCCAGCACATCGTGCCAGGACCAGGCAGTTGGCTGAAGACCCACAGAGCAGGAGCTGCACTGAGGACAGAGCCTCCCAGGAGCTCCCCACCAGGGTGCCACCTCTGGACATGCCCACTTCCTCATGGCCTGGGTCATCTTTCCTGTCAGACCATCACTCCCTGGCATCTCCAACAGTTGTATACTGTCTAGTTCCTGGAATAAATTCTTTATCCCCTAACAGAACCGCTCTGCTACCTCACAAACCCTGACTGACAAATTCCTAGTATAATTTTCTAATGGGCTTGCAAAGCTTTTGCAAATTATAGTAAAATGGGAAGCAGGCAAACCTACTCCGTGTAACTACAGCCCACACTCCGGAGGTCGGTGATTCACTCCAGGTCATTGGAGGGGACACAGCCTTCGGGTCTCTAGATGCTTGGCCTGAAGCGGAAGCATTAGGAACCTAATGCACATACACAGTTTTGAGGCAGAGAAGCTCTCATCTGTCAGTGAGACAGTCTGCAGTGAAGTAGAAGCGCTTGTCATCATTTCAGAGACTGGCTCACGGTAAGCAGCTGAAACAGGAATACACTTTCCGTCTGCCTCCCAGCTTACTACATCATGCTGGGCATGACCCTCCAGCTCAGTGTTTTTTTCCAACTATAGGTCCTGATTATTTAGTTTACTACAAAGTAAATTCAGTGGCTATCAAATTTTCTTCATCATGTAGCAGTAGAATAAAATGAAATGAAAAAATCTAGGAACACACTGCATATGGTAAGAGTAGCTATTATTTTTTTTTGAAACTTTGTATGTTTGCATTATTTTGGGTCATGACATAAAGTGTACTAGTGTGATCACATAAAAAGAGTTTGAAAATGATTCTCTAGCCAACTGTTGTGTCAAAGAGCTCGGGCACAGATGAAGATGATACACAGATGGGGAACAGATAGAAATAACACAAATCCTTTCTCCAAATCTCTTGGATCCAAATGTATTTCAACATTCACATCTTTTCAGATTTCAGGAAGGTGCCTTTCACTATATGATATAATATTAGCAGTGGTGGGTGGGCAATGGCCCCTCCAAAAACATACATCTGGGGCAAGTCACACTTACTACAATGGTCTCCCTCAGCTACAGGTGAGTTCAGGTCAGGTTAGGTTTTGCCATCAAAAAATTAGGCAAAAACATTTAAGTTTTGAGATTGCAGGTGAGGGTTGTGGATCTGTACCCAGGCATATGATAACAACCTAGAAGTACTAAGCTATTAGACTAAAAAAATCAAAATTTTTCCAGGGATAAAATGGTAGCACATGAGTGAAGAACATCTCTGAATTTTAAACTATCAAAAAGCATACTCTCAAGTTAAGTAAATCCAGAATGAGAATATAAATTTGAAAGAAAATTTATGGTATTAACTCTAATACTTCTACTGAAAATAGAATTGCCAAAGAATATTTCTACATATACTTTCCCATGCAGTTAAAATGGGACTTAGTTTTCAAAAGTTTGTTCAGAAACCATTTCCAATAATGCAGGATTGGTTAACTGGCAGGCAAACGATACAATTTAGAGATTCCTGGAGTAAGAGAAATAAAAATACATGTCCACACAAAGAACTGCATGCAAATGTTTACAGCAGTTTTATTCATCACCAAAAACTGAAAATAACCTAGACATCCGCCAACTGCTCAGTAGGTAAAACAATCCATACAATGGAATACTATCAGCAGTAAAAGGGAATGAGACACAGATAATTTTGTGGATGAACCCAGAAAGATATGCTAAGTGAAAGAAGCCAGACACAAAAGACCATATACTCTCTGAGTCCACTCACATGATAATCTGGAAAAGATCAAACCTAAGAAACAAAACTGAGATCAGCAATTTCTTGGGACTGGGGGAGGGGGGAGAGAGTTGACTGTAAAGGGGCAAAGGGGCTTTCTGGGATGGTCAAGATATAACATAAGTTGAATGTGATGGTGGTCACATGACTGCATGTGTTCAGAAAACTCATAGAACTCCACACCGACAAAGGGGAGAATTCCACTGTGAATCACATCTCAGTAAACCTGATGAGGTGAGATGAAGGAGGGGTGGGGGAGAGAGAAAGAGAGAGACATTGAGGGAGTGAGCTTGCAGGTGCCTGAAGTAAATCCAGAGTGCAATCATAAAGGCACTCCAGGGTGACGGTGTAGGTGTGGAAAGGAAACAAAAATCGAGACAGTGTAAATGAAGAAACAGCAACGAAACCTAGCAAGCACTTACACAAATGCCATGTTTTAAACAAGCTGCGTCTGTAATTACTTAACTGTTGAATATAACAAAGAAAATGTACTAAAGTAGACATTGTTCCATGACAGTTCACCATTCAAAAAGAAAGATAGTCCAAGAAGCCCTTGAGCTCTGCGGTGTGGCACTTTCACAGAAGCTGCCTCAGCGGCTTCTCCCAGGGGATTTCCCAATAGAAAAACATATGGCAGGGATAAAGTTAACAGTGTTGGAAGCAGAGAATATGGTTTCTTTTGCAAATCCCTTTGCTTGAAATTCTGGGAAATTATGTTTTAACAGCTCAAGACTTATTACAAAATCACCAATTTATGGGATTATGGCTAGGGTATTGAAAGACTTTCCCCTAAACAAAGATTCATTATTTTTATAAATAAACAAATGAACTAAACATGCTTAAGATGAGCTGTGGCCGCTGAGATTTGTATGCCTACAAATTTGAACAGCATGTGTTTCCCTCTTATGTTCAGGATATGAGCCTTCTGCTCTAGCCGGGCCGGATCTCACAGGTCCTGCCCACCCGTCCTCATTCTTGTCACTGTCCCTCACAAACTCTTTCCTCCCTGTGCGAATACCAGCCCCGCTTTTATTCCTCAAGAACAGCTTCCCACATTCACTCTCTCCCTTCTAACCCAGACCCATGGTCTCTCCTGGCTTGCGTTCTTTAATAATTAACACAAAAGCTGTCCAAACTGACACTGAACTTTTGGGTGTCTATTTGAGAATGGGTGAGCAATGCATGAGACGGCCATTTCTTATGCTTCTTTCCTACCCTCTTCACGCCTACCTGAATGCTGGGTATGAGGTGTTTATTTAGTAAATACCTCTTCATTGAATTGTATAAGAAATTTTCATTTTTTATAGTTGACAAATTTGGTGGGATTGAATGTTCAGTAAAAGCTAATTGTGCCATAAGGATGTTCTTTCTCATTTTTTCATGCAACTGCACAAGCACATCCATTAAATATTCTTCAAGTGCCCACTGAGTGCTAGGCTCTGTGATGGCCCTGGAGTTCCTCCTGGTACACAGGTGAGTTTTTAATGTTATGCATCTGTGGAATCCACAATCCCTCCCTCTACTCACTGGGAGGAAATTCTCTAATAAAGAAAGGAATTTGGCCCATGCTTCTACCTGGTTTCTCCTCCCTCAAGGCCTCCATGGGCTATTGTTTGCCCAGAGGGAACTTGTGTCTTCCAGGTGCTTATGAGTCACCCATTGTGGGCTACTGCCAGCTCGTTTGGTAGAGAAAGCCAGCAACCTCCTGAAGATGCTTGGCTCCTACACCAGAGCCACCAACAGAACCGGGTGCTGTGGTATGGTGCCGGGGGCTGAATAAAGTTCAGTGTCAAGGCCTGAGCGGGACTGTCCATTCTGGGTTCCTAACTCAGGCAGAGGAGGAAACAAACCTCAGCATCCCCACTGGCATGAGGGCACTGCCCTTGACCCACAGGTTTTATCTGACTCAATGCCTCTCAGCCACAGACGGAGTAGGTGTTTGTTTTGTTTTGTTTCATTTCTTGCCTAAAAGTAACTCAGGGTAATGGGTGGATAACTTGTAGAACATTCTAGCATTCTTGGGTAAGGGGAGATAAACACTGGTCACTAGACCACTCAGGTAATAATAAATGAGTCAGACAGAACAATGTTCACATCTTACCACCATTTTCCTTCAAGAAGTTAGCACCTGTTCTTTGGAAATGCTGCTGACTAGCCAATAACTGGGGACAAAGCCTCGGACTTTAATTTCAGATTCCTAATTGAGATTCCTAAGGACAAGGGTTTCCTTATCCTCTGCAAAATGTGGTCTACGTCCATAAGTGTGCTTACACAAAGCACGAGCAAATTCATTGGAATTACATTCATTCCAAAATGGAACTTGATTATCTGTGCACATTTCTGAGTCAATATATTTCATTGGTCAGAGCAGAGTACGGAGATTTCAAACCCAAACATTTCTCATGACCAATTTTCTCTCTGTTTATAGCAAGCGGGTCAATGAACGGTGTCCGGTTCAAGCCATTTGAAGCAATCTCTGAAGCTTTCTGACTTCTCTTGTCTAATGCTTATACTTCCCTGTGCTATTGACCTGTTAACTGATCAGCAATTTCCATTTGCTGTGTCAATGACACACTTTCAGGTTTTTTATTTCTCACAATTTACAGGATGAGGGCAGAAATACATGATGCTGGTTAACTGCCCTGTGGCGGGCGTTTGTCATGGCCTGTCTCCCTCTCGTGTTTGAAGAGCAGGTCTGGGCAGCTGCTGCTCACCACCTGCTGTGCCCCCAAGAGTTGTAGGGGTGGCAGGCCCAGAATTATGTGCTTCCCGGGTATGGTCTTGAACACAATTTCTGCAGGAAAAAAAAAAATCCCTCAACCTCTCAGGATCAGGTGAGCCACTCCTAATTTACTATAGCAACAGAATGATGCAATATATATTCCCAAGTTCTAAGATCCTCATGTGAAAACTAAAATACTAAATATCTAAGGATCACTAAAAATACTAAAATACTAAATATCACTGCTTACTCCTGTAGCCGTAACTACCAATACGTGTTTGTTACTACAATAATATTCATGATTTTTCCATTTCAAACACATATTTCAATGTATGTGGATGTGCTCTGAAATTATACTAAGGGTCAAAGGAAATTTTGGTGTTACCAACAAATTATAATTGTTTTATATGATCTTTCTGAAATAAGGGCAACAATTCTTTTATGTAATAAATGATTTAAGTATTTCTAAAGTACACTCACTTCTTCCATCGCCACAGATTACCCTCAGTCTCCTAAAATATTCCGTCTTCAGAGCTTTCCCTGCTTTGGGTTGATAAGTAGGCTGATGCAAACTTTGTGAATCCTTTTTAGTTATGCAGACAAAACAGTTTTTGATAAAATTCTAGTTTACAAACTGTCTTTAAAATTCAGCGCAAAATATGTTATTTTGTCTCTGCTTTGCTAAGGCACGTTTTTGATAAGCACTCAGTATTCTGTTTTGGCACAGATGCTATCTGAAAGGTAAAAGTTTTATCTAAGAGAAACTACAGATGATCTGTAAAATCAGGACAGAGAGGGGTCAGAAAGGGGTGAGGTGATCTAAGGGAGGTACCTGCAAGCTGGCAAGACTTTGACCATAAGGCACAAAGCAAAGGGTGTTCTAGACAGAAGCAGGTTACAAAGTGAGTGAGTTCGCAGTCTGATCCCAAGGAAACTCACAGGACGTGTAGAAGGAACCAGTGAGAGATGGTTTGACCGACAATATGGGTGGGGACCAAATTTGAGAAGGGTTTGAGTATCAGGTTGGGGATTAGAAATTAATTCAGTAGACAAGTGGATGATTTAGTATATGTCTGTTTTTGTGAAAACAATTCAGTTTTTCTGCCTAGCAGGAAGGGAATGTGGAAAAATTGAAATAGGTAAGAAAGGGCATCTCCCATTTCCAAGGAAGGGTAAAGTGTGCCTAAACCTAAGTAATGGCCGTAGAACGTGTATAGCAAGGAAGGAGCCTTTTCAGAGGCAGAGAAGAGCTTCTCTCCTGTGTGTAAGTCGGTGCAGTACAGAAGCGAGGCAAGAGGAGGCCGGAAGGAAAAGGTCACGTGGGCTTATGAGCCTTGGGAGTCCTGCCTGACCCCGGCTCCCGTGGGCTCCCTTCACAGTGAGGGACGCAACAAACTGAGGCCCAGGAACACAACCCGTGACAGTCACACGAATCACCACTCTGGCCATAAGAACGTCACCAAGCCTGCAGAGGTCTGCAAAGAGAAGCGGCTCAGGCATTCCAACCGGAAGAGCCTAACTCCCACCTGCTCCTGCGTAAAGACGGTACTTAACCTCTGGGAGTCTTTGTTTAAACGTTACCTAAATGAATGAAACTCCTAGGCTATAGAAATGGGGCAATGCCGCAATTGTTTGCTACTTCAGATATTTTGTGTACATTCAGAGAGGTCTGTGTGCCTGTGTGGAGATCAGAAAAAGAAGAGCCCGAGGGACGTTTTCCACGTTGTTTGTGTAGGATGATGCGTTTTCAAAGATCCTGATGGAAAACTCAAGCTGTTCCTGGGAGGTATGCCTGCCACAAACCTTCCTTTAGTCCAAGTGAATAACGTGTTGGTCCCGAGCTAAAATATTTAACTGGCTGAGCTATGGAAAAGGCATCTTATAGTAGTTAGAGCTAAGACAGAGCTAATTTCAGGCTTGCAAGTAAGAAGCGGAGCAAATAAGAAATCTGAAACAGAGCCTATAAGAAACCCTATGCTTATATCTGACAATTAGCACAATTCTCCAAAACATTCCATTTTATAGACTCAACATCCAAATTTTACCTCCATGTCAAACAATATGGATTTCCTGTCTATTATTCATCAGGCTGTCCACACCTAGTCTCAGAATCTTTCAGTGATACGTTATACAGTTCATTTGTTCATGTCACTAATGAAATCTAAAACGTTCCTGCTGGTACCTCTCTAATTTTGTGTAGAACATGGTGCCAAGGTAACCACCTGGGAATTTGGGTTTTTAGTTCAAGAATGCACCATTCTCTGTGGGACCTGATCTTTATCACTCATTAGCTCAAAGACTGCTTGTATTAGTCATAATAACCCAATTTAGCAAAGAAGGAGATTACAAGTCTGAAGATATTTTCTTTCAGCCATGTTTTGAAAGAAAGAGAAGTTTTAATGAAGGATTACATCTTTCCTTCTAGAAGAAAAATAGATATATTCACCGAATACTTATTAAATGATGTCATTGTGCCTGAATAAAAGAAAGTTACTTTCCAAGTTGAAAGCCAAAGTCCCAGGTAAAACCCTCACGAGTCTAAGAAATGTAAATCACCTACTTTTGTTATACATGCACACACATATAATAATCTATAGCTTTTAGTCTGCTTCAAAGATACAAAAGATATTTTGGCAAATCAAAGTAGCAAACTTTGACCAATTGCATGAGAAAAGTTTAATGAAACTGATTATATGATATCAAACAGATGTAAGAGACTCAGAGTACAATCTTCTGACTTTTCTTATGATTGTGTCGGTTTATAGGCACTTGTTACGGACTGAATGTTTGTGTCCCCTCAAAATTCCTATCTTGAGATTCTACTCCCAAAGTGACGTATTGAAAGTGGACCCCCAAAGGTGCCCTTCAAATGGGGCTGTGGGGAAGTGGTTACACCATGAGGGTGGAGCTCCCATGAATGGAATCTGTTCGCAGCTAAAAGTAACCCCAGAGAGCTCTCCTGCTCTTTTGCATGTGAGGCCATAGCAAATAGATGGCCTCTGTGAACTTGGAAGCAGTCCTTCACCAGACACTGATGCTGCCAGCACCCTGATCTTGGGCTTGCTGGCCTCCAGAGCTGTGAGGGAGGCGTAAGCGCTGTTTAAGTCACCAGCCGGTGGTATTCTGTTGTATCAACCTGGTCGGACTAAGACAGCACTTCAGTGCTTTTAGCAAGAATGAAGGAGACCTCCATGTACTATCTTATGAGGAAATGTGGCTTTCTCATGACAAGACAATGCATTTGGATAAAATCGAAGTCAGAATTCTGGTCCTCTCACAGGTGTGCTTTGGCAGCCAGTACTTCATCTGGACTAAAATTATTCAGTTGGTCTTAGTCATAACACAGCAGTTTTCTCTAACGGTACCTAACAGGACTGTGAGTCACCACATCCTTGCAAATGTTTGATATATACGTTTTGACCCCAAATGGTGACGCCCCAGTAGACCACTCTGGGGATATGTGAATGATCATCCTGGCAAAGTGCACAGTCTCATTGGAATGAAAAATAGGGACAGTTGGGCTTCTATATCGACCTCCACACCTGGGGCAGGGTTCTCTCCTACCTGACCACAGCGTCATGTTTGCCTAAAATCATTTTAATTGAGTGCTCCACTCAGCCACTGGCAATGAATCTGAGTTCCCTGGATACATGCTTATAGAAAATAATAATATTACTTAGTACTGTGCTTGTTTATTTAATGGCAAACTTTTGAAAGGAAAGAAGAATGGGAGAAGAAGAAAAGACTTATTCTAAAAAATGAAACAAAGTCCATTAAGCGGAAAAGACTATTTGATATATGCATGCTACCTTTGTCTGAGAGACTGGGCTCTGTGACTTTAATAAAAGCTTAGCAAATGTCAAAGAATGATGGTGGGATGCTAGAAGACTCAAACCATTGATTTTCTGGTGGTTTCCCAAGCTTGCCTCATATCGTTATTTGTTTTATTCTATAAGAGGAGAATAGCAATAGAATTCTGCAAATGTTTCCACCATGAGGGACCCTTTGAGCCTCAGGGCTCTCTATTTAGCCTTTAAATCGTATGATGAGCAAGGATTCTGGACTGTGTATGAGCTATAGAAGGTTGTGAAGCAGAGAATGTAAATCACCTACTTTTATTAATATATGTGTGCGTGTGTGCATACATACATACGAACACAACACACGCACACACACATACAGAGCTCAGGCATTAACAGTAAAGGACAATAGAGTTATTTCCAACAACTGCCACTGAGACTTGAGGCAAGAAAGCAGGTGAAATAGTGGTATCCAGAGTTTAAACCCATTGTCTACTACTTATAAACTATCTTATCACGGGGTGAAGGTGCTCTGAGCCTTGGATTCTGCATCCATAAACTGGAATGGTGCTAACAGCCACTCCAGACTGCTGAGAAGTTTAATAAAGATGGGGCATGCGCAATGATGTCTGTTATGCTTGGTTGAATATTATTACTTACCTGAATACTGATATTATTATTCTTATTATATGGTGGAAAAACAAATTCATTCGTAATAAAATCCTATCTCACCAAATTTAATATATTTATATTTTGACCAATCCTGATTTTTCATATCCTGTTTTCAGCTCTTTTGCTTAATTTCTCTGTGCCTCAGACCCCTGGAGGGATCTCTGGAGCTCTCAAATTGCGTGAGTCTGTAACTGAAGTTTAACTCTTATTGTACATCTGCTTCTAGGCAATTGAGAGAGTGGAATGAACATTTGTAGATTTTATAATTTGGAAAGAATTACAATGATAGCTTCATCTAAAACAGGGCTTTTTAACTGAGGTTCATAGCTGTGTTGTGTTTCTGAGACTCTGAATCCCCTGAAGCAGCATGCAAAATTTTTTGTGTGTGGATGTAAATTTTTCTGGAATGTGCGTCTATTACTTTCATCAGATTCTCTAGTCATCTGTGACATGACACTACCCACCACCACTCCACATACAAAACTTATGAGCCAAGGATTTCTAAAGGTTCACAATTTTTAATTAAAATACTAATATTATAAATTATGGTAGCATTATTTTGTACCTTCATGGAATAAATGAGGTCCAAAGGTAACACTAGAAGCCCAGCTTGTTAGTTCAGCAGCAGCAGCTAAGACAGTTTAGAACTAGGGTCTGAGTTAGGGTCCTCCAAATGCACACTCGCAGCGGAGGCCTTGGGTGTGAGTGGTTTCTTTGGGAAGCCCTTCTGGAAAGTATAAGGGACAGAAAGTACAAGTGACAGTGAGGGATGGAGAGGGGAGAAGCCCTCTCAGGGGTTCTGGTCACTGTGAAAAGGGACTCCTGGGAGCTTCCGCCGAAGCCTGTAGGTCGTCCAGGGGACTGAGCAGGGAAGGTGTGGCACTTGCCCACTTCTGTTGCTCACTAATGCCTCTGGGCCTTTCATCTCAGGCCCTTGGAGGCTGCCCTGCGTGTGGACCTGCACATTTCTAAGGGGCTGGAGAAAGCCCTGGGACAGAGCAGCAGAGACAGCAGGCTCTAGATGGGGGACAACAGCTGTAGGTGCCCTCAACCAATGGGATGTGGCCCATTTTGGAATCTTCCTCCCCACGCACACATCCAATTATTCACCAAGATGTAACTTCAAATTTTGGTTCCTGAAAAACGTTTGGTATACATACATTCTATCCTATTCAGCTGTCACGCCTCTGCTCAGGCATTTATAATCATTCCCCTGAACTACTGCGCTGCTTTCTATCTGACCTAGCTCTGTATCATTGCCCACGTGACGTTTCTAGAAGCACATCTAAAAGCACAGGCTTTACACCCTTCAATGGCTCCTCAGTACTGTCGGATGAGATCCGGGCTTGTTGGCTTTGTGAGGTCCTTCCTGGTGTGCTTCTCACCCACTCCTGTCTGTGAGCTCATGCCACAGCTCTAACCTCTGCTGCCTAGACTCCAACGTAACCACCCTTCCGCCCTCCCAGGCTGCCCCTGCCGCTGAAGTCCAGCTTCACAAGCGACTCCCCTCTTCCTGGCAACTAGGCAGCCAGGACTCAATCTCCCCCACACACTGACCCCTCCTTTCTCTCCTCCACTCCGTGCTATGTAGATCATTACCATGGTACCTGGTACATAGTAGCTGCTCAAAAAACATTCACAAATGATTGCACTAAATGGTAGCATGTAAGTCACTGTATTATACTTTATGTTTACATATTGGTATCTTCTATAGGACCAGGACATGTCTCTCCATCCTCTCAACCCCAGCCCCCACCACAGTTATAATAGTGTGCGTTCAACAAATGCTTTTTGATAGAAGTACCATAAATGCTAGAATGGTGGATGTGAAGGAATGGAAGGTAGAGATCACATAAAATGGAGTTTACATCTTGCCTTTGACACTCACTAGCTCTGTGATCTTGAGTACAATACTTAACTACTCTGATTTTACTCTACTCGTTTGTAAAATGGGAATGGTATACTATAGATTACATTACTGCTTCCAATTAGACACTTTCCTTTTTCGTAACAATAGTATACATCCCCGCCCATCCCCGTGCCACTTAAGTGCCCCTGCGTGAGGCATGTCCTTCCTCGCCCACAGACCTTCAGCCTGGCCTGCATGCGCCGCTGAGGTAAGCAGAAGTGGCTTATGTCACGGCTGAGCCAACATTTGAAGAGCCCTCGCATGCCTTGGCCATAATCACGTTTCCCCAGCCACAGGAAAGGCGATGGGCCAAACGAAGGCTCTGTTTCAGCCTGGATCCCAGAGTGAAGAAGGTACTTGGAGATGAGCCACAGTCGATCCACAGCCTCTGCAGCTGATACTTAATATGAGATGAAACAAGCCTCTGGTCTTTGAGTCACCGAGATATGAGGTGGTTTGTGAGCCCAGCATAAGCGGAATCTAATTCTAGAACGTTATGAGAATGCAGTAAATCTGATAAGCAAGCACATGGGAGAGGCCAGTGTTCAACAGGTTTTTAACAAACCTAATTTCCTTTCCCCTGTCATGGTCCTTTGAAAACTCAAATCTAGCCCAGCAGGGGGCACAAAGTAGAGGTTCGAAAATGTATAAACAAATAAACAAAGTGGGCTTATTTGTAAATACCAAAATATAGAAGCATCTTTTCCCTCTAGCTATTTCCTGAATATAAATTACTTTGACAAGAATTTTATATCACCCTTTCAAACTAGCTTGCTAAAGTTCCGGGAATATTTGTATGCAGTCTGAAAGAAAAAATTTAGAAGCTCATCTTTCAGGAAGCCAACACAACAGGGCAGATCATTTCATTAAGTATTGTATATCTCTAAATGCAAAAGTCCTCTTGGCATGGATGGAGCTGGAGGGTATTATGCTCAGTGAAATAAGCCAGGCAGAGAAAGACAAGTACCAAATGATTTCACTCATATGTGGAGTCTAACAACAAAGCAAAACTGAAGGAACAAAACAGCAACAGACTCACAGACTCCAAGAAGGGACTAGCGGTTACCCAAGGGGAGAGGTTGGGGAGGGTGGGTGGAGGGAGGGAGAAGGGGACTGAGGGGCATTACGATCAGCACACATAACGTAGGGGGATCACAGGGAAGGCAGTATAGCACAGAGAAGACAAGTAGTGACTCTATAGCATCTTACTATGCTGATGGACAGTGACTGCAAGGGGGCGTGGGGGGGACTTGATAATATGGGTGAATGTTGTAACCACAATGTTGCTCATGTGAAACCTTCATGACATTGTATAGAATGATAACTTAATAAAAAATGAAAATTAAAAAAATGTCCTGTTGGCATACAAACTGCAAATTTGACAACACATTACTAAATCCTAACTAAGATTTCATTTTTTTAACTGCATAGACCACAAGATTATAGTACTGCTGTGATTTAAATTTAATGTTTTCTTCCTTTCGGTATGTTTCTCAGAGAGGCAGTATAAAGGAATACTTGTCTTGATCCAAATTATCCATTTTATCCTACTAATTTATACTCTTAAAAATTTCATAAAAACATATCAGTAACTATAGAAATTAATTTTTGTTTCTATCACATTTGATTTCACTTATTCATCTCATTTCTTGGATATGTTTTCATATAGAACAGATCTCATAAAGCCATTGTTGGAGACTACCTTTTCATTATTTCTCAACATTTTGCATAAATTACCTAAAGAAGCAGCATTAATTTCAATTACACAGCTAGTGAGTTATATATTTTAGCTGGAAGATGAAAAAAGATTTTTAAATTAGCTTTGTATTTCCTAAGGAATCCATTCATTCTCCAAAGGGAAAGGCCAGTAGAAACTAAAATTTACCAAGAAGGGAAGATTCCAAGATGGTAGGCACTGGGTCAGCGAAGAAGTTAAACACTAATATTTATCGAATATTTATTAAATGCCTATCATCTGCGATCCCTGGGCCAGCACTGGGCCTGCCCTCAAAAGGGCAGGTCTGGTGTAAGACCCTAACAAGTACATGCAAGATGACCACTCTAAAAGATGGGAGGTGATAGGGAAACAGAGGAGGGTCCCTGAGGGGCAGTGGTTGGTGAGGTTAGGGGAAGGTTCTGGAAGGGTGTGAGGGTTCAGCGTGAACACCTCCAGTGTCCTGAAGGGAACCAGAGGCAGGAATGCAGGAAGCCGATGGAACACGGTACAAGGATGTTTGCTCAGCCCTTTCTGGTTCTGCTGCCAAAGAATCAACCCTCAGGCAGGCCTTGCTTTACCCAGCCATCTCAATTTGCTCACCTAAATGGCTTAGTTAACTAGAGACGGAGCTCTCCATCCTACTGCAGGCATCCTACCATGGGGAGCAGCCGGTGCCCAGCCCACAACAGAAGATTCTGTAGTTGGAGAAGAGAGACTTGGAAATATTCTGTTGTTGATAATGAAGTCAGTGAATTAAGTAATTGTTCACACTGACACACAACATAAAGCCACCTTTTTCTCCCTGTACTCAGAGTGAGCCAGCTCTAGCTGCAGGCTACCCTACCCTCCCGCAAGGCAAGCAGCGGCCATGTACTGGGAAAAGAGGTCGGGCCCCTGGCCCCTGGCTTCCTTGGAAGCAGGCTCTCATAGGAGCACTCTCTACCCAAACCCCTGTGTGCTTCCCTTCGAGGCCTCAGTCTGTACACAACAGACCTCTGATTAGTTATGTGACATAAAAATGAAATGTATGGTTCCCCACAGTGGCCCCACAGGGAAGGAGAGCTTTGTGAGCTGCAGAGTTCCCAAGTTAGCCAGGAGAGCCCCTACTGAGCTGTGAGGATGCCCTGCAGCCGTTCTGGCCTGGGTCAGCAAGACTGCTGCGGCCCCTCCCCCAGGACCAAGAAGGAAAAGGTCTGGAAGACCAAAGAAAACAAACTGAACAGAGTCCGGTTCTCACATCCTCGACAGAATTCTTTAGGAAAAAATGACCAATTCTAACCGTTGCCAACTCTCACACACAGAAGGCACCAGAATGTGCAGGCTCTATACTTTTGGGACGCTAACCAAATGTATCCGGATATCCTGATGCACTGCTTGATATGCTAATTAATGTACCTTCTTCCCTGCACGTATTCTCCACTGCAAACTGCATATAAACTACCTTCATACAAAGGGGTGGGGTCTGATCAGAGCTCTGATCAGCTGTCATCCTGGCCATGGTCCTCGGCCATAAGATGTGGAAGAAACTCATCTTTCTTAGTGCAGTGGCTGTGTGGACTTTGGTCAACAGCTAGTACATGGGAGGCAGTGCCTGGGCCCTGAGGTATCAAGACAGTATTATCCTTCATGCGCTCATGAACTTCATGGTCTGAAGAAGGAGAAAGGTGGGAAAAAAGTTTCAATACAATGTGTTCATTTTTCATACAATATAAACTATTTTAACAATAGTTCCACATTTCATACAATACGTTGGGGTATTTATATGTCTTGGTAAATTTATGTGAATAGTGTTAGGAGAAGAAGTAGGGGTCCTCTGAGTAAGCGATCAGGAAGGGTGGATAACTTGAAGGGTGGGTAGAAGCACCCCAGAGAACAGATACAGGCGGGAGCACGACCACAGACAGGTTGTGGAGGCTGCCGAGACCCCAAAGGCAAAGCCATGCCTTTTGAATTGTGTCTACATTGCAGAAAAGAGTCCTGGCAATATCTGTGCTTCATCATAGCAGGCTGTTTTCAGGGTGATCTATATTTTAAAATAGTCTTTGAAAGAGAAAGATAGTTCGTTCCACAATTCAAGTAGAGCATCAAATAAAGTCACATCAATACTGCTACTAATAATGTAATCTGAGGCACTGCGGTGATTACAAAAATTTATTAAGAATAACTTCCCTGTTTTTTAAGAAAAAAAGGGTTAAAGATCAGTAAAATATTGTTATTTTAAAATAGGCAGCAAAAAGATTTCCCAGAAAGCAGGAACTTTGATTTCTGTTGGCAGATTATTATGCACAAATCTATTTACTTGCTGAAATATTTTTTTCTCAGGTGAAAAGTGCAGTTGTGGAAAGAGAAAACATGTTCAGACCTTGCTCAGAGATTATTGTGATATTACTAGTGCCTTCTGGTATTTTCACTTCTCATGCCTTTCCTGTATACACACATAGCAGAGTAACACCTCTCCTACCCCCTAAATTAGCAAGGTGACTTTCTCTCAGTCATAAACTGTGAGCTGGTGATGGATGTCACTTCCAAGTGGAAACACTGAACATCCAGAGTACATTCTCCAAGCTCTCCTTCCAAGAATTCAGCTACATAAAGTATACCAATGTGTATTTATTCTGAAACTATCACACAGACTCCAGAAAGGAAATGGCTGAATACATCTCACTAAGCAAGTGTTTTGCAAAGAGGACAGGCAGGGCGGATCCCTAGGTCTTCCTTTCAGTAACAGTGCACAACAGAGGATAGCTTTGCTTTCCTATTCTGGGAGAAGGCTTTGAAACTTTAGCTGACTCAGGTATACTTCTTTTCCTCTAGAGGTGACCACTTTAAAATAATCTGCGAGTAAACAGGACTGATGGGCAAACTTCAAAGGACATGGTGATGAAAGGATCGCTATCTCTTACAATTGCTCTAAAAGACAAGATAGCTTCATTTAAGATATAATTATAATTCCCTTTAAGAGAAAGAAGTTAAACTGAAGGAAAAAAGCAGAGCCATATTTAACAGCACTGCTTGACACAGTCTTTGCAACAGTAAATGCATAATAACCCCAAAGATCAGTATCTGTTTTGTATTTTAAGACCCCCCGATACAATGCAGAGACTACTCTTCGCCTTTAACTGAGGTAACATGGGACAACAGTATGACATTTTAAGATAACCATTTCTGAAGATGAAGCATATCCCTTGAAATATTCCATAACAGTGTTGATATTTATACATCTCTTTGGAAGTAAACACTTTTAGGGAGGCATTGTAACACAGAATTTATACTTTCTGGCTTTATTCAAAGTATTCACAAAATGAGGACAGGAATAAGACTTGCGATTTGACCCTGTGTCCTCAAAGCCACAGGGATAGGAAAATAAAACAACACAAAACAGAAGAGACCTATAACTCAAGAATTCAGTGTGGTTGGGTATAAACATCTTAGTCTTTGGAACCAGGCAAATCTGGAATTAAAAGCAAGTCCATATGAGTGAATATGAATATACTGGTAGGTTTCTTTGAGTCTCTTTCCCTGTGAGAGGACAACCACAATCTACAGTGGGGGGGGTCAGTAAATGATGGCCAGTAGCCAAGTCCTGCCAGTTGCCTGTTTTTGTAAATGAAGTTTTATCGGAATACAGCCATACTCATTGTCTATGGCTGCTTTCTGATACCATGGCAAGACTGAGAAGTTGCATCGCAATTGTATGGCATGTAAAAATAAAAAAATGTTTACCATCAGTGTGTTATGGCATTGTGATTCTGGAAGAAAACACCCATTTTCTTTTCAGAGATGTATATTTAAGGACAAAAATGACATGATGTCTGGGATTTTCTTTACAGTATTTCAGCTCCCCCAACCTCCACCAAAAAAGAAAAAAACCCACACAGAAGCTGTGTAATGGATACATGATATTCAATGTGCTATTCTCTCCCATTTGGTTATGTTTGATTTTTCATAATATGAAAGAAGAATCAAGGGAAAGATGTTTTGGGAAAAGATTTCACACAAAAGGAAGGTGCACATGATTTTCCATGCTTAGTCTTAAGTTGGCCTGTGAGATCTGCCCATCCCAAGTCAACATCTTCCAAGAACCTTAAGGACTACCTACGAGAACTTAACTGTGAAACCCAGACCGATGGTGCTGATTGGACAGAAGTGTGTGCAGAGAAATAAACAAATCTTTGAATCAAATAAAAAATGGTACAGGAGATGCTATCACAGTCAGCCTGGTGTTGAGCTATTGCTACTGGAGAAATTATACATTTTAAAGATTTTTGTTATTTCTTTTATATGCTTGAAGCACTTTGTCAGCTTGATCGATCAATACACATAAAAACACATTTTCAATATGATGAAAAAAAACCACTCAGAATCTTTTAGAGCAAAAAAAAATTCAAATTATTTTTCTCTCTTTCAATAGCTGTATTGACATTGCAAGTTCAATACAAGATTCTAACTGCCACTGGGAGAGATCTGCCCAATATGTTGCCATTCAATTCCAAGGGCAGGTGGAGCCGTAACTTTACTGACTCTGCTTCTACATTTTCTAATGTTGTAGTCAATCAGTGTAGAAATGCATCTAGCTAAGAGTGACATGATCTCAGATTTTCACTGAGAACTAGTAAGATCTAACAATTTTAATGACTGAGAACATTTCAATATCAATATAAATTTCTCTGAACTACAATTGTAGAACAGAATATGACAGAGGAGGTGGTAGAAATACAAGAGAGTAAATTATGCCCTGCATTTCTCTAAATATACAACTTACCTTTTATATGGTTTCAGAGTTTAAGAAGCGTTTTTACACAAACTCCTCCATTTGATCTTCATTTCCATACTGTATGCAAGTAAGGACTTTATAAAGCACAGGTCTACTTTACAAAGAAATTGAGTCTCAGGGGGCAAAATGATGACTTACTCAAGGTCACACAGTGACTGAAGTAGTGGCAAGACCACTGATTTATAACCAGTAAATTACTCAGAATAAAACAGAACATTAGTAGCTAAAAGAGGAGATATGCTAAACTCTGCTTACCTTTCAAAGCCAATCTGCCGAAATGTCTTTTCCCATGTCGAACCTATAACAGAAAGAAGAGACATAGTTAGCGCACATCAAGTATTCAGATAGTTTTGTCCAGGTTTTTCATACCCTGGCAGATATTTGGTTTTGCATTTAAGTGGGATGACTGTTTCCCCTCAAATGCATCACTCTGGTCCCCAAATGGCTTGTTAGAGAACATTCCACATGAGGGGCTGAGCACATGCCCCCTGCTGCATGACAAAACCTCCATCGCACTTTCCTCTGGTAATGCAATAGGCCTCTAAATCATTCTCTGAAGTCTGAATGTGTCCAGTTCACAATAACATGAGTAAAAGTCTTATGTCAAAAAGAATCACACAGTGTATTGTAAGTACATGCTCTAAAGTTCAACTTTTAATTTCACAGAGCATATGGAAAGCTGGGAGGCTCTCTGAAGTTCCAATTCATTACACACCATGCATTTATGTCACAAATGTTAAAGCACAAGATTAACATTTTTTTAAGCTCA
>JAQQAC010015530.1:14199767-14432576 GCA_029783875.1 Phataginus tricuspis | reverse complement strand
TGTGCTTTGCACTAGTTGCTTGATCATCACAGAAGACAATTACCACCATTCTTTCCAATGTAGTTCTGCAAAAAGGGAATGGCCTGTTGGATCTTTAGAAGCAGCTAGAAAGCTACCCTGTTTCTTTTCCTCAAGTCGCAATAAACTAGGTGCTTGCGCTTCTTTCTTGAGACTTCTGCCCCAAATGCTTTATCTTCAGGTGGCCACAGTCAGGGTCTCCTGGCCTAAGATGGACTTTCTGGAAAGGCATGAGATTATATATGGGGCCTCCCCAGGTCCTCTCTGAGGACAGAGCTCCCAAGAGAGCATGAGCAGGGTGTTTCATTGTTGGACTTGGGTTCACACCACTTGGCTATGATGGAACATTTAAAATAATTGTTATAAATAAAAAAGGACTAAATTTTTGATAGGAATGACACACACATGCACACACACAAACACAAAGTAAAAGCAGATTCAGGCTTATCTCCTTGGATGAAGTCACTTTTATCCAACTGAATTCCAATATGCTTTGTTGAGTAGGAGTAAAAGACAGGGAATTTTAGTTAACCAGCTCAGGAATTTCTCATGACCCCTGGTCCAGGGGAGTGGGCCCCACTGAATGTCATGTGTCCTGTGAGTCACATGCAGAACAATTAAGAATCCCTATCTCAGGAGTTCATGGAAGACAAATATCCTGCCCTTGAGATACTAGAAATTAAGACACTGGCAAAGAACACAAAGCCTGAGTCAGAAACCGCATTATATTCAAGGACAGCTGGCCGCTGCTTGGCCCAAACTAAGAAGTGGGTGAGAGGAAGGGTCCCCGCCAAGCAAGGACCAGACAATCTGAACCCAGACAAGGCGGAAAGGGTCCAGGGGAGGGAAGGGAGGAGGGGTAGATGCTAGTCTTGACTTCTCTTGCTCCCAGTGAGAAACAAAGCATCTTTTAAGTTTTCTACATTTTCATATCTTCCCTGATCCTCTGTGTTTCCTAAATTGATTTTTAAAATACAATTTTAAGAAAACCCTTCTTTCTAATAGACTCAATTTATTATCAAGGTGAAATCAAAAGAAATGACACTGCTATTCTGTACTATGAAGCTTTTAAAACATGTAACTTTAAGGAAGAAATAGGTTCCATCTTCATATTTCTGAGAAGAGTGAACTGATTTAAACAGGTGGAACAAGTTGAAAGCTTTTGGGGCAAAACTCCCAGTAATTCTTAGAATAAACATTAATCAATCACTCAGCCAAGCACAATAGAGACGGTGCGATGGCTTCCTTCTAGTACTAGAAATCAATTTAATTAATAACTCGAGCATCTTACATGCCATAGGCATTCATCATTGTTTGCAGTTGATACTCTACTAACCATCCTAATATGTTAGGTGTAAGACTGACTATATCAAAGTATGGTTTCTGCCCTCAAACACTGCATACCCTGGAGGTTTGGGTTTTTATGTCTTTTGTGAGCGCTTAGTCATGATGAAATGAGAAACACACAATAAATGGGACAGACATGTCCAGATCCTTAGGCACCAAGAATATTTTTGGCAGTCCATTATTCAGTTGCTGGGGAATTCTTTTAAAGCCATTAACCATGTTTTACATGGTAAGGTAATATTGTTCCCCTTTGCCAGAGCAGTCCAACAGAAAGAGAAAAGTAGAGAAAACAAAAGTAGCTGGCAGACTTCCTTGATTCAGTATTTTTAAATGAGATTTACAATATGGAGAAGTCTAAAATGTTACATTCTCTAGGTAAAAGCAAAGGACAGCAAGGACAACTGAAAGGGGAACATATGGCATAAAGGAATGGATACAACTCATGGAGGGATATTTGCTTTCTAATCTTAAACGAAGTAGTTCGAAATAACGAATTATGATGCTTTATTTTTAAAAATGCCCTTGATAGCACCAACGTCCCAACAACAGACTGAAAGCTGAAGTGCAGGATTAGAGACTCTAGAAGCTGGAAACCAAGCTGTGCAAAATGTCCTTCAGGCTGCAGAGCGGCTCTGGTGTCTCATGCAAACACCCCTGACCTCCTTCAATGTGGACACTCCGAGGAGGAGTGCCCGCGCCCAGGTAGGCCCTTTCCTCCTCCAATTAATCAACAGCTGCTCCTCCACGAAATGAACACAGTTCTCTCTCTCCGTGCGCACTCCTCCATTCCCTCCCTCCCTCCCTCCCTCTTCCCCCCCATTTTCGTACTGGCCTCTGCAGGTTCCAAGTTCCTTTCTTTCCATGAAAGAAGTAGGTATGGAAACTTCCTTTTTCTTGGAACTACGTCCCCCTCGCTGGTGAGTTGCTCGTGCTGCGGCTCTCAGTCATATTCCCTCTCCCGACCTAGACCCCGAGGCAGGCACATCTGGCCCGTCCTCCCAGCCGCCCGCTCCCTGCGTAAAGGTGATCAAGGATGGACAAGCCCGGGCCGGGTCAGGCCAAAATGCAACCTATCCTAGGCTGCTTGACCATAACTGGTAAGGGGTCCTCTCTCCTGGGCTGTCAGAGAACCGGGATCCCGTTAGGCCAGCTATGTTACCCACCACGTGGAGAAAGGCTATGTAAAAGGAAAGCAGGGACCCTGAGCGAGGGTGACCAGGAGAGAGGAGGGGCGTCTCCTGATGGAATCCCTGTCTCCGTTCCCAGCTCTTCCCGATGCGCTCGCCTTTCCTGCCACTCAGCCGTAAGGGAGAAAAATAGTCCGTGTCTGATGTCTCTATCTCAAAGAGCACTAAACGTGAACAATGAAAATAAGATTTTAACAATGCCCTGAGCATCCAAATTTCAGGTGAGAATGAAAACATCTCAAATAAATTCTAGCTTTTTAAATCATAGTTTAAATCAAGAGAGTGGACATTCTTCACGAAATGAACATAACAGTAAAAACAGCTTACACTTACAACCTTACCAGGAGCTAACTTCATATATATTAGCCCGTTTAGTTCTCTCCAATACTCCATGAGTATCATAACCCCTTTCCAGGTGAGAAAACTGCCTGGTAGAGAGATCCGGGACGCCACAACCAATGTCCTTAACGTCTTCACTCATTGCCTTGACTGGCGTCGGGCGTGAGTCTTGCTTTCCCTCCTTCCTCATTTTCCTTCATTTACTCCCCTTTCGATCAGTTTGCCTCTCACCCTGATATGGCTATAATATGGAATTCAAAATTGTTATTCTTAATTCCACAAAGTTTTGCATGTCTGATTATTAATTTCCAAAGCACGGGGGCGCCCACAGTAGAAGGTATCTCATCAAACCCCTCCTCCCACCACCTTTCATCCAGGACCTATGACTTGACTTTTCCTACGTTGACTTTGTTCAGTGCTCAGTAGGCTTCTGAAGCTCCATCTGTACAGATGTACAGAGACGGAAGGCTATTCAGCGTAGGCGACCCGCAGATGATGAAACAGGGCTGGTGGCTTTTTATTTCTTCCAGTGTTTCTGTAGTAGTTGTTTAAAACCACAGGGCTTTGTCTGCTGCTTGAAACCAGACCTGAGTTCTAACAACTCTGCCTCTAGCCATCTGTACTTCCTTCGACGAGTCACTCTTGGGTCTTTCTTTTTCCTCTCAATACCATTAAGGGGGTTCTACAGTTCCTTCTCAGTTTGTGATTACATTTTTTTCATAAATATTATTGAAAACACAAAAATCTCTATCTTTACATTGTAAATGGGTTATTTGCTTAATACTGTTTCCCCACTGATTACTTTTAATTATCATTCTTTCAGTCAATTTATCGCTCAATTTCTAATACAAAAACAAAACAAATGGATTTTTCCCACAGGTTTCATAATGCAGTGATAAAACTGATGGTCAAGATGAAGCATAGACTTTTTTTGTCACTGAACAGTTTTACACCATGCATGATTGACAGCCACTTGAATTTGGACTACACTTCTGCTTTTTTCAAAATAATACACAGAAAAAAGACTAGTAATTCATGGAAGTGGTAGATTTTGCCAGCAAATTTCTATAAGAATGAAAGTAGTTTCATATATTGTTAGGGGCTGTCAGACAGCTGAACATGCGACCTGGCACAAAAGTTGATGATGAATACCACTTATAAGTTTTCTGAAAGAAGCTTTATTTGTAATTTTTAACTCTGGAGTGGAAAAGATTTTCCTATCCAACCAAAGAGTTAAGATAAGAGAAAAAAACAGATTCTTCTCAGTTGACCAATAGTGACATTTTGCTTTGCAAATATTAAGATGCTCTTGTGTTGAAATGTAGCTGAAATATATTATGCCCCAGAAATGGCTGCTCTAATGGATGATACATACCTAAGTAATGCAATTTTCCCAGGGAATGAGTTATTTCAGCATTTTGGGGTTAAATGGTGAGATCTGCAAAACTTTCCAAGTCTTAATTCCCAGATGAGATTTGTCATTAATGGGTTAAATGTAAAAGGTAAGAAAAAAAAATTCTTTACCACCCATTAATTAGTAATTTTCCTATTATATGACCTATTAAAACATCATTTTCACCTCTACCCAATACTTTTGTTTTGTAATGTCCATTGTCTCCTGCTCTGATCATTAGTGTCTAGATGGTACCCCTTTATTATCCAATAACGTCATGAAGTTGCATACCTTGGCTTTCATCCTCCGCTATCTTTTGTCAATTATTTTCGTAATATGTCTTAATTTTCCATCATCTAAGGGTGATTACTTCATAAAAAAAAAGGGTCAGAATTTATCACTCCCACTAATAACATGGTGTATGTGGAACATATGTTCAAGAGTATGCTTTTCCAAATGAATAGCTTTATGTTTTTCCTATTTGTGATCCAACATACACTATCACAAACTTGAAAACACTTAAAAGTTTTTGTTTTTGCATGAACCCCCCCCACACACTAAGACTCTCACATCCATCTGCATATATAAAATGGGGTCATCTTATTGGAAACATGTTTTAATTACTTCAAATATGCTATAACTCCTTTCATGTCAATAAATATAGGCATGTAATCATTTTAATGCCCATATGGCATTTCATAATTTAACAAAGTGCAAGTACTTATTAATTACAAAAGTACAGATAATTTTGCTATTATACATAACAATGTGTTGAACATCTTTTATATATATGTTATTCAACACTTGTTCAATTATTACTTTAAGATAAATTCCTGGAAGTAGAATTGCTATGTCAGGATATATACATATCATGATTAATATTATCAAAATTTTAACCCAAAATGTTATTCAAATATACCTACTTTATTGAATTCAGTTTTACAAATCCTTTTAACCTTTAAAAAATATTTATTTTAACTTAAATTTTCATATTTAGTAATGGAATTAGACTTTTCTCAATTTTATAAGCAATTTTAATATTTTCTTTTGTGAATTGCTTGTTCATGCTCATTGTCCATTTGTCTGTTAGATGTTTGTCTTTTGTCCTATTGATTTGTAAGAATACTTTATATATTAGGGATAATAATCCCAAATATGGCATGTCTGCAGCAAATACATTTGCCCTTTAGGTTAAACTTTTCCATACCTAATCATTTCATTTTCCTGAACAGAACTGATGACTGTTTACATTAATTAATTTCTATCACTTTAGCTTCTCAGTTTTTCAGTTTCCATGTTTGCTGCCCCAATAGGTAGAAACAAGTATTACATTTGTTTCTTTGATCCTCATGAATCCTTTTATGTCCACCTATCTCAGCTCCAGGAGGATGTGAATGAGCATAGTGCATGTTTTATGCTATCATCTGAGTTGACCAGTCTGTCTGAAAAAATAGCCATTACCACTGTTTACTCTTTACAGAGACCAAGATGGGCCTATTCACAAATATTCAACAAGTCTGTTCACACATATGAATAGTCTCTTCTGTGACTGGAGGTGCTACAATGTCTTAAAAGATTTTCTTCTGATAAAATACTTTCTAATTACTTTAAAAGTGAAATGTAAAAATCCTAAGCAATGAATTACCTCATCAAACAACAGATTATTAAAGACAATTCTTGACTGTAAGTTTTCTGGTTTAAGATTGGATCCAACTGGCAGTCTTTGATGCTTTTTCTACCAACTTCTCACTAAAGTAGCTATGGACACACTGGACAAGAGAAACACACACACACAGAGTAAATCTATTTTCAAGAATCTCAGAGGAACTTTCAGGAGTAGGTCAACTGAACTGGATTATGAGACTCAACTTGCAATATTCTCTGTGTGTGTCCCATGGAAACCAAACAAACAGCCAGCTGTAAAGGAGATAGAGGCGTATTTCCTTCTTTTCCCAGCGTTCCCCCCGCTCAGAAACACAAGGCCCATACAAAGCAGAAAGTGGGCAGCTGTGCCTTCTCTGCATAGGAAGCCTGTTCCAGGGGAAGCCAGACTTTGTTCCCATCACTGACAACATCACGCTGCCTTCTCCCTTCCTCCCTGCTTTCCCCATCTTTCCACATCCAGCCCAACTCTCAGAAATAATTGACAGTAAGAGTTTGTATGTGTGTGTATTTGTTGGCCTATGCATGTGTGTATGTTTGCCTTTGTGAATGTATGTGTCTGTGTGTGTGCATTTATTTTTGTGTATGTGTATTTACATCTGCCTATGCCTGTGTGTTTATTTGGGTCTGTGTTTGTGTGTTTGCATGTGTACATGCACACGTGTGTGGGGGGGGTAAGTGAAGGACAGGATGGAGGGGAACCATCCCCCCATGACTGACATATAATGACTTTTGGGACACATAGTCCTTATCAGTGAAAAGTTATAGGAATAGTTAAGGTCTGAAAATCCCTTGCAACTACCCATTCTAGGCACTGGAAATAATCTAAATATGCAATAATTATAAAATGTTTATATACACTATTTATATACAGTGGAATAGTATGTGACAATAAAATATAGTTTTTGATAAAAAAGGATGAGATAAATGAGACTTGGAGTATTTAATGACTTAATTGAAATTATAGCTGTGGGTTTCACACTCATTCAAACTCAGGTTTCCATGAAGCCCAATCATTTTTGCTGCTGCTTCAGCAGGAGTGTTTAGGGAAATAAGATGGTAAGAGTAAGATCTGAGGAAAACAACAATATTTAAAGAGCAGGTCAAGAGAGAATTCAGTTAAGAAAAAATGAATGTGAAAAGAGGAATAAGAGAAAGGATTCAGATACCACAGAGAGGCCAAGGCCAACTTTGATAAGGGGATTCATGCACTGGAGGCCTTTTGAGAAGACCGGTGATGCATGCCAAGAAAGTCTCAGCGGAACGCTGGAAAAGTACGTGAGAGGGTAGTGAGCTGACAACTAACAGAACGTCAGAAGCGGAGACTGTGCTAGCAGACTTCTCTTGTTAAAAGCCAGGCCGTCTGAGATGGGGGCAGGATGAGAAGGAGGGGGGCGCTGAGTGGCGGGGCCCAGGCAGCTCAGAAGCGCCGCTTCGCCCGGGCCGGGGCGAGAGAGATATAAAGAAGGGGTGCACAAAATCTCTGATGGATTGTCTAACTCAGATAAATGAGGTTACTACCCAATACCCATATAGATTACTCTTTTCAAGGAATTGTATAGAACACTGCAATTTTACAAATAAAGCCATCTGTTTCAGACAATTTAGAAGATACTGAAGGACACATCCATGTACCGTATTATGAAGAATAAGTCTTTACTGTAGAAGTTTGGAATGCTGGGCTACCTCTGAATTGGCCCCATGACATGCTCTGAAATGTACTTTAAAAAATAAGCCTCTGATATCCATTTGTTTGTTTTCTGTCTCTTTCACATAAAAGTTGACTCCAGAAGACATTTCCAGTAACTGTAATTTTAGTTGTTTCGAAGCCAGATGAATGAGAGTTTCCTGCACAGTCTCCTAAGTATTACATTTGCCCAGAAAACTGCTTAAACTTGACTTTAGACTTTGAAAGTACTACATTTCTATAACCCATCAGTTCCCTAGTTTGCTTGAGATTCCAAGAGGCTAGCATCAGATACCATCCTGCTCATTCTTACATAAACTTCATGATACAAATTTATGAGATAAAAATTTAATGAGAGGAAGATCTATAGGCTAATCACTTATAAGTGGAAAATCACTAGAAAGTGCCAGTTAAAGTTCCCACTCCGTAATCCACCTCTGGTGGTGCCCAGCTTTGGGAATACAGGTGGGATATGATGTTCCACCAAGTCATGAATAGCCATCAGAAGAAAGGCCTGGTTTTAGCAGGAGACCAGGTTAGAGCATCTCCCTGCTGAGGGCACCAGGGGCCTGGCAATCATGATCTTGATATGTCACAACATCTTCATAAATTAATACTTAATTATGTATACTTATTTTCTAGGCCTCAAATGCATAATTTTACATTTCTGTGTCAATGATAGACAGCTTTTTTTCTTTCTTAAACAAGCTTGCTATTTCACATACTTTGAGTAGATGACACTAATGACACTAATGTCCCTCTATTTCAGGGCGTCAGTTTTCTCTCAAAAGCAAAAATGAAGTCCCTGAAATTTCGGCAGGGCAGATGGCAATAACTCAGCTTTTGCAGGAAAATACCTTTGGCTTTGAATCCCTATGCCACTACTTATCATGGTCAGCTATCATGCTGGGACCCTCACTTTAGGTCCATGAGTGAATCAAGGCATCTCTGAAATAAAGATCGGCAGCGCCTTCACACAAATACATGAGTATTGAAGGCATCTGCACGGTGTCTGGCACAAAGCAGGTGGCAGGTAACTAGTAGCCACTACAAACAGAAGGCTCTCAAATGACTCTGTAAATGACCAATGCTGCAATGTAGGTTATACCCGGGAGCCTGAGAACATGACTGCAGAATAACCACAGCCCAATTTCTTCTCTCTGCTCCTCATCCCGACACTCACACATGCTCACTCACACATACAGTTCAACAAAGGTGTGCATTAAAATGTACAGAAATAAGCTTTAGCATCATTTCTCTTCTTAATTTGGCATGTCCTTATGTTAGTAATTTGTATTACGTATTTGCCCTTTTATTGTGTGTTTGCCCAAACCCTCCTAAAATGATCTTAGGAGAAAGGCACAGAGTGAGGATTTGAGTTAAACTCAGAAAAAACTTCATTTAAACTTAAGTCCTTCACAAAGAACTCCCCTAGCTTATATAAATACTCAGATTGGTGTTTATGAGATTATCCTTAAAAATGCACAGGAGAACATGAATTGCAAGTTGGGGGTCCTGTCATTTCTGCAGAATCCCAGAGAGCAGAGTTCTCTGCTGCCAGTTCCAGGTGCCTGGCCCCCGCACAGAAGCAGTGCCGAAGTGAAGAAATGCAACGTTGACCAACAAGGTGTCTTAAAAAACAACTGTGTTTTCTCCAGTAAAATTGCGCTTATGTTCTTTTGAGAGAAGGAAGAAAAAGACCGTATTATTCCGATTTTCTTCTGTGCCAGTATATACAGAACCTTGGCAAGTATTTCAGTGGAGGATGCTTAGTTTCTTAGATGAGGATTTTCACATTAATGTTCTTTGGGTGACTTGTGTGGCATGACAGTCCTGCTATATGATCTGTGGCTTTCTCACACTAACTACACACTCCCCATTGCCAGAAGTGGGTGCCAAGTAGTGATGTTTCCTTATAAAAATTAAAGACACTGGCAGACATTTGAAAGCTGGATATTTCGTGAAAAAGAAAAACTCCTGAAGCATATTTAGTTTAAACTTGCAATAGCAGTTTAGTTCTTATTTTCCCTGAACATGGGTCAAATATAAAGTTCAGACAAAAGACTGTCATCCTTACTTATTATATGGAGGGTGAGGTGGCTTGTAGGTCTTCATTTTCAATACAATTGATAAAAATATATACTATGATTTGTCATAAAATACTAAACATGTAGAAAAAGCTCATCTGTCACACATTTTTAAATTTTTATTTCAAGATTGCCTTATTCCTGAGAACACTGCATAATTCTAAATTATTAATTCTGCAATTATTTTAATTATCTTTGTTCGTAAATGTCAGATACTATTTTTGGGTTAAGATTATAGAAATAAAATGTGCTCATAATTTAATAACATGCAAGAAAACATGTAAAAGTAAGATATTGATTCAATTTATTCAATAAATATTTATTAAGTTCTAACATATGCTAGGCAGTGGGAATATAACCGTGAACACGGATCTCACCGGTTACTGGGGGAGGAGTGACTAAAATACACAGGCAACCTATGGACAGACACACATACACATGCACACACGTACATGTACAGAAAATAAGAGGAGACATAAAGGGGAAGTATGGGCTTAGGGAGAGAAATGCTAAAATGGAGGATTTATACGAAAAGTGAAACTTCTATGTATTTTTAAGGGTTTTGTTTTTTTGAGCCATATTCAGGGTGGGTGATGAGTGGCAGTCTGAGGTTTGACCTTTATGCCTGTCGTGCAGTCTCAGTTAGCCGCATCCTCTTCAGCCAGCTGCCATTACTTAGAGAAATATTAATTGTTCATTTTTGATATTAGGATTTGTCTCCCCAAGCCACCTGCTCTGGTTCAGTTTACATTGTACCATATGATCCTTAATGGGAAAGGTACAGAAATCTAGTGTCTTCCATGTCAGCCCAAGTCCGGATGAAGATGGCCAGGGCTTGACCCTCAGGATATTTTTTAGCTGACTACCCTGGGGCGAAGGGTGCGATAGAGGCGCTGGCACCTGCCAGGGCCCTCTTCCCAGTGCCACCGGTCAGCAGCATCCCGTCATAGTTTAGACTCACGTGCTCAGAGTGTTTATGCCTTGGAAACAGGTGAACACTGCAAGCCAGGTGGTTTTACTTGAATATCTGGTTGTTACAAGAGCACCACTAGAATGGACATATTTCTGATAAATATGTCCGCAACTGGAGAGGCTCACCTCAGTCAGGCACATGAAACAGGCTAAGATAAGAGGCTTTGAAAATCTGTACCCAATAAGTCAACTAGAGAGAAAAGCAAATTACAATGAGCCCAACTAGGTTGAAGATTCAATAAACAGACTTCCATCTGATGCTAAGTTATGCATCTAGTACTTTGCGTTTAGGAATAAAAGAATAATTGAAAATGAAACAAGCTGAAAGCAAGATTTAATGAGAAAGATCGAGTCCAGGCTCCTTTCTGCACATCTTCTCTGGAGGACAATCTGCAAAGACTGATAGATGCCAAGACATTGCAACGGTCTTGTCAGAGTGAGAAGACAAGCACATCATACAAAGATTTGCAACAGCAAGGATCAAAAAACTAGCACCCAGGTGGCTAGAAAACACAACTGAACAGCCTATTGGACTAATCCTTATTTTTCATGAGGATTCATTAGGAAGGACTACTCAGTTTGACAGCTCATATGCACCCCCATGCCACTCAGCCCTCATCCAATCTGCTTCCGAGAAAGGAAGAAAGTGTTGGACGCATTGCTGTTTCACATTCAGGAGCCACAGGGAGCAAAGGGCAGCCGTGCGCTATCGTCTGGGTCACACACAGCAGGAGGAGGCGGGCTGCACACTTGCCGAATGTCTTTCCTTTGCCTCCTCTGCTCTCTCCAGAGACCGGAGGCCTCTTTTCCAAGTATTGTTATCTCCACCGTTCAACTCTCAAACGTCAGGATTTTCTTCTTTCTTTACTGTTTTTGGTGGAGACCCCTTTTGAAGCCCGTGGGAGACTCTGCTTTCCACAGAGACTTGAAATCATTTAGACAGGGAGATGCCTGGAGGGGTTTCCAGGCCACAGATGGGGGAGGGCTCCTTGGGCTCCCCCGGCCATCGAGAGAGGCTGATTGTAACACTATTCAGGGACAGCCAAGCCTTTTCTTCAAAATCATGCTTTTTACTGATAAATATTGTGAGCATTACATTCACATATAAGAATGTCTGACTAATCTCTTGGCACAGAGACCCCCTGAGTTTTAAATTTGAACCAGTAGAAGAGCAATCAATACACATTTAAAGCATGCAGCAAATATCAGACTTTTTAAAGTCTCTCTCTATATATGTGTATGTAGTATTTTTAATTTGAAGTATTTAGTAGTACCTAAAAGGAAGGGTAAAGCTTTGTTGGACAACGTACAGAATTTTCTTCTTTTTGCAGTTTTCCAGTAGTCCAGCTCAAATCAACCCGGACTAACAGTGTTGCAGACATAAGCTTTTCTGGGGGCTGATAACTATAGCAGGCTTCCTTTATTTTATTGTATACTCTCCATGCTTTAGGTCAAACTGGAGATATAAAACTGCATTTTAGGGGAATAAAATGTTTATGGTGAGGGCAGGAGACCAAACCCCAAAGAACTTAGACGTGGATTCATGTATTTAGTCTAGGGAGGATTAACGTTTTCAAAGGCATATGCTTCCTTAATAACAATACCATACCTTCAAACGGCGACACACAGTTCCTAAGGCAGCCTTTCAGATGTGATTTCACATGGAAGCAATAAGTGCAGGCTCACACACAGACCATTAGGGCAGGACAAAATCCTCCTAAGCCCTTGGCTTTGAAGCAAATTTCAGTGTTGTCATTTTACAGAAAGGGAGAGTAGGCTCAGAAGTAAAACCAAAAGTCTTCAAAGAAAATGAAGGTCCAGGGTCGTAGTGGGACATAAGAGAGCTTTTCATAAAGCATGTCCAACAGACAGCAGTCTTCAGGGAAGAGAAACAGAGGCCTGGTGCTCCCAAGCAGAGAGGGGCCACATGGAAAGGCACCGCACTCATTTGCTGGTGCAAGTGTCTGTGGAATGCTGGGATAAACACACATGCCCGATTTGTTAGAGTGAGAGTTCTCTGCCTCTGCAGGGCTCCTCACTTCCCCTTTGAGGGGAAGGGGCCTGTTCTATTTTTTTAATACCCAGCTCTTAAACAGTGCCTGGCTCACAAACAAATGCTATAAATAAAAAATGAAAAAGGGGTATTTGAAATGAATAAATGTTATAAACATGAATACGTGATTTAACAAGTCAAGTCTCTGGCCTTACTGCCATCACATTCCAGTCCACAGGTACATATTAAAACCAGGACATTTTTCTGGGTGAGCATTACAATTGCCAAAAGTTCCCCTTATTTATTAGTGACCTGAAGAGATTTGTGGCTACCTTCCTTAGAGCATCCATTTTTCCCCTATTTTGCTGGCCAAAACGTCTCTTCCCAGGCTGTAATTCACAGTGGAGGACCATTTGGAAATAGCCTATGAAGCATTTGGGATGAAAGGTACAGAGTAATACAAGTCTGGTTGCAATGTTTCAAAGCTAAACACTGCCCTTTCCCATTTGTACAAAACTTTTACAATACTTCACCTTCATCCCTGTTTAATGGCTTAATTTGGAAGCATTAATGGGAAGAGAAATAAAAGATTCTTGTTTTGTCTTAGTGCTGACTCAAAAAGATTCACAGTACTTTGCTGAGGTTTTGGCTGGCCGCAGTCTCCCAGCTGTTGTTGAAAAGGTATCCGTGCATCAATCTTTATGTAAACACTCACAGCATTAACCCTAGCTGCAACGTAAATTGAAGCACAGAAAATATTCTTGTTTATTTCATGAGCTGGAGCATCTCAGCTGACTTCCCTGATGAAATATAAAGCTCAATAGAAGAATCTAGAGGAAGGTGTGATGGTTACAGATACCACTAAGATATTCTGGTGGCTGTGTGAATGGGGACATCCCATATTAATGCTGTCATTACTGAAGTATTTCAGAAAGAATGGTGTGGATTCACTAGAGAGGTAAAGAGATTCTGAGTTATTTTGATCAGATTCTTATACCTTTTCTTGTATCTTCAAGTACCACTGGAATGTTTGAACAGAAGAAGACAAAGCTCTTACTAACTGCTCACTATAAACAAAACTTTTGCATTTCAGAAGTTTTACATTTTCAGGGCCGCTTCAAATAATGTACAGGGAGGGAACTGGGCCCACACACCTGCTCCTCACCTGTGGGGGCCTGGGAAGAACGTCCCTGGCAAGGTGCTGAGCGGAGTGTGCCTGCCACCCTCCTAGATGCCCTTGGCTGCAGCCTGGAACAGAGGCTGCCCTCCTTGCTCATCATTTTATAAAACTCTTCTGCGGTTTTCAATGGAGCTGGACCCATGTCGGTAACTGGATGGAATGTTAGCGTGTATATGCTTGACCAGGGGAGACCTTTAGTTTACTTTTATAATGACTTCCATGACATTGTAGCTGGGGGCAAGGATATTTCTTAACTGGGAACAACTGATAGTTATTGGCGCCCCCATAATGTTGGCTTGGATGAAACCTACACTGTCTGATCACAGCTGCCCTTTGAGGTTCTCTATTTTGAAGAGAATAGTTAAAATTCTAAAATATTTTTCAAAACCACATATCTAGGGAGCTTTTACAGATAATACTTTGTATCATTCTGGTATAAAGAGCAAATGTGCCTTTTAGTTAAAAAAAACTAGTGCCTCTTCTCAGTCCTTTTAGTTTAAAAAATAATAAAGAATAGCTTATTTTAAGCTGTAGAACTTTACATTTACTATTCTAAACTGCAATTATAAAATTAGGAACTCTGTTAGGTAACTACAAGCTGCTTGTGATTTGGTTGGGTCTGAGATGTGGATCTCAACTGAATTTTAATTCCACTCTCTCTCTTCCCTGTCATTAAAGTAGCTAAACAAATATTTATAATTTCAATAGACTCTAGAATTTGATATTTTCAAAAGACTTCCTTATCACACACAAGTAATGTATATTCACTTAAATCGTGAGTAATCCCACCATCTGGAAATTTGCCACTGTTAATATGTTAGTACATAAATCCTTCCAGATTTTTTTTTTTTGGTTTGTGTTTGTTAGAGAGAGAGAGGAAGAGGAAAATTGAGAGAGGGAGGGGAGAAAAATCATATACACTGTTATATAATGAACTTCTCTTAACTCCATGTGGTAAAACGTGTCTTGTCAACACATATTCTTCTGCAGCACAATTTTAAATGGTCACGAAGCATTGCAGAACATGGCTGTCCCCTAATTTAATGAAGTAGTTCTTCTGGGTTGAGCACTTAGGCTGTTTACACCATTTATTATTACTAAATTAGGAAGAAGGCTGTGAATGTGGCTAACCCCTTGCATGTCCTTAGATATATATATACTTAAAGAAGCATCTAGAGTATGAACATGTCTATGTGTTTTAATTCTTCTAAATAAAAATGTCCTCTGAAAATTATATTGGTCTATAAGTTGAAACTTATGAAACTGGTGATAGCTGACCATTTTTGCCTATAAAAACGATTTGTTATGACTTAGCATACCAAAGCATAAACCTTTTTTAAGAGTCTTAATAACTCACTTCATAAATTTATTTAGCCATTTGGGAAGTAGGAATGGAGCAGCTCCTACATGCTAATCATTGTATGAGACCCTGGGTCCCCATCAGTGGGCAGTTTACAGTCTATAGAACACAGGAGATACAATAAAGACAATTACATGATGAAAAATTACAGCAAGATTTAAGAAAGGAACAGAATACTTTATGTTGGGTGGGGGAGGGGCATTTAAGCAGAGCACAGACCTTTCTGGCAGAGGAAGCAGGGGGGAGAAGACCCGGAGTTAAAATTGCCTGTCACTGAGAACTTGCTGGACAGATGTCAGAACGGCCAAAGTGGTAATGGGGGGCAAGGCTGCAGGCTACAGGGTTGGAGAGTGGAGAGGGGTGATTCATTTCTTATATCTTTACTGATTTTGTAGGCTAAAAAACAGTATCTAATTCTTCCTTTAACTTACATTTCTTTAATCCTAACAATACTGAACTTTTTTTACATTTTATTGACCATCCAAAATTCTTTAAAATTGCCTATTTTTGTCCATTTTCCATTTTTCTATTGGGGTTGTCATTTTCTTGGTTCATTTCTAAGATCACGAAGAAGAATATTAAATTTTCATTTATTTTGCAATTTTTTCTCCACTTTGTGTTTACCTTTCAATGTGTAGTTAATTAGTGTCTCCCTCACGCAAGGGACTGCGCGGCATGCTGCAAAGATCCTTCTGTCCTGGGGACAAACCATAGCAGACGTGTCATTTGCCATGTATTTGAGATAATGGAATTGGACCTTCTCTAAGTCTATCCAACACACTTCTTGGAGGAAATTGAGAACCCTGCACATGACGACTGCTTGTCACGCAGACATGCTATGGGAAGGATCTTTCCCTGAGTTCTAATTAAGGTGAACTGAGGCCTGATGTAATGTTTTTCAAAGTCTGAAAAATGTCAGCCTTTTAAGGTCACTCATGACTTCATTGGCTGTTTTATTGGCCACCATCAAGGGTCCGTTAAAGGACTTTTATAAGGAAAATTATTGAGTGCTCACTGAAAACCTGTCCTGCTCTAAGTCATGGACAGGATTCCCTACTGTAATTTCCCAGGACATGAGCAAGGCACAGCCAGCATTATGCCACTTCCACGTCATTGGAGACACTTGGCCCTCACAGAGGTGTCCTGGGAGTTGACTCAGGGCAAAGTGAGGGCGGGGGGCATCGCAGTTCCTCTGGGCACTTAGACGCCAATGGCTCTCACAGCGGGTGTATTCCAGTGGGCAGGCAGGAGAAGGGGGCCTCCGGACCCCACTCCCACAGCAAATCAGGCAGAAAATCAATTTTAATTCACCCTTTTAAATTATAGAAAGCATTTACTGATATGAGATGTAATTTTGACTGATTTCAGTAAGTTGAGTTTTATGCAAAGAATTAGAAATGAGAAGTATTAGAAATTGTCAGCTATATATACACAGACCATGCACTACTTTTGGCAAACATACAATGCCCTCACAGAAAATATGTCCACCTCTTCATCCCTCTGGAGACCTGACCCTATAGGACAGTTCCACCCTGTGTCTGTCTTATGAGCCCATTCTCTAACAGTTCCCTATTAATGTCTAAAGAAATTAAAAGTCCTTCTTCTGAAATGACTTCCTTCCTTTATTTTTATTTAATAAGTAAACTTATAGCATTTGACATGTCCAGGCATTACTGTAAGCCTTTACAAATATTAACTCATTTTATTAAATCCTCATATCTACTCCATGAGATAGGGACTATTAATGTATCCAGTTTACGGATATGGGAGCTGAGGCCACAGAGAGGTTAACTAACTTGCCTGGGTCACCCAGCCACAGAGGGGGAGATCCAGGATTCCAGTAGGGCCATATGGAATGTGTGTGCTGTTACCATTGTGAGGGTGCAGCCTCCTTTTCGGTTTCAGGTTTTGGTCCCTACCTAATGACAATAAGCTGTACACAGCTGTTACCATAAAAAAAAACAAAACATTTTTTTTAATAACTGAGGGGAATATCATGGTAGAATCCCTGGTTTTCTTCTTGAGGACAAGTACACTGTGGGGACTGTCAGAAAATGTTCCCTGGGATGCCGCTGTGTCTGTGATTAGGCATGTTTGCTTGGCTGGAGGAGGCCTGGCTTGTGTAGCTGGCAGAAGCCTAAGTAGAAGGAAAGACTGAGAACTCTTGCAAATATTCAGAAGAAGGTTCGGCTGCTCAGTGCTACTCAGAGGACAGAACTGGAGGTCACAGATGCAAAGGGCAACAAAGGTTGATTTGAATCTGTCCAATAGGGCAACGATTCTCAGTTAGACTCTGTTAATGATGATGGAGATAAAATTCAATGGGAAGTTGGAGGGGATGATGCCGAGGACCCGTGCACGTCTGCAGGAGAGTTTATGAAAAGGAGATTTAGTGCATGTCGAAGAAACCTGCTGGGTTAGAACTAGGAACAAATCTTGGCTTCAACTGAGATACACTGTGTTCAAAAAGAGCAACCAGGGTTACTTATTCAAGAGCCAGAACTCTGATGCTATTGCCGCTCAGCACCTTCCTTGTTTCCTGAGCCTCCTCTCATCTCCAACACAACAGCAGCCACCGTTCCCGGCCTTGACAGCTGCAGTGCCCGTGGACAGCAGGCCCCGGGAGTAACAGTCAAATAGTCGTCTGCCCAGCGTGAAGCCTCTTCCACCCACACTTACTTGGAAGGAGAGTCTAGCTCACAGTACTCTCTTTTTTTCTCACTTTTGAGGGAAGATTTGCCAGTCTGCTCTAATGGAAAGTGGCCTTAAGTGGTGCCCTTAAAACTTTCTCTTCTACAAATCATCCCTAGTTGTTATCTGTGGAGACATCCTGAGAGGTCTTTACACAGGAACCAAATTCCAATGACTTTTCAGAGCAACAGAAGGGAGGTTCTGTTGAGATGACAATGGGTGCTAAAAGATAAAAATGATCTATCTTCTTGGAGCATGAATGTCTTCCCTTGGGGCCTGCCTTACTTTCTGTAGGAGTAGTTTTAAGATCAGAGCTCTGAAATTGTAATGTCTCAGTTCCTTCTTCTTCTTAAGTAATGCAAACTTTGCAGCTCATAAACCTTCTTTAGATTCATAAAGGTGAACTTGGTTTGAAATGTCGCCTGGAGCTTGCACGCATTGAGACTGCTTATTAACACACTCCTCAAAAAAGAAAGATAGGAAAAGAAAGTCTTAAGATCATACATGGGAGGCTTCAAAGGCAACTAGGTTGTATCAAGCCCTTGGTGTAGTCACTGTTACAAAAATCTTGCCCACGACCAACAACCATTCCTTCCTCTGCTGATACGCCAGCTGGCTGACTCTCCTGGCCAGGGGAAGTTCAAGGCCTGGCAGCCAAACTGTAACAGTTTTGCTCTGATTAAAATAGCTGGGGCCAGAATATAACCCCTGGACTCTATTCCCTGAAAGTAGGAAGGAAATGCCAATCAAAACTTAACCCAATGAAGTATGTCTTCACTAAAGATAAAAAAAAAAACATGTAACTACTAAGGTTCTACCAGCTTCTGCGTTGAGGACTGTGCAGGCCCAAGCCAACAGCTCTCCTGTCAGGGATGCAGCTGCTGTGATGAACAAGGTCTCCTCTTCAGCCTTGCTTGACACTTTGAGCTCCCTCCTTGCACATGCCCCCGGGTCTTCTCCTTTACACCCGGGACACCTGGGCAGTTTCTAAACTTCTTTAGAATCTTCATTTTAGTCTATTCTGGGTTTTCCACAATGATCTTAGACAATCCAACTTACTGTCACCAAGAGAAATGAGTATTTAGTTTATGAAGAGTAAACTATTTGCTAGAAAATTGCATGTAATGACCAGGAGATGGCACAAAATTAAACACAACTCCTCAAAGCAGCTGAATGGAGCCATGCCATGAGCTACTATGTGAACAAAAGGCTACCTCCCATTTGTTTAGCACTTTATGGATTTCAGCGTTCTTTTGTGACAAACACAAGAAGGCTTAATTCATTCTTTTCTGACTTTGAGTTGGGCGTCTTACCGGAGGAAATATACCTTTGAAATATGCTCTCGGACTGGTGAGTGCATGTGACAACATTTTCACACATTCTACGCCTATGATGCTGGGTTTCATATGGGGAAGAAACGGTCAATGTTATGGCCTTGTAGGTGGGGGTGGACATATTTTGGGAATTCTGGAAGACTTCTCCAAATTTGTGTATGTTATCTTCCTAATGATGTTGTCTTTATACTGTAAGTGGTAGCTGAAAGCAATTTAAACATAGCCCTGTATTGGAGTAAAAACTGGATTTCTGCAAAATTGGATTATTTCTTCATTCCTCTTACTTTACTAGCATTCTGCCTCCCAAATTGGACCTTGCTTCCAAGTACCTAACCCTCCAGGGATCCTTCTGGTGCCTCCTGAGCAATTCACTGTCCTAGCTGCCCTTCTCCTCTTCTTCCCTGTTTTTTTTTGGCTCCAAATTCTCAAAGGCTTTGCCTTGGCCTATGGTTATGTAGAAAGATGGTAAAGTAATTCACATAAGAGTATTCCTTTAAAAAACGGTTTTAATTCAACTGGCTGTGCACAAATAGTAGATTTCAGAGGGCAGGGCAGAGACGTGAAAAGAAACTTTCGATAAGAATCATGTTGGGTAAACTTCAAGTGAGTCATATATGTAAGGCTTTTATACATTTTGCTTTTATACAAGTTATGTTATTAAAATGCAAATAACGGCTATCTAAATGGCATGTAAAGGTCTCATCTTATATTTAATTCCACTTTATAGTTCACCAAAGTGTGAAGTAAAGCATCTATGAAATAAAAGAAAGAGCAAACTTGGGATCAGAAGATATGTGGTTAAACCTTAATTCAACCCACAGACTGACTGTGGCTATTGGCTTCAGGTTTCTTATCTGTAAAATGAGATTAATAAACTTTCTTCACGTGATTCTTAGCATTAAATTGAAATAATAGTGTGAAGAATGCTTTGCAAAGAGCTCAGTGCTACAGAAATGTAAAATACTGAACAAAAGTTAATATATTAATAGCAGCAAGTTCTGACTACTGGCAAACACCTATTTTAAGTTCCGACTTGTGCCAAAAACCCAGGGCCAGACGGAGGAAGGAAAGGGCCGTAAATCAAAAAGTCTCCTTAAGAAGCCTCCTTAGGAAGTCAGCAAAATTTAAACATTTTCAGCTTTCAGTTTAATTAGTATTGCACAACTGCAGAAAAACACTAAAAATTAGTAATTTAGGCATCACATGTCATGAACAAAATATATTGTTCTAATAGACAACAGTAAACATATGAAAAGATTCCTCATGACCAGAAAATGAGGATACTAAGTACATGCGTGCTATGAGTGAATTCATTTTATAAATGAAGGTGATTTTTCAAAGAACAAACTTCAACACACAAAAGAGATAATTAGGTAATGATTACTCACATGTCAAAAGTGAATTTACATTCTTAACGTAGTTTCAAGAGGAGCCTTTTTTAAAGTGAGAGCTTTAATGAATATTATAATACAGACTGTACCAAAATTTAATTCCTAGCCATTTCAGCTCATGGATATGTGACCATTCATGCTAGTAGAACTGAGACTGACAATGAGAATCCAAAAAGAATATACACCACATACTACAAAAGTGGTAACTGTGTAGCAGAAAGAGTATACTAGCTAAGGGCTCTAGTTTAAAAATGCTTTGGCAGAAGCCATCTGAGATACATGTGCATTAGCTGATTTTCATCTACCCCCAGGGACAGTCAGTTGTCCTTATCAGAGACACAAAGTCCAGGTACGGTTAGCTAGCATCTCCTTCAAAATGCCACACTCTAGAGGAGGCCGCTGGTGCTTTAGCCGTCTGTATCTCTGCTTAACACGGGGATTTGTTATTTATTAAAATACATGTTAAAGTGAGTGTTCATAGGTGAAACTGGTGTTGAAGCTGTGGAGATCAGTGAGCACATGGCAGAGCCCTGGTACAGACAGGTAATATGGATCAGATGAGCTCTTTCCCTCTCCCCATGGTGGACCAGCACAGGTTCAGTTGGGAGAATGAACGGTGCAGTGGGGCTGGGTCCACCTCCCGACTTCACAGGATTCGGGCTGCACCAGTGCCAACAAGAACGGTAACTGAATCCTACCAGGAGAGTGGCATAGTATTTTCCTCCAGGGAACATTTCATGCAAGGTGTGCTCAAAGTTCCTTCTAAGATTAGGAACTGGGACTTTGTGAAAGATAGGACAGGATGTATTACTGCTTTTGTGCCCACTGATAATGAATGTTTATATCCTTGAAAGACTTCAGTCTGAGATACTAAAAGATGCAGTCTGGGTACTTGTAACTCAGTGATGAGGTTATAAAGAGAAGACATATGGTCCTAAATTTTCCATATCAAAGACTATTGATTGCTGTTTATTAAAAATCACTTAATAACTGCATGACAAAATTTACTTGGTCCATTTACAACACTGACATATTGATTTGAAAGTATCAATTGTCTCAAAATTTAAATATCCAAACATAAAGGATTTATATTTTTGGGAGTATAGCCAACTAAATACCCTAAACAGTTCTCCCAACCAAAAAATTAAAAAAACAAAAAATGCTGAATACAACATTTTAAAAAACATTTAAATGCATCAGTTCAAAAAGAAAGTAAGGAATCCTCAGAGGACAAAGAATAAGTGAGCAGTATAATAAGCCCTGCACTCCACAAGTGTCTTCCTTACCCTTATAATATAGGACAACCATACAGAGTATTGTGAAATGGTTATCAATCCACCCACAATAGGGAGTCCAAATGGAAACACTTGAATAAAGTAGGACCCTTAGTGTGAACTGCAACTGGAAATAACCCAACATAGAAGAAAGTGGCAAGGAAACATGCCTGTCTCTATCAAGTAGAGGGGCACCAAAAATATTTCATCTGAGAATTCAAATATACCAACAGGTTGGCTGCCTGACCTATGTGTCACGAAGAGTTTCTACCTGATAATTGATTTTAAGGTCATGCCAGGTTGATGGGGCCCTAAGTGCCTGGTACAAGGAAACAAATTCTCTGGAAAAGGGGCACAACTTCATCCTAAGTCTGTAATTATTCCTCTAAGACACATTTCCCAGGAATAAAAGATAAAAATAAAAATAATAAAAGAGTCAAGAATCCAAAGCACCATGAGGGAAAACCGAAAGTAACTCCTGAGAGTTGGATATTGGAGTCATACGACCCTCATATAAAATGAGTTGGTTTAATATATCTAAATAAACAAAAGTGGAGATCAAAAGCATAAGTAAAGAGATGATTAAAATGATAAACAATAGGATTTTTAAAAGAACCAAAAAATTAGAAAAGAAATGAAAAAATAAAGATTGAAAACAACTACTCCACAGATGAGATAATCATCACTTTGGGCACAAGTGAAGAGAGAGTCAGGGAATGAAAGATAAAAAAATATATATACATCCAAAAAACAACATGAAGGATGCAGTTCCACCTAATGAGAGTTGAAAAGGAAAAATGAAAAATAATAAGAAACAATATTGAAAGAGATAATGTGTGCAAATTTTCCAGACTTGACTCTCGAATTTTATTATGATAATCCAATGAAACACAAGCAAGAATGAATAAAAAGAAATTTACATAAATATTCTGGCAGAAGCACAGATAAACAAAGACAAACACAATATTTAAAATCAGCCTGAGAGCAAAAGCAGATTATCTACAAAGGAGGAACAATCAGCCTAACAATTCACTCTAACGCTATTAGAGGCAATAGGAGGTGGAATGATATCTTCAAATTCATGAGACAGTTTCCACTTCCAGCCAAGATGGAGTTCCAGGGGCCAGATTTAGTCTCCCCTTGGAGACAAACAAAAACACAACAAAATAAACAAAAAACACACCAAAGACAAAATTATGAAATAATGATCTCTCAAGATACCGAATCTCAGGCAACATCAGACAGCGGTCCTTGAGGAAAAGAAAACAAACTGAGCACCCCAGCAGTGGCTCCCAGATCACGTCCACAGGAGTGTGTCCACTCAGTGGACGTGATGGAGGGGAGGCAGAGCCGGAGCCACTCAGGCTACTCCCCGAGTGGAAGCCAGAGCTTGGAGCCCGGTCAGGCCAAGGGCGCTGCAGTCCACAGGGAAGAGTCCCAGAGAGCAGAGAGCAGCACGGACATAGGACCCTGTGCATGTGAGGAGTATTCAGACAAGCGGTGGTCCTCTGGGTGAGGAAACTACATGAATCTGAGGAAGAAACCACTGGGAAGGATTAGAGGGAAAGCGCCTGCCTTTCTCACAAAACCAACAACAGCGCCTATCGCTACCAGCTAGCGTTGCGCGGAATAATGGAAAGGGTCTCCTCGGAAGTGGGGGAAACTGGCTATACACTGAATTTTGCTCTGGTGCCGCCTACTACATGTTAAAAACAAGGTCCAAAAGGATTGAAATGTTTCCAGATAACTTCATTCCAGAATAGAAGTTAAGAAAATTTAATAAGAATCCACAAAGTGGGCATCGAATCAAAAACTACCAGGTATATGAAGAATCAGAAAAATGAATCACAGTTAGCAGAAAAACCTATGAAAATCCTCCTAGAACTGCCACAGATATTCAAATTAGCAGATAAAAATATTAAAAGTTAGTGTAACTGCATTTATATGTTCAAAAAGTTAAGTAGATACATAGAAGATATAAAAAGACAAAAATGTCTTTTCTTGAGATGAAAAACATGGCATCTGAGATAAAAAATAAACTGAATGTGTTTAAACAGTAGATAAGACTTTATAAAAGAAAAAGTTAGTGAGCATAGGATTTGGCATCAGAAACTAACCAAAATAAAACACACAGAAGAAAACAAAAATGAAGGAGGTGCCATCAAGTGCATAGTATACATGTGACTGGAGTGACTGCCAGACATTTTCCAAACTTGATGAAAACCATGAACTTATAGATCCAAGAAGCTCCATGAAGTACAGGAACAAGAAAGATGAAGAAAATCACCCTATGGCATATCGTCATTTAGATGCTCAAAATCAGTGAAAGAGGAAAATCTCAAAAGTAGCCAGAGACAAGACAGGCTAGATGCAGAGAAACAAAGATAAGATGGCAGCTTGCTTATCAGAGACAATGAAGTGAGAAGACAGTGGCACAACCTATTAAAGGTACTGGAGGAAAAAAAAAACCCTGTCAGCTTGTAATTTTATACTCTGAAAAAATATCTTTCAAAAATAAAGGGATGCTTAGTGAAAAACGGTGATTTCATACCAGCCCTGCAGCAACCAAGCAGAGGGAGTCAGGTCCCAGCTTCCCCACTCCCTGGTACTAGCATGGTTCAGCAAAGAGCCAAGCTTACACTCAGAAGCAAGAGGTGGTATGAGGCCCCATTTTCGCCAGGAAGGTGTCTGTGGGGCCGCTGGGGAGCTTGTCCCTCACGCATCTCCAGCAAGGCGCTGTGAGTCAGCGCTCCTCTTTTCCGGACTGGCTTTGGCAGGGCTCTGTGGGGAGCTGAGTGCATACACCCGCCTGGCCCTTGTGCGTCAGGCCCACATGGGGACTACTTATTTTTAAAAAAGATTAAATAGGATCCAGATTCTCATCTATAATATGTCCAAGATAAAGCTGAAAATCAATCATTCTAACCAGAACTGAAGAAATCACAACTTGAATGAGGAAAAAAAACATTAACACAGACCACCACCAAAATGAATCAGATGCTGGAATTACTTGGCAAGGATTTAAATCAGCTTTAGTCATATATATGCTTTAATAAACAAGTATGAATTATTGTGAACCAAATGAAAACCAGAAAATCTCAACAAAGAAACAGAAGTTATAAAAAATTAATGGAAATTATAGAACCAAAAAATACAAGTTCAAAACTTAAAATCTCACTAGATGGGTTCAATAGTAGAGATGACAGAGTATAAAGTTAGTTTTATGATGAATTTGGGGAAAAGTATCTATAGAATCTGCCTAATCTGAAAATAGAGAAAATAGAATTAAAAAAAAAAATCAGAACTCAGGGACTTTTGGGTCAAGAACAAAAGAGCTAACATTCATATTACAGATGAAAAGGAGATACCAATGCAGATTAGAACATACATCTCATCTCAAACCCTGGCAGCCAGAGGTTCTGGCACAAGATTTTTAGTATTGAAAGAAAAGAACTGTTAATAGTGAATTCTATGTCTGACAAAAATTTGTCCCAACAATGAAAGGGAAATAAAAACATTCTCAGAGGAAGGAAAAGTAAAATAATTTATTTCTAGTAACTTCTAAGAACTTCTGACTACCTTTTAAAAGTGGCTAAATGATATTTTTTTGAAATAAATGAAATGGTAACAGAGGAAGCCTTGGAATTTCAAAAAGAAAAGAATGTGGAATGAGGAAAAAAATGGGACAAAATGTAATAGACTATTCTCCTAATGAGTTTCTTATATTTGATAATTGAGGCAAAAATAATAACACTATTTGATATGCAGCTCAAAATATGTTTTTAAATGGGGAAAATAAATGGACTTTAAATGGAAGTAATCTTTCTACTCTTCATTTTAAGGGTTAAAAGATAATATCAGTGGGCTGTGATGTTATATATATGTATATGGTAATGCCAGAAGCAACCACTCAGAAAACTGTACTAAGTGATACACTCAAAATGCTATAAACACAGTCAAGATTTCAAGTATCTACAGGAAAGTTAAAAAGAAAGAGATAAACAGAGGAAACAAAACAAATAATATAATATGGCAGACTTAAGCCCTAGCATATCAACAATTAACCTTAAATGTATATGGTTTAAATACATCAATTAAGTGGCAGACTGAATAAATTAAAAACAAGAACAGAAAAAGGATGAGTCAACAAAATGCGTTGTCTACAGCATCCTGCTTCAAATACAACATAGGGAAGATGACGATATACCATGCAAACACCAATCAAATGAAGGTGAAGTAGACTTCCTAGGACACACAAAAGCTAAAACTCACCAGCAGGCCTGCGCAAGAAATAAGGAAGGAAGTCCTTCAGGGAGAATGAAATGATACCAGGTGAAAACACGGATGTACATGAGTAAATATAGAACACATTTTATGTATTATGTCTTGGAAAATGACATGTAAACAAAATTAATAATGTATTGTGGGCTTTATCACATACCTAGGTAAAATATAAGACAGATATATATATAAGAAAATATAAGAAGAGCATAAATGTGGGAAGAGCATAATCCTACTATACTATATAGCAAGGTCATAATAAGTGAGGTGGCATAAGATCTCATCACAAAGGTAGACTGTGACAAGTTAAAGATGAATATTATAAACCCAGAGAAAACCATACATGTAATGCACAGCATGATGACTACAGTTAACAATATGGTATTGTGTATTTGCTAGTTGCTAAGGAAGTAAATCTTAAAAGTTCTCACCACACAGGCAAAAGAATTTGTGACTTGTGAGGTGATAGATATTAACTAAAGTTATTGTGATGATCCCCTACAATGCATACAAATACCAGATCATAATGTATACCTAAAACAGATACAATGCTATATGTCTAATATATATTAATAAAACTGAAAAAAACCTTTAAAAGTATGAAACAGAGTTTAAATAAGTGGAAAAAAATGGGATGAAGTTTAATTAAGAAAAATACTCAATCCAAAAGAAGTAGAGAAAGAAAAAAAGGGGGGTAAAACAGATAGTACGAATACAAAATAATAGTGGACGTATCAACTCTCACATTAAATGTAAATGGTCTCCAGAGTGCAGTCAGGCCCTCCTGAGACTAAGATACAGGTAACATTTTAGTTGTATTGTTAATCTTTATATCTTAAACATAATTTCAGAATATAATAGAAATTAAAATACACATAGAATTGTTCATAGAATCTCATACTGGAAATTACTGTAACCATACCCACGTATATACAATTGAACTGTTTTTATATTCTGACCAGTAGCTTTTTATGTATCACAGATTCTTTATGATATAATTAATTTTGTTAAATTAGAAGACTAATTCTATAAGAGATGTATTCTCAGCAGATCCTATGATGCATGTTTTTTAATGAATGAAATCTTTGAATATCAGCAAATGTCAAAGAATCCTAGTAAAATATGACTGGGTTCTGATGATGTTTTAAGACTGACACATTTTTTTGTTTGTTTCTTGACTGGACTGGTGCTGAGAGTGTGTTTCCTGGTAAGGGTCAGAAAGATAGGAATCAGTGTGGTACAGAATAGAGTGTGAGGGGGATTGTGTAGAGATTTATACTCCCCAAAGAGAAAAGTATCTGGAAGCATCTATAAAAGACGAGTTGATTCTTTTTCAAAACTGTTATATCATTTCCTAATAGTAATTCACAATGACATGCTCTTCTCTGCCAACTTTAACTTACAGAGAATTGACTTCAGATTTTATTCAATAACATGTATGTGTGTGTACATGTGGGCATGCATGTGTGTGTTGCAGAAATGAGAAATATGCAAATATATCAAATGGTGTGTTTTACATAGATGCATGTAGATGAATGCATTCCCTCTCACAACCATATACATCGGGGTGTTATAGCCTGTTTGTAAAAGTCAGCCTCTTAAAACCATGTTGATTTTATGCAAGCACCTACTATTCACTCCAGAAAATAGACAGAATGTATCCATGTCAAAGCAAACCCAAAGGTCCTTAAAAGAAGACTGAGTCATAAATTCTGAGTACTAACACAGAGATAATCATTTATTGGTTAGTAGAAATGGTGGCTATATCTATTTTGAGATAAAATTTCCCAGGAAGCAATAACAAGTTTTGAATTTTTTAATTGGCTCATGACTGAGAAATAGGAAACTTTTTTTTCTCATTTCCTGCCACTTTGTAGCAGCCTAAATCAATACTAATGCAGGATATGAGTGAAGAGCTTGTGTACATTTGCCCTTCACATAAGCAATGCAACCAGCCGTACAAGAACAAGCAAAATCAAACAAATTACATCAACGCCAACTTGAATATGCTCAAATAATGAGTAGAGGATGGAAGCTGGCCACAAACTTCATGGAGCTGAAGATGTCTGCTTCTCAAATACTCTTCCCAGAGATTATTCAAGGGCTATGCTTTCCAACCAGGCATGCAGGTAGGGCTCCATGAACCCCTATTCCCACCGTCCTTAGCCCAAGAGTACGGGTTGGCTTCGGGGAGACGAGGAAGCCATGCTGCCCCAGGGCCCATGCAGCACCCCTGCACAAAACCTGTCTATTCCAGTTGGATAAAAGATTACAGGAAAGCACGGAATCTGGCCCTGACACCAGCCACAACTGGCAAGAAAACCCTGCCTGTGTTGCTAGCCAGCTTAGGCAGAATGCCTGAAAGGTATATAGAGAGGGGGCTTTTCTTTCTAGAGACTCAGAGAAGGCTTTGCCACACCCTTCAAAACAGCAAAGAGAAACCATTCAGGTGGCTGAGAAACAACATTCAATGCTGTTGCTCCTCCATCCTCCAGAATGAACACACGACCGACAGTGGGACCAACAAGCAGAAAAAGGCTTCCTCTGGACCCGAATACTCTCCAGCAGTGCCCTGGAGAGACAGAGGTGAATTTTCCAAGATTTCACAAAAAAAAACATGTGGAATGGATAAAATGGAAGTAGCAGTTTTTTCATTAAATCTTATAAAAACAAAGAAATACAAATACTAATGTTTTAAAATTGAGGAACCTGGGATCAAACTCAATTTTTTAAGTTTTGTTTGAGCTAATTTTTCCAAAAATGTTGCTTCACCCAAATATTTTAATGAGGGTGAATATTGAAAATAAATGATGAGTTACAGTGTAATTCCAGCCAGGGGGGTAGCACAATATAAACCCACTTTATTTTTCCTTTTGCAAAGTAGTGTGCTCTGTGTGAGACAGGAGAGGTTAATAGAGAGTATATCAGTCATTTCATCACTTTAAAAATTTGTGTACTGTGTGCCAGACATGTAGCTTAAAGCTGAAAGTAAGGAAGAAGTAAGCTTCCCTGAAGGAGTTCACAGTCTAGTGGAAGACGTAGGCCTAAGACATAAAACACGTGCTTGAACAGCGGAACAGGAAACAAGGACTGGATGAAATAGACACTGCAAAAACTAGCCTATGCTGTCATTTCAGTTGAGATCTCTGATTGCCAACTGCATGTTGCTTATAGTCTTCAGCCTTTTTTTTCAACTAGGGAGTAGAAAATGTTAAATTCGTATAAATGCAGCTTTATCTGACCAGTACCCTGACAACATCTGCATCAGTGACTCTAAGATGTCTTTTCTGAACATAGATCCATTTACACGATGACCTATTGGAAATTTCCACTTACAGCCTCACAGATGCATCGATCTCAGGATTTAAAGCACAAACTGACATGCATCTTCCCTTCGCCGTCTTGCCTCTGCTCCGCTCTGTCCGATCTGAGCTTCTTCATGTGGTTTGTTCACTCAACCAGCCTGTCTTTTTCCTCCACATTGAATTAGATAATAAGTCATATTTCTTCTAAAATTCCTCTGCAATCTCCTTCATGCATATTCTCATCACTTTTCACTCAACAGTTCCCTGACTGGTCATTCTACCTCCACCACCCCAGTCTGTCATCACACACATACACGTACTCACACCCACACATGCATTTATACAAAAACTCATACTGTGACCAGGATGGTCTTTCTAAAACAACATTTGCTCTTGTTTCCACAAAAACTTCAGTGGCTCCCACCACTTACAAGCTATCTAAGCTCCTGTAAGTGATGTCCAAGACCTTCCAACTTCCTGGATTACTCTCCATGGCCCCGCAGGAGTTCTTCAGTCGGTCTTTTGGGGCCACTTTAGCTCATAACTATCTCTATGGCAGCTTGGTCTGCATTACTGATGGATTTATTCATTACCTCCTATCTTAGATGTGCAACTCCCCAGGGCAGGGAACCACAGCTTGCTTATCTGTGATTCCCTGAAGCTGGCACACTTCTTGGGAAACAGAATGCCCACATAATAAATATTTGTTGAATAAATGAATGAGGATATAAGACATGAACTGTTCCCAAAATATCTAGGATCTTTAAAACAGCTCTTCAGACAATAACCATGGACTTGAGAAGCTATAGTCAGAAACAGAGTCTACTGCTCTGACCCCTTCACTCTTCACTAAAGCCCCAAGACAATGAGGAAAAATTCTGCTTTGTTTCAACTAGGGTCTAAGATATTCTTAAAAAACATTTTTCTTATTAAGAATAATTTACATGGAATAAAATCCCCTGGAGGTTTTTTCTGTGTACAATTTTTCAAGTTCTGACAAATGCATACAGTAGTGAGACCACCGCTCTGTTGAGATGTATATCCATCAGCCCCAAATTGCCACGGCCTTTGTTCAAGCACTGTTTGATCCCCCAGCCACCAGTGAGCACTGATTTTTTTCTTTCCTTAGAATTTGACCTTTTCCAGAATATCATACATGTAATCATACAGTATGTAATGTCCAGAGACTGACTTCTTTCATTTAGCATAATATATTTGAGATTCATAGATTTTGTTGTATCAATAGTTTGTTACCTTTAATTGCTGACTAATATTCCACCAAGGGACTGCAGTGTGTTTATCCATTCACCAGCTGAAAGACATCTGTTTTTTTTCCAGTTGGGGGCAATTACAAATAAAGTTGCTATAAACATTGGCTTAGAGATTTTTGTGTGAACATAAATTTTTCATTTCACTTGAGTAAATATCCAACAGTAGGATTGCTGAATTTGATAGCAAGCACATGATTAACTGTATAATATACCATCAAACTGTTTTCCAAGTGGGTGTACGATTTTGCATTTTCACCAGCAATGTATTTAAATCCCATACATCTCCACATCTTCATCAAAACTTGGAATTATTTGTTTCTTTTTTCTTTTTCTTTTTTCCATTTATAAACGGTATATAGTGGTGATCTCGTTTTTAATTTGCATGTCCCTAATGAGTAATGATAAGCTTATTTTAATTTGCTCATTTGCCATCTGTGTATCTTCTTTGGTGAATTGTCTATTCAAATTTTTTGGCCTACTTCTTCTTAATTGAGATACTTTTTTTATTATTGAGTTCAGAGAGTTCTTCATATATTCTGGATGCAGATCCTTTCTCAGATATGTGATTTGAGAAAATATTCTTCTAATTTGTGGCTTGCCTTTTTACCATTTCAACAACAGATCTTGAGAGGCAGAAGTTCTTAAATTGGATGAAGTCCAGTTTAACAATTTGTTTCTCCTATGAATCATGTTTTTGGTGCTATATTTAAGAAATCTTTGCCTTTCCTTCACTCAAGGTCACAAACATTTTCTCCTGTGTTTTCTGTAAGAGTTTCATGGTTTTAACTTTTACACTTAGGTCTGTGATCCATTTTGAATTAATTTTTGTATATGGTGCAAGTAAGGACTGAAGTTCCTTTTTTTCAAAAAATATGCATGCCTATTGTTCCAGCACCCTTTGTTGAAAACTTTTCTTTCTCCACAAAATTGCTTTTGTATCTCTATTGAAAATCAATTGACTATGTATGTATGGGTGTATTTGCGGACTGGTATTCTGTTCTATTAACATACATGTCTGTCCTTTCACCAATAGCAAATCGACTGACTAGGTAGCTTTACAGTATTCTGATCACCCATTGGTGAGGGATGGATCCCTTGCCCTAAACAGCATGAGTTAGCCAAACACACCACACCTCACAGCAGACAGATCACATTGGCAGCAGCTTCTTAGTCACATATAATCACAACCCTGGAAAGGAGGACACTGGACACCACACAGGGCTCCATGGGGCCACAGGCAGGAGCAGAGCGAGATGGCAGTGCTGGGGTGGCAGGCTTGAAATTCCAGAGGATGGGGTAGCCCCTGGTATGAGGAGGATGAGAGGGGCTTGTTTGAATGATTTTGTGCTCTAGCAGGGAATGAAGCCCGTTAGGTTGAGGATGGTTGGCACTCAGCAGGTCCAGCTGTTGGGAGAACTAACCAAATGGAAAACCTTTTTAGCTGAGGGTTGCACACTGTTGAAAGCAGAGGAGCTCAAGGTTTGGCCTTGGAGGTCCTACGGGGGCCCTATGTCAAGGCAACATTCAAATTTTCATTTTCCTTTTTCAAAATTATTTCGACTGTTCTAATTCTTTTGTTTTCCCATATGTATTAGAATCAGCTGGCTGATTTCTCCAAAAATACCCTGCTGGGAATATGACTGGAATTTTTTAATGTATGGAGAGAAATGTTTGGAGAGAAATGACATTTTAACAACAGTTCGTGTTCTGTGCCATGAACACAATATATCCTTCCATTTGTTTAGATTTTGATTTATTTTAGCAGCATGTGTATCTCACACATATTTTGATAGATTTACATCAAAGCATGCTTTTGATGCTATTGTAAATAGTACTTTTTAAAATACATATATATGTGTATATTTCCAATTGTTGATTGCTAGCATACGGAAATGTAATTGATTTTGTATGTTGACCTTATATCCTGCAACCTTCATTTTTTGCAATTTTCTGTACAGACAGGGTCTCTAACATTTAGATAGGCATGAGAATCACTTATACATGTCCTGTGTGGCAATGATGTTCCTTAGTCAGAAAGCAAATAGTAGAAAAACAATGATAGAGTAACTTAGATGAGTTTTCATCAGGTTTCTGAACTGCTACTTGGAGACAGACTTTTTAAAGTTTCCAATCAGCAATAGACAGAATGGGAATTTGGTGGGCCTGCTGACGTCATCCACACACACCTACAGTGTGTTCAGAGCCTGGGGAACAGTGACCCCTGAGGCACGGCAGCACGCTAGCCTGGAGCCAACAGGAAGACCAGTGAGTTTGCACTGGAGTAACCCGGTCGTTTCTCACGTCCTGGAAGGAAGTCCATCTGGCAGCTTAGAAGCCATATACTAGATGCCAGGAACTGAGCCAATGGCACACATTTCCTGGTCGACACCTTGTTCTGCAGGTACCTAGTGTTTGGGGCAGTGGGGAGGAGCAACAAAAGCCTCCAGCTAGGAGACCAGATCAAAGCAATATGGAACAGTCCAGAAAGATATAGTCCACCACCGTACCCCATCCTCTTTACAGTAGGGCTGGCAGAAAAACCCCTTTGTTTGGTTTACTTAAGTAACCAAACATAAAGGCTGTATTTAGAACTTCCAGAGATGTCTTACATTTATAAATGGATATATGAGTTTGATTGCCAAAAAAAGATATTTGCCTAAAGTGCCTGATGCCAGAGACATACAGGAAGGAGGTCATTACCAGAAGCTCCAGGATCAGGACAGCAAGCTGCAGCACAGCTGTATCAGCCTGGGTTCCCTGGAAAGCAGATCCTGGGGGACTTTAAGATATCCAGGAGCAAGAGTTCAGACAAGGGAAGTGAAGTAGGGAAACGGGATGTGCCAGGAATGGGCCACATGCTGGGGCCACCATCACTCCCCTTCAAGGGACTGTTTCCCAAGAGGCAGATAGTGATGCTTCTGGGGCAATCCACCAAGGGAGAAAGGGAGACGGATCTACCCTCCAGCTCCTGACTCCACTGACGGAAGGCTCATCCCGTGAGGTGACAACTCCCCCACCCTTCATGCATGACACGCCTCATCTCCCCATGGCTCCCTGCACGTCATGCCTCAACATCACCAGGATGACGGATGCTTTTCCTGCAGGACAGGAGGTCCTGAGGAGCAACTGCCCCACAGGGAGGTGGCTGCATCTCACTCAGCCCCAGGTGGCCTGGTGATGGCCAGGGCTGACACAAGTGACAAAGGGCCCCAGCGGCAGGCCAGGCTAAGAGGATCTGAAGCAACACACAACAGGCGCCTGGTACAAAAGTGAACAGAGACCCTTGGGCGCTGTGCCTTGCACTCGGGTCCTCAGCTTGTGACCCCCTGTTGTCCTGTCCCCTCCCCTCATCTCCTGAGGGCAGAGAATTCATGAAATGAAGCACATTTGCTCTGTTCCTGAAAATTCTCCTAGTGCTTCAGATAATACTTCAAACATTGTGACTTTTCAAAAGATAGAAAAGAAGGGAAGAGAGAAAGGAGAGGAAGGCAAAGGAAGAGAAAGCACAAAAAGAGGAGGGCTAAGGGGTGTGAGGCTTCCTTTACTTTAAAAGCTTTGGAAGAACACTCATAATATATGTACTTCCTTGCACTGCATTTTGTGGTGGAATTGAAATATGCAGGTTTACACAGAAAAGGTTTTCTAGAAATCAAGTCCAGGTTGCATTCAGACCAGGGTCAGCCCATTCTGTCCTGGCAAAGGGTACTGGGGCCGGGAAGGGCAGGGCTGCGGCGGGAGAGAAGACAGGACGCCGGGGATCCCCTAGGCCAGCCGGGAGGCCCCTGTCCTGGCTGCTTGACCAATGCCATTTAGTCCTGACTGATGTTCCCGCTCAGGTACCTGCTGTCTGAGGACCCTGAGGAGGAAGGGATGTGAGCACATGTCACTGGGACAGAAGTGTCTTTACTTCAGTGCTTCTCTTCAGACTGCTAAACATGTCAGCTCTATGCACAGCCACGCAAGGTATGTGCTTTGGAAGCAAATCATCCCTAAAACAGAAGCGTATGCATGAAGACCCCTGCAGTATTTCTTCCTTTCCACTTTTTGTTTTTCCATGGCCTCCCTACCCAAAATGTCAAGCATGGCTGACTTCAGTATTTCATCTCTACCTTCCTGGATTAATTTTCTTCTTAGCAATTATTACCATTAGAGCATTACAAAGTTTATTTATTTATATGTCTTCCACATTACAGACTATCAGCTTCCCAAGAGCAAGGATTTAAGTTTTCCTTGTTATTTTTTAAGCAACTATGTATTCCAGTATCTAGAACGGCCACTAGCATATTGTGGGTAGCTAATAAATATTTGTTGGATGGATAAATAGATTTGAGCTGTGCTTTCCATGACACTTTGACATCCTTGGGGGTGCATCCTCTCTCTACTCATTTAAATTAAGCATCTGTCATTATTTCATGGAATTCAGATATGTGGCCTTACATGATTCGGATGTCTGGAAATGAGTTTTCTACTGCTTAGTCTTATTATGGTTTAGTTCTGTGATTCTCAACCAATCGCAGTTCCCCCCATAAAAACAAAAAGTCGACTTTTCCCAGAAGTGCTTTTGTGTACTTCAGACAGCCTATCATGTAAAATAAGTGGTACGGCCATAAAAATGTAGACATATTGTAGGGAATAAATTTGGCCACTCTGCCTTAAAAACAAAAGTAAATGCTAACACTTGAGAATTATATATTACTGAGTATAATGTTTACAAATATAGCTACTAAAACATAATAAATTTTAAAATTACATCACCATTGAGAATGTTTACTGCTATGACTCAAAGCCAAGAATAAAAAATAATTCCAAGAGTAAAACAAAGGCTAGATAGATACTGTTGACAATAACATCTATCTTTAACTGTAACACAGAGAGAAGACATAGAATATATTTGTCAACAAAATGGATATGTTAATTATTCAATCTTATTAATGAGATGTCTCTTGTTATATTTCCCTAGTCTATCAATTCAAAGTATGAACTAGTGACTCAAAGAGCTATTTTAAATGGATAGCATATTTTATTTTATTTTCAAAGGCTTCATGGTAAAATGGTGTGAGCACCGGCATCTGAATTAATGGGAAGGGTAAGTGGTTTTATAGATTTCACTAGAGATTTCATATCCTGCTTTTATTTTAATCTTATAATTATTTAAAGGCAGATTCTTAAATGATAGTTTAAATTTTGGATGACTTAATTGCTTGGATTGAGGGAAATGTCACATGCCCAAATTAATTACCATATGTCAGAAGACCACATACAGAGAAGCCACTGCAGGCATGGTTGACATGAGATGTCTTGTAACACATTCACACAGATGTGAAGAATTAATTTTTAAGATGTGTTATGAAAATTCTACATCTTATTTTGTCAGCCCCCCCTGCATACCAACACCTTCCATGAGGCACCCACTCAGGTCATCTCCCACTTCCACTCTTTTATTTCATGTTATCACAAAGGAATAGTGACTTGCCCTTGGGCAGGCAGAAGATTTTCAGACTTAGACAAAAGCCTCTGATTTAAATTGTAGCTCTAATACAACAAGCATCTGCATTTCTTTTAAGTAACATATTCATTCAACATTCACCTTTCAATAAAGTCAAATAAGTGATCATTTTAATCTCATTGGAGTATTTTATACAAATAAGTCTTTATTCTCTCCTAGGCATTTAGAAATTAATAAATAAAGAGATGACTCCCATGTCACAAATACTGATCGTTTCCTGAATCACTGTTGAGGCTGCCATGTTTCTAGTTTCAGGGAATCTTAAACTTGTTTTATATATAGAAACTCACCCTTTAATATTTGTAGAAGTGCAAAAATTAACAAATTGAAATAAATCAAGCTTCTCAGCTTTGGTATATTTGAAATCAGGCTCTGAGCTTAATCTTATAAAAATACCGTTTGTTGCTTTCCATTTTTTTATTGAAATTAGAAAATCTTAAAAATGCTAAGCCAATAGAGTATGTGATTTAAACATTAACATTGGTTTTATTCAACCTAATGCTCTAGAGCTCATTTAAAATATTTTAAATATAGCTTTAAAAGATTCAGCTGTATGACAGTAAGAAGCAAACCTCATTATGTCCAATTTCTAAGATCTTTTTCAAGAAACACAAAGGCCAGACTCTCCAACAAAAGTAGGAATTCTCTAGCCTAAAAGCTGTTGGCTTTATACAATTGTTTATTGTCCTTCAAACTCTAAAAAGTAATTAAAAACAGTAAGGGCAGCATTTCCAGCCTAGAAAATGTCCTTCATAGGCACAGTGTATCAAAATGCCTCAGGTGACATGAAGAAGCAATACAGTAGCTGCCCTTATACTCCTGTGGCCACACACACACACACACACACACACACACACACACAAAAGAATTTTCTAACTTGATGTTGAGCATCTATTTTTACTTTATTGGTTTTTATGGATCAAGTGTGTGTTCGTTTTTTTTTCCTTGAGTTGATGGCTCAGACTAGAAAAAGTCCCTAATTTAAAAAACTATATTCAGATGAGAAAAAAACCCTAATTGAAAACACTATAGTCTCAATTTTCTCACAAATACTATTTATTGGCCTCGGACTGGGCATCCTGGTGCACCCTGCAATCAGCTCTCTCAGTGACCTTGGGAAAGTTACATTAATCCTGTGTCTCTGCTCATCCCTGAAGTGAAAAGTTTGGACTGGATAACCTATGACACTGCATTTGGCAGAAGAGTTCATCATTCTGTGGATAGATGATGCCGGGGTTCTTGTTCACAAAGCCGAAGAATGAGCTTAGCAAACACCCAGGGTAGAGGAGCAAGATACAGGGACAGAGCTTCCGGCTCAGGCCAGGAGGGGACAAGAGAGTCCGGTGTGGTGCGTTGTCTAGGGGTTTTTATAGGCAGATGAGGATTTTTTGAGAACATGAAAAAAAAGCTTAGGAGTGTAGACCTGCTAAGTGGTGTCTGAACACCCTGAATTAACACAAGGAATTCCCTGCCCCGATCTGGGATACTGGCGTCCTGGTCTAGGGGCATATCGAAAGGCGGCCTGCCCAGCCCCCAAGGTGGGCTGAGGTATTGTCTGTTTGCTAAAGAGTAAGTTAAGAATCCTGCTTCCCAAACTTCCTGGGTGTTAAAATGCAACCTTATCTTTAAGGTAGAATCTTTCTTGCCTTTTACTATGTTGTTTACAGCTGGGTCTGCATGCTAAATTAGTTGCCCAGTTTGCAAAACCACCCATCAGATCTGAAAGAGGAAAGACAGCACATAGGCCTGGGCCTTTTAGCATGCTAAAGTGAGTCTTACACATAATTACAAATGATTAGCATAGTAAAAACATTTGCTACTCTTCTTTATCTGGGGAACATTAACTGATCTTACTGAAGAATGACCCTAGAGCTTAATGTTTAACACAGAGTTTTGGAAGGGGGTTTCCTTGCATGTAGTTACATTGCTCTGACTGCAAATATCCTGCCTTGCTTCTTCCAGAGGCCCTCACCCTATTCTGTCTAAGCCCACGGTCCCTGTCTCATAGAGACATTTTAAGATGAGTCAGCATATATATAATGTAATTCTCAGGAGATTCCCGTTGAATCAGTGAATACCTGAAGGTAACAATGAATAAGGCAGTGCTGCCCTCTTTGCTTATACTGTTGGGGAGAGAATTCTTGGGGAGACTAATGTCATGGAGAGAATTTGAGTTCAGTAGAGAAGCCTTTTTTCCTGAGTGATATAAGGCCACACTTATCCAACCTTAAGTGTACAAGCTAATACAGCTAGATGGTTGTTATGTTTGAGAGGAAATAAATTTAAACAAATAATAGAGAAATAGAAAATGAGGACTTTCCCTAGGGATCTGTTATTCAAAACGTCCCTGGAAGACGTTTGTAAATTCAGGTGAACTATTGCTCTTGTCAGGTTGTCTGAAGAGCCATCACCCTATTTCACACAACACCCACACATTTTTTTGTCCAAGGACATCCGACTAAAGACTTAATCAACTACATTAGCAAGACAACAAACTCTTTATGCTCTGGGCTTGTACCGATCCCACAAACTGCAACTGAATTCGAATTCTCTCCCCAGGCCTCTGTTCAATGAAAGTCTCAAAAGAATGGCCTCCCCGGCTGTTTACAGTAGGTCGACTGTGCAATCCTTGCCCTGCGGTGGCTAATCAGCCCCTCCACTGTGCTTGCCCCCAGCTTTTCCTTAGGACTTACTGCCCTCCTCTGCTCCCCAGAGCCTCCTGCTGACAAGTGGCACTGTCTCGGCACACATTCTCCATTTATGGATTCCCTTGACTGGAGAAACGTGAAGTCTAGGAGTCAAAAGCTGCCCACAGGACTCACTCCTTGCTCCTGTTTGGGATTCACCGTCAGTTTTCATCCTGCTTCTGCCGTTATGATGGTTTTTCTGTCAATCTTCCCACCAGTTCAGGTGACCTTATTGTATATGGTTCCAGAACAAGACTTTTCTGCTTCGTACAACTGTGCTACATTTCCCCTCCTTTTTCTACCTTGCCTTTCTCCACAGACACGCTTTCAGTAGTCACCCTGAGATGCAGTAGGAACTCAATTTTTTGGACTTGCAATTCCATCCCCAAGACACACTGAAACTCTTTAAACATTTAAGAAAGGATTCTAGAGATCCCTTTCTAGAGATTACATTCTATGAGTACACACTGACCGTATAAAGGATTACTTTGCCCGCTAGGCTATAAACTGATGGCTATTTGTTTTAACACCATGAAAGCTCCATTCTGTCATGAAATGCATACTCTTCTATCATCTTATGGACTCTAAAATATTAGAATTGGCTCTGGTTTGTAAAAATACTCAGAAACACTCCTCCAATCAAAATTAAATAGAAATATTCTTAGAAAGAATCAGTTTACTGTGAGATACTGAACAACTCTTTAGATAGTAGCACTTACTATATGGACTAAGAGTAACAATTCCTATATCTCTGCCCAGATACTAAGTGAAGAATTCCACCAAATACATATCAAATTTAAATTTAAGATCTTGACCAGATGCATAACATATGGAAGAAGTCAAAGATGGCTTTCCATGTGTATCGGTTACACTAGATAACAATAAAAACAATTAATTTCTTTTCTTCATTAATTTTGTTTCCCCCAAGGTGGCAGTACTTGTTCATATTGACATAATTCATGGAAGAATGACAGAAAAAAAACAGATAAAATTAAGGATGAGCTGAGCCTGAAAATATATAGTATCATATGACCTTTGCCAGAAGCTATCTATCAATTTTATTGTTTGGTATTGATATATACACAGGCTTATGTCTTACTCTGAAATGAAACTGAGCATACCAATAGATACCAGTTCAGACCACTATTGCCTGCATTTTGAAGTCCTCCAGGATCTACATTTTCTACTTGCATTTTGGTTTTCCAGACTTATTCAGAATATTCTCCAAAATAGAACTCAAATTTCACAATTAGAAAGAAAAAAAAATGAGATGGGGCACAGAAGGCAGGAGAAAGAGAAGGAGGAGAAATAGTTGTATTAAAGAACCAGATTCTACAAGGTACCTAAGCAATCAGCTTTCTGCCTGACTTCAGAGAAGAGTGCCTTGTACGTGAGTAAAGCTCACCTATTGGTATCCAAGGAAGAATTATTTAACCAATGGTGATGGTAAAATGTTAATAGCCATTGAAGGAAAATAATCCACTCTCCAAGGTCTCTATGCAAGATAAACTCCTGATGAACTAAAATGTTGCATATATTTTAAATTCTAAAAACCATCAAAAAAATGGAGTACAATACATATCAACTCTAAATTGACAGCATTGAAGCAATAAGAAAAAATAAGAACGATGGATCATAATAATAAAAATTAAAAAAACAATGTGATGAAAATTAACAAAAATCAACTTAAAATCAAATTTGTAAAATATATTCACAGAGAATAATATGAACAAGTTTTTCACAAAAATAAACATACATAGTAAACACATAAGAAGTGGTTTGTTTTCATCAATAATTATTGTTAGAAAAAGTATTGGGTTATTTAAAATCTACTGAAGTAGCAAAAATGCTTTATTCAAATATTGATTAGATTTCAATGAATATGGTCCAGTTCTTTTATTTTTCCTTTGTAGAAAGGAAATTCACATACCATACTAAACCACTTGAAAAGAACAATTCAGCAGCATTTAGTATATTCAGAATGTTATTGATGTAGTTTGCAAACATTTCACCACCCCAGAACACCCCACCCTCAGTAAATGCTCCCTACCGTTCCCTCCTCACAGGCCCTGCCAGCCACAGATCTGCTTTCTGTGGATTTGACAATCTGGATACTTCATGTAAATTAAATCATGCAATATTTGAACTTCCGTATCTAGTTTCTTCACTTAGCGTGATGTTTTCAAGGTTAACCCATGTTGTAGCCTAAATTCATTATTTTTTATGGCTAATATCCCATTGTATGTAAACACCACATTTTGTTTACCTGTTCATCTTTTGATGGATATTTGAGTTGTTTCCATCTTTTGGCTATTGTGAATGCTGCTGCTATGAACATTCATAATAATATCTGTTTGAACCTATTTTCAATCCTTTTGCACATACACCTAGGACTAGAATTGCTGGACCATATGGTAGTTCTATGTTTAATATTTTGAAGAACCACAAAACTGTTCCATAGAGTCTACACAACTTTACATTATCACCAGCAGTGTATGAGGGTCCAATTTCTCCATATCCTTGCCATCGTAGTAAGTGTGAAGTGGTATCTCATTGTGGTTTTGATTTGTATGACTCAAATGACTAAAGATGTTGAACATTTTTTATGCACTCATTGGTCCTTTGTATATCAGAATGGGGCTGTGGGTGAAAATTTCTCTGAGTCCTCAAGGGGCCCCAAGGTTTTGAAGCCTATAGCACATTTTAAAAAATCTATCTATCTATCCATCATCATTTATTTATTTTTGCAGGTGATATTCCAAGAGGTACAAGCATGTTGATAAGCTACATGGTACAGTATATGAAGAGGGAAAATAATATTCAAATTCTTTGACTTGCAAATCCACTCTTGGACATTCATCCTAAGGAATAAACAATAGATTTACACATATAAATGCTCATAACAATACTAAATAGCAAAAATCAAAACCACCCAGGGAAAAATTTGAAATACTCTCATGTAGCAACATGAGTAAAGATTATGCGAGAAATGAAACATTTATGAAGACTAGAAATGTGGGAACATACCACATAGCAATAAAGAGTTCTGGTTTTCATCCAGGTGCCCCAGATTTAATACCAGTCAAGGGACCCTGACAAGGTCCATGAGGGCAGGGATCCTAGATTTGTTCACTAAAGTATTCCAAATCCAAAACAGCACCTGCTGCATAACAGGTTCTTAATGTTTGCTAGATGGAGAAATAAATGGATAAACCAACAGATATAAAATACAAATCAAAATGCCTATGACATATGAAATGAAATATGTAAAATGAAAATATTCAACAAGGTCTCTCACTGACATTGGGAACTCAACCCAAACCTTGTCCTTCCACTGGAATACTTCATTCCCTTTTCCAGGGAAAAGCACAGTCCTTCTCCAGCTCCCCAAGCCATAAACATAGGGACCACTTCCTTAATCCCTAACACCCAACTCCTAAGCCATTCGTTCGCCAAACCACTGATTCCTCCTTAATACCCTCCACCATCTTCTCCCCCTCTTCCATCATTACTGCCCTAACTAAAGCTGCCATTGTCTTCTGTGCAGATCACTGCTACAGCCTACAAAGTGGCTTCCTGCTTCCAGTCCTGTCCGCTTTCAATCCATTCTCTGTACTTCTAGCCAGTGTGCATTTTTTGAAAGCACAAACCTTAACATTTTTCTCCTCTGCTTAAAATTTGTCAAAGCATTCCCATTGGCTGTAAGAAAAACCCATGGTTCTTATTATAGTTTACATTAGGTGCCCTCAATATTAAATGCAGATTAAATTGCCAAGGTAGCCTTTCAAAAATACTAGTCTCCAGGTACCATCCCAGAGACTCAGTTTCAACTGATTTTGGGGAAAGCCCAGACATAGGTATTTTCAAAAGCAACCTGGCAGGTGATTCTACTACTCACCCAGGTCTAGAATCCATGGGTTTACATGGCTCTTTGCGCTCTGATTGTTACTCAACTCTCCATGTCATCTTTGGTCACTCCCAACCTCACATTCCACGCCCAGCATGCTGCCTTTCTTGCCCCAGTTCTTTGACTGGGCTGTGATCCCTCTCGAATTTGAGTCTTTGTATTTGCTCTGCCATTGATGGTGAATGGTCTTCCTATTCTCTTAGGTGACACTACATATACTCATCCTTTGGGCTTCTGCTTCAATGTATCACTTCCTCCAGAGAGTCTTCCACCACAGACCAAAGTTGGTGCCTAGTACGTATATTTCCACCATTCTTTTGTAAGTCCTCAGTAATAGTGCTACCTCAAGCTCTAGCACTGTTGTTCCTTTGTTTGCCTGCTCCCACCTTCCACCACAGGTTGTAGAGTCTGTGAAGTCAGGTCCTGGGATACCTGTTGGTTGCTGTATGCTAAGCACCCAACAGAGTGAAGGCACACAGCAGGCATTCAATAAATAGTTATCAAATAAATTAATATGGGACAGGATTGTTGTATTATAAATAACTTGATTATTTAAAACTAATTTTCTTTATGGTTGCTGTAGTATCTACTTCATGGAAAAACATTTTCAAAATTAGCAATGCAAGATATCATAATTATCATTCTTTAATCTAAATATAACATTCTTTCAAATCTCTCAATTAAGGAAATGAATACAGAATAGTATTTTTTGAGGAGTACCTACAAAAACAAATATGAGATTGCAATGAAAATATCCTCCACCTGATTCTGCAAAACTAAAAAGAAGGAAATCCATGCATGCACTATTCTGATTGGATTAATGCTGCTTATATGCAATGGATGCTTTGGTTTTTAATATCTTCCACTAGCAACATGGAAGATGCAACCACCATGTGAGAAGCCAGCCATCAAATCTTACCCTACTGCAATGCTTCTTAACAATGGTATTAGCTTCTTGAAGAATGGTCTTGCATTTGAAAATTAGAGATTATACACTAAATAATAATATGAGGTAATAAAAGAAAAGCATTTGAAACCCTAATACTTTTCCTTTTCAGAAAATGATAAATGTGCAGAACATTTTTCTATAAATGTTATAAAATTGTGACACTTTATAGTAATATAGTTGATATTAATATTATAAATATTAAATATAATTATATTTATATATTTGTGTGTGTATATGTATAGTATGTATAAAACTGTGACATTTTATAGTATAGTTGATATTAATATTATAAATATTAAATATAATTATATATTTGTGTGTGTATATGTATAGTATGTATAAAACTGTGACATTTTATAGTATAGTTGATATTAATATTATAAATATTAAATATAATTATATTTATATATTGGTTGTGTGTTTATATATATATATATATATGTATATATATATATATGTATGTATGTATGTATGTATATCCCCATATTCTGCATTGGGAATCTCAGGAAATATTTAAATGTCTCTAAAAATGAATGTAAGGGATAAAATATATTAACAGCTTCTTTGTTAACCTTCTACATCTCTGAAATATATTTTAATACATGAAATCAAGAGGGATTTTCTACATCAAAACTTCAGTTTATAGGAAGAAATGGTTTTCATTTATGAATCCACATGCCTAAGCCCTAAAATAATATGCCAGCTTTGAAAGTCTGAAGAATAACCACACTTCTTTCAGATAATTAATATTTTTCTGGAATGTCATGACTATGCTTGGCTCAATTTTACTGCCTCCATTACGCCCTTGAAATATCCTTCCATTATACCTTGAGTTTGAAACATACAGTCATAGGTTTATGTTGTCTGTACATAATTTTGAGGTTAAGCTTATGCCCATACCACACAGACTTGTCTTAGTGCTTTTATGGTAAATAATTTACACTAGAAATTCTGCATCATGAAACTGAGGTTAGAGTAATTGTTATTTAAGCAAACACAATCGATTCCAGATCATTTTAAATTTCCTGCACTGTGATTTATCTTACAGCAGGATTGGTGGGCCCGGGGTGGGGGACAGACGAGTTCCGGGAGAACGCATGACTATTGCTCATTTGCAGGCTTCTGTCCCTCTCCTCAATTATTAAGGAGGTCGCCTTGCCAAAGCACACCCACCCCTTACAACCCCCTTTCTCCTCTTCCCTCCTTGCCACTGAAACCTTTTTTTTTTTTTTAATATTTTCACTCCTGACTTCTCCAAATTCAAACAGAGATACAAGTTTCCTTTTTCAAAGGAAATCAACACCAAGTTACTTTATTTGACATATATTTTTTAAAGAGAAATAAAAGCCCTCAAGTGAACATGTCATTCTCATATTTCCTTGTGAACTGGAAAGAGGGAAAATGGCAACCCGTATTGGAATAAAATTTTCAGTAGGCACCTGGAAGGCAGAGAGCGAGCGCACCGAGAGCCTTGCAGAGACAGGACACCGGTGCACTGCAGTTGCTCCCATTGCTGGCTTATCCACAGACGTAAATGGTGAAGATTCCACTGAAAATCAGACACTAAACCAGAAAGCCATATAATTTTACTTTTATCACACTTTTATTTCCTTTTTGTTATTAATTCATTTATTCATTCTTCAATTATTGGGCAATATACTTACTATACACAGGCTACTGTGGTAGGTGCTCAGGTTACAAAAATAGGTAAAATATGATAGTCCCTCTCTTCAGTCTGTTCATATTCTAATGGGAGAACACATAAAATCAGTGATTTCAATTCAGCACAAATAGTCTAGTGCCTGATGCTTCATTAGTGAAGAAGGGAGACTCAGGTGGCATTTTCCCAGGGTAAAGGTGTGGATGGGAAAACAAAGAGCTTGTAGGCTTTGGGGCAGCCATGGAGTAGGGGGAGAAATAAAGCTGCAGAGGCCGTCTTTCCACCTCCTCCGGGGCTCTTGTTCCACAGCCTTAATGACCTACACACACAGGCAGCGGGCATCCAGCACCTCCTTGGTGATCTTGCACACTACGGTCACATTTCCCACTTTTTATCTAATCAGAACTTAACTTTTGTTTCTTTATTTGCAAATGAATAAAATATCAAGTAGCTTGTAGAATTATGTTGCTGCTCAGTTTCTTTATTTGCAAATGAATAAAATATCAAGTAGCTTGCAGAATTATGATGTAGAATAAAGACATTACAAATCAACTATTCCTGGCCAGTTATAGGCAATTATACACTGAAGCTATTATCATTATTAATTTAGAGCAAAACTTAGAATTGAAAAGATGTTAGATAAGAAAACAAACAACAAAAAGAATCTGGGTGTGAGATATGCTACAGCAGAAGCAAAAATAAAATAAACTAAGACTTCTTGGAGTGTTGGATACGTGCAAGGAACTAGAAGCATTGTTATTTCATTTAGGGATGAGATTAAGATGCCATATGGTAAGAAGAGAGGCTCCACAAAGGAAGAAGCAAAATCCCAAATCAAGGATGAGGGTACATCTGCCTGAACAGAATCAGAAGTATGACTTCACAAGAAATAGATTGATATGTAAGATCGACATGACAAATACACAATACATGGCACACAATTTTAGCTGATGGGAAGAAGGACAGTTGCCAGAGCAAGGAAAGTCACAGCCCTGAGATGTGTGGCTTTAATGAGGCCACAGCTATCACTCCTGATAAGACCCTGACTTTCTTTCCGACCACCTATATAGGACACTAATGAGCTGAACAGGTAGCACAGGGAAGAGACTCAGGTGTATCTGAAAAAAATTCTTCAATGTGACATCACAGATATCTTCAAATATTTGCAAGAGTGTGTAGAGAAAGAATTAGACTATACTGTGTGAGTTTTGGAAACAGCCTTAATATTCAGGACTTCAGGGTTTCACATTTCGAGAAAGTAGATTTCTGCACCCCAGAAGGCATCACATACATTAAAAAAAATTTTTTAATTTTGCCATCATTAATGTACAATTACATGAACAACATTATGGTTACTAGACTCCCCCTATTACCAAGTCGCCACCACATACCCCTTTACAGTCATTGACCATCAGCGTAGTAAGATGCTATAGATTCACTACTTGTCTTCTCTGTGTTATACTGCCTTCCCTGTGTCCCCACCTTCATTATACATGCTAATCGTAATGACCCTTTTTCCCTCTTATCCCTCTTTTCCCACCCATCCTCCCCAATCACTTTCCCTTTGGTAACTGTTAGTCCATTCTTGGGTTCTGTGAGTCTGCTGCTCTTTTATTCCTTGAGCTTTTTCTTTGTTCTTATACTTCACAGATGAGTGAAATCATTTGATACTTGTCTTTTTCGGCTTGGCTTATTTCACTGAGCATAATACCCTCTAGCTCCATCCATGTTTTTGTAAATGGAAGGATTTGCTTTCTTCTTATGGCTGAATAATATTCCATTGTGTTTATGTACCACCTCTTCTTTATCCATTCATCTATTGATGGACACTTAAGTTGTTTCCATTTCTTGGCTATGGTAAATTGTGTTGCGATAAACATAGGGTTGCATATGTTTTTTTCAAACTGGTCTGCTGTATTCTTAGGGTAAATTCCTAGGAGTGGAATTCCTGGGTCAAATGGTATTTTGAGTTTTTTGAGAAACCGCTATACTGCTTTCCACAATGGTTGAACTCTTTATGTTCCCACAAGCAGTGTAGGAGGGTTCCCCTTTCTCCACATCCTCCCCAACATTTGTAGTTGTTTGTCTTTTGGATGTTGGCCATCCTCACTGGTGTGAGGTGATATCTCATTGTGGTTTTAATCTGCATTTCTCTGATGATTAGCGATGTGGAGCATATTCCATGTGCCTGTTGGCCATCTGAATTTCTTCTTTGGAGAAGTGTCTGTTCACCTCCTCTGCCCATATTTTAATTGGCTTGTATTTTTTTTGTTTCTTGAGGTGCATGAGCTCTTTATATAATTTGGATGTCAACCCCTTGTCAGATATGTCATTTATGAATATATTCTCCCATACTGTAGTATGTCTTTATGTTCTACTGATGGTGTCCTTTGTGGTAAAGAAGCTTTTTAGTTTGATATAGTCCCACTTTGCTTTTGTTTCCCTTGCCCGAGGAGATATGTTCATGAAGAAGTTCCTCATGTTTATGTCCAAGAGATTTTTCCCTATGTTTTTTTCTAAAAGTTTTATGGTTTCATGACTTACATTCAGGACTTTAATCCACTTTGAGTTTACTTTTGTTTATGGGGTTAGACAAGAATCCAATTTCATTCTCTTACATGTAGCTGTCCATTTTTGCTAACACCAGCTGTTGAAGAGGTTGTCATTTCCCCATTGTATATCCATGGCTCCTTTATCGTATATTAATTGACCATATATGCTTGGGTTTATATCTGGGCTCTCTAGTCTGTTCCATTGGCCTATGGGTCTGTTCTTGTGCCAGTACCAAATTGTCTTGATTACTGTGGCTTTGTAGTAGAGCTTGAAGTCAGGGAGCATAATTCCCCCCACCTTATTCTTCCTTCTTGGGATTCCTTTGGCTATTTGGAGTCTTTTGTGGTTCCATATGAATTTTAGAACTATTTGCTCTAGTTCATAGAAGAATGCTGTTGGTATTTTGATAGGGATTGCATTGAATCTGTAGATTGCTTTAGCCAGGATGGCCATTTTGACAATATTAAGTCTTCCTATCCATAAGCATGGGATGTGTTTCCATTTATTGGTATCTTCTTTAATTTCTCTCATGAGTGTCTTGTAGTTTTCAGAGTATTGAAAAGGTCTTTCACTTCCTTGGTTAGGTTTATTCCTAGGTATTTTATCCTTTTTGATGCAATTGTGAATGGAATTGTTTTCCTGATTTCTCTTTCTGCTAGTTCATCGTTACTGTATAGGAATGCAACAGATTTCTGTATATTAATTTTGTATCCCACAATTTTGCTGAATTCAGATATTAGATCTAGTAGTTTTGGAGTGGATTCTTTAGGGTTTTTTATGTACAATATCATGTCATCTCCAAACAGGGACAGTTTGACTTCTTCCTTGCCAATCTGGATGTCTTTAATTTCTTTGTGTTGTCTGATTGCGGTGGCTAGGACCTCCAGAACTATGTTGAATAAAAGTGGGGAGAGTGGGCATCCTTGTCTTGTTCCCAATCTTAAAGGAAAAGCTTTCAGCTTCTTGCTGCTAGGTATAATGTTGGCTGTGGGTTTGTCATATATGGCCTTTATTATGTTAAAGTACTTGCCCTCTATACCCATTTTGTTGAGAGTTTTTATCATGAATGGATGTTGAATTTTGTAGAATGCTTTTTCAGTATCTATGTAGGCGATCATGTGGTTTTTGTCCTTCTTTTTGTTGATGTGGTGGATGATGTTGATGGATTTTCGAATGTTGTACCATCCTTGCATCCCTGGGATGAATCCTACTTGATCATGATGGATGATCATTTTGATATATTTTTGAATTCAGTTTTCGATATTTTGTTGAGTATTTTTGCATCTATGTTCATCAGGGATATTGGTCTGTAATTTTCTTTTCTGTGGGGTCTTTGCCTGGTTTTGGTATTAGAGTGATGTTGACCTCGTAGAAAGAGCTTGGGAGTATTCCCTCCTCTTCTGCTTTTTGGAAAACTTTAAGGAGGATGGGTATTAGGTCTTCACTAAATGTTTGATAAAATTCAGCAGTGAAACCATCGGATATAGGTGTTTGTTCTTAGGTAGTTTTTTGATTACCAGTTCAATTTCTTTGCTGGTAATTGGTCTATTCAGATTTTCTGTTTCTTCCTGGGTCCGTCTTGGAAAGTTGTATTTTTCTAGAAAGTTGTCCATTTCTTCTCCGTTATCCAGTTTGTTACCACATAATTTTTCATAGTATTCTCTCATAATTGTTTGTATTTCTGTGGTGTGTGTAATGATTTTTCCTTTCTTTTTTCTGATTCTGTTTATGTGTGTACGTTCTCTTTTTTTCTTGATAAGTCTGTCTAGGGGTTTATCTGTTTTGTTTATTTTCTTGAAGACCCAGTTTCTGCTTTCATTGATTCTTTCTATTGTTTTATTCTTCTCAATTTTATTTATTTCTGCTCTAATCTTTATTATGTCCCTCCTTCTATTGACTTTGGGCCTCATTTGTTCTTCCTTTTCTAGTTTCATTAATTGTGAGTTTAGACTGTTCATTTGGAATTGTTCTTCTTTCCTGAGGTAGGCCTGTATTGCAATATATTTCCCTCTTAGCACGGCCTTCGTTACATCCCAGAGATTTTGTGGTGTTGAATTATTGTTGTCATTTGTCTCCAGATATTGCTTGATCTCTATTTTTATTTGGTCATTGATCCATTGATTATTTAGGAACATGTTATTAAGCCTCCATGTGTTTGTGGGCTTTTTTGTTTTCTTTGTGTAATTTATTTCTAGTTTCATACCTTTGTGATCTGAGAAGCTGTTGGGTACAATTACAATTTTGAAATTACTGAGGTTCTTTTTCTGGCCTAGCATATTATCTATCTTGAAAATGTTCCATGTACATTTGAGAAGAATGTGTATCCTGTTGCTTTTGGATGGAGTCTTCTGTAGATGTCCGTTAGGTCCATCTGTTCTAATACGGTGTTGAGTGCCTCTGTCTCCTTACTTATTTTCTGTCTGGTTGATCTGTCCTTTGGAAGTGGTGTGTTGAAGTCTCCTAAAATGAATGCATTGCATTTCATTTCCCCCTTTAATTCTATTAGTATTTGTTTCACATATGTAGGTGATACTGTGTTGGGTGCACAGATATTTATAATAGTTATATCCTCTTGTTGGACTGACCCTTTTATCATTATGTAAGGTCCTTCTGGGTCTCTTGGTACTTTCTTTGTTTTGAAGTCTATTTTGTCTGATACAAGTACTGCAACTCCTGCTTTTTTCTCCCTCTTAGTTGCATGAAATATCTTTTTACATCCCTTTACTTTCAGGCTGTGTATGTCTTTGGGTTTGAAGTGAGTCTCTTGTAGGCAGCATATAGATGGGTCTTGTTTTTTTTTTTATCCATTCAGTGACTCTATGTCTTTTGATTGGTGCATTCGGACCATTTACATTTAGCGTGATTACAGATAGGTATGTATTTATTGCCATTGCAAGCTTTAGCTTTGTGGTTACCAAAGGTTCAAGGGTATTTCCCTTACTATCTAACAGTCTAACTTAACTCACTTTGTATACTATCACAAACACAACCTAAAGGTTCTTTTTTTCCCCTCCTTTTTCTTCCTCCTCCATTCTTTGTATGTTCTGAATCATATTCTGTACTTTTTGTCTAGCCCTTGGGTGACATCTATTTAGCCTTAGGAATACTTCCATCTATACCAGTCCCTCCAAAATGCCCTGTAGAGGTGGTTTGTGGAAGGTAAATTCTCTCAGCTTTTGCTTATTTGAAAATTGTTTAATCCCTCCTTCAAATTTAAATGATAACCTTGCCGGGTAGAGTATTCTTGGTTCAAGGCCCTTCTGCTTCATTGCATTAAATATATTATGTCACTCCCTTCTGTCCTGTAAGGTTTCTGTTGATAAGTCTGATGATAGCCTGTTGGATTTTCCTTCGTATATGATCTTTTTTCTCTCTCTAACTGCTTTTAAAAGTCTGTCTTTATCCTTGATCTTTGCCATTTTAATTATTATATGTCTTGATGTTGTCGTCCTTGGGTCCCTTGTGTTGGGAGATCTGTGCATCTCAATGGCTTGAGAGACTATCTTCTTCCCCAGATTGGGGAAGTTTTCAGCAATTACCTCTTCAATGACACTTTCTATCCCTTTTTCTCTCTCTTCTTCTTCTGGTACCCCTATTATGCGAATATTGTTCCATTTGGATTGGTCACACAGTTCTCTCAATATTCTTTCATTTTTAGAGATTCTTTTTTCTTTCTGTGCCTCAGCTTCTTTGTATTCCTCTTCTCTGATTTCTATTTCATTTACTGTCTTTTCTACTACGTCTAATTTGCTTTTAAATCCCTTCATTGTATGTTTCATTTTAGATATGGAATTTCTTAATCATTGAATCTCCGTCTGAAATTCATTCCTGATCTTGAATATTTTTCTGTACCTCCATAAGCATGTTTATGATTTTTGTTTTGAACTCTGTTTCAGGAAGATTGGTGAGTTTAGTTTTATTTGGTCCTTTTTCTGGGGCTTGTGATATTTTGGTCTGGACCAGGTTGTTTTGACGTTTCATATTTCCATGTGGTGTCCTGTAGTGCCCAGAAGCTCCAGTCTCTGGAGCTGCTCAGCCCCTAGAGTGAGATTGGGGGTCGTTGGGGAGGGGAGCTGGTGCCTGGGGGGAGGAAAGATCTGTTTCCTGATTTCTGTCTGTGGTGTCTGTCTCCAGAATCACAGCCAGTGGTCTGAGCACACAGGTGTAAGCCTCTGTGCTCAGGTATCTCTAGCTGTTGTAAGTGGGGCCTCCCTCTGGCTGGCCTGACGCCAGTGCAGTGACTGCCAGTTTGCAAGCCAGTGCTGTCAGGCCAGGAGGAAGGCCTGGCAGGCTGTGTATCACAGTGTGGGGCCTTGGATCTGAGCAGCCAGCCAGGGGGATGGAGCGCCTGAAGCTCCTCAAAGTTCCCAACCTGCTGGGCAGACCGCACCCAGACAACCTTGTCCATCTCTCCCTTCTCCTGTGCAGCAAGCTCTGTGCAAACCCCACCCCTTCAGCAGCCCTCTCACTGCTAGGAAGCCTCTCAGACCGCCTGCCTTTCCCTTGTCCCAGAGCAGCCAGATGTGGATCCCGACCTCAGCAAACGGCTGGAATGTCAGTCTCTCAGGCACTCCACCTGTCCCAGCTCCACAACCTCCAGAGCACCACCCAGTGTAGGTTTCTGCTCGCAAAGCAGATCTCCAGGGCTAGGTGTTCATTAGTCCCAGGATTCCACCCCCTCCCTGCCCCATTTCTCTTCCTCCCGCCAGTGAGCTGGGGTGGGGGAAGGGCCTGGGCCCCGCTGGATCAAGGCTCCGGCATGTTACTCTGTTTTTGCAGGTCTGCTCTGTTCGTGATGTCTGTATGCAGTCAGGTGCAGCCTTCTTTCCTGTTGCTGTTTTAGGGTTAGTTGTATTAATTAACTATATTTTCATACTATTTGTGGTTTTGGGAGGAGTTCTCTGTCTTACCTCTCACCCTGCCACTGATTATACTGACTGATTTACAACTTTAGGAAAGATGTCTCCAATTTTCTCAGGCTTTAAAATATAATTACAGCCACTCACAGATCAGAAGGCCTTGGTTGTTAGCAGTTGACACAGGGCCTATGGCAGGACCCACCCGAAGTGAGGTGGATGTGGGAAGTAGGTCAGGCAGGACTCACACACACCCTCCCTAGTGGCTAATGCACACCCGGTGTGCACACAGCCAGGCAGCTCCTGGCGTCCACACTGCTAACCCTTGGGGTGAAAATATTCTTAAAGGCCGATATCTACCAAGTGAAGCATAGTAAGTGGCACCACCCATCCACACTTTACCTGGAGTCAGTACATCAGATCAGTCATCCCCTCACCTAGCACAGCCTCCAAAATGTGTGTATCCTAATCTTACCTATTCCTCAAAACCTAATTAACCGAAGCCCATTTTGACATGAGCTTTCCCTCAGCAAACTTAGAAGGCTGCACGATGCATGGGAGAGAACATGGCTGTGGAGCCCCGGAGACCTCAGCTGGGTTCTGGCTCTGTCCTAACTGTGTGATCCACGGCAAGAGGCTTTGTGCCTGGGGCCCTCCTCCTGTCAGTGATGCGAAGTGGGAGACACTACTTTTTAAGACACATAGTAAAGGCTAAAGTGAGATAATGAGTAAAAGCATCAGTTTTTTTTCACAAAAAAAAAGTTAGCTCCTTCTCTTCCTAACATTGTCATCATTTGTCTCTTTCTTCTCAAATCCCATGATATACAAAGGGTAATAAATAATGAATAAGATATTTATTATATATTGTTCGGTGCTGGAGGGCTTTGGGGTAGAAGAGAGAACGAGGAAAGGTCCAAATGTATTCACAAGCCCAGACCAGTCCCACAGCAGCCACAGAAAGGAAGTTCCTGGCAGTTCCTGGCAGGGAAGTTGCTGAAGAAGAAAAAAATGTACTGCAGGAGGGTCACTGAAGGTACATTTCACGATCACCACCTTCCAACCAGCACCATTTCACCACACAGTGTAGAGTAGATATAAACCCAAACATAACAGAATTAGCAGGAAACTGAGATAAAGCCTGTAGTAGGGAATCATTTGGTACCATGTAAATTTCATATGTTTCATAATTTCAAAGTGTCACCCATATGATTGTGTATAATTTGGAGATGGGATTTGGTTCAGAGTTGTTTCTGCTACCTTATAGTTGTGTGTGACCTTGAACAAGAAATATGACTTCTCTAATAAGAATAACAACAATAACAACAACAATAATAGGGTTGTTGAAAAGTGTGGGTCAGGCACTGTTCTAAGTGCAGAGCCCATATTAACTCAACCCTCAAGAAAACACTTCGAGGTAGTGAAACTATTACTATCTTTATTTTACTGTCAAGGACACTGAGGCGCAGAGAGGAGTAACATGCCTGCACTCATGCAAGACCCTAAATTTACTCATATACTCATATAGTATAAACAATTCTCATGAAAATTCTCTCTCACAATAAAATGAGATTTTTTATTTGAAAAATCTATATAAACTAAACATCACTATTTTCCTAACACTCCAAGCGATATCAACATATCAACAATGCACTGGCCTAAGGGATTTTCATTGGGATGGCATTTCTCTTCCAGATGGTGCACCTCGTCTTGCCTGTGTCTAGCTTTTGGCAGTAAAACCTGAACATATTTGTTATTCCAAGAAAGTAGACGCCACCAAATATCAGGTTACCAGAGTTCTCTTTCAGCAATGCTTTCCATCCAGAGTCTACCGATCATAAATCAGACTTAGGCTGGAGTGACCTCGCCCACAGATGAACATCAGCTCCACCGTAGGCTGGCATGTGCTTACATGTGTCAGTGAATGGACAGAGCAATCTGCCCCGATTACCAGGGGATGAAGGAAGTAACACTTAAGTCTAATTTCTTGTATGATAAGTATGATTGGAAGGTGTATATACAATTCAGATGCTTCTAGACTATTTCACTTAAGAGAAAATTAGACTGATGCCCTCATCCTGGCACAGATGGCCAGCAAATTACAAGTTGGTCCAGGTTTTCTTAAATTGTATATTCCTGAAACACCTGCTTTCAGGAAGCTGTCAAGGGAGAGGAGAAAAGGAGAAGGATGAGAAGAGTCAAGGCCTTCCATGATGCTGCTTCGTGGAGCCTCCAGGCCCACTTTTATAAGAAAGCAGGCAGCAGAAAGCAGACTGCAAAAAAAATGGCTCTGAAAGCTAGCAGGGCGCTGGTTTCCTTTTACATATTTTGTCTTCCATCTCATAAATATTAACTCTTTCCTCCACAGCACTGTGTCAAATATGAAAAATAAAAATGAAGAATGTCCTTTTTCATCAGGCGATGGAATTATTTTTATGAGGATGGACACATGAGGGGACTGCAGATCCAGGGATGTATCTCCAATTAACATGATTAATGGTGAGCAAAGCATGGGGTGAAGTTCCTGGCTCTGTGCGCCAAGGGACAAGGCAGCAGTGGCACCGGAATGCAGAGCATCCTCAAGAGCAGCTCGTTCCGCGCCCGCCACGCGCTCACGGGGATGGGATGCTGAGCCGCCGTACCCAAACCTGTCCCTCAGCCCTTTTGTCACATGCTGCTGTTTTCTGTGCAGGGTCTTTGTATTGGGAGCCTTACATGCTTTGGGGATAAAAGAGCATCAGGGTAAAGTTCTAGTAAGGTCTATAATAACCTTTTGGTCAGTGGGATTCTGGGCTGAGTTTCTGGTGCTCTCATTGCAAAGTCGGAACATCAGAATGTCCCTCCCCCAAAAGGGAAGAAAGTAGCTGATCTGCGAAGTCTGACTCTCAGGGGAAAATGAATTCAACTATGAATGCTGCAACTGAATGAAGTAAAGGAAATACTCAATTTATTATGAATACAAATATCCAAAGAGGAGAAAATCCTGGACTAAAGTATTTAAGCCCTTTGAAACTAGACTAATCCAAGGTTTTAGGGAGTACAAAGGAGGCAGCAATCCCGCATAGATGATGAACAAGGAGAGCTGCAACATGAGGACACAGCGAAACATCACATGACTGGCACTGACATCACGGCTCGGACGTTTTGTGGCTTCAGGCAACTTGCTTACTCAGAGCCTGTTTCTTTACCATTACCCTAACTGCAACCCCCATCCCTAATTACCCACCATTACCCCCAAACCTTCCTCAAATGGCCTGCAGACTGGGCACTTCCTTTTGCTTATATGAAAGAAAGGCACCTCCCTGGAGAAGAGAGATTTAAAAAGGTCCAACTCTACAGGAGCAAGGGTTGACCAGCAGACCACATCTTTGTAGGAATAAAGTGATTCTCTTGTCTCCAGCTGGATTTAGCCTGGAAGAGGGTGCCCAGCCTGCCAATCAAAGCTTGTGCCAGCTCACAGCCCCTACTCACCTCCCATGGATGTGCCTGCAAGCAGTATACAGTTGTCTATCTACAGCTGAACCCCACCCTACAGACTTCTTTATGGAGTGGCATTGTGTTTTGGAAGTGCCCTACTTAAAGAATACTGGAGCCAATTTGTAACAAGAAAAATGGAGTCATTAATCAGAAAAGGAATATAATGATCTCTGGGGTCCTACAGTTAGCAGGCCATCTACAAATAGTAGCTGCTAGCCCCCCACATTTTCCCTTCATAGCTGTGAACTCAGAAGTTTCATTCAGTCAATAAACTTAGCGAAGCCCAAGGACCCAACTGGCCTTGAAATTTCACTAACTTTGCCACACATCCACTACGGAATCAAACAAACTACTTCTGTGGAATCTGTAATGACATAATTGAAACTGGGTTTACATTTATTTAAATAGTATAGTTTTGATGGAATGAAAATATTTGAGTAAGCGGCACAACACATGTTGAAGGAAAATTTACAGAGGTCCCTTTGCCCCATGGATTTCCTCACTTACCTGTAAGAGCACCATTTAAATGAAAAAAGAGGGTGGGGAGGGGTGTTGAGTTTCAGCTCTGCACAATGGCACCTTTAACAAACCTGCAGGCTAGTCAAAAACTAAATAGGCTGGTTTGAAAAAATCTTTATTACTGCCAGTTAATACTCAGGTCTCTGGGGGAACAAGAACTTTCAATGACTCAATATTTATAAATGCTACTGTTGTCCCCTAAACATGTGTCTAGATTCCTGAGGGATGCTGGGAGCTTTTGCCATAATGAGAGTAAGGGTGTCTGAGCTTTAAATGGCGAGAGGAGTAGTGAAGCACATACAGACGCATAGACATTAAACACATATAAATGAGCACTTGGTGGTCTGAATTTGAATACCACATGAATATTATTGGGAAATCTAACCTGCCTGGGTTATTTCATTTTAATTTACCAATGTCTTGAACATAGAGGAAGCATACAAAGACACTTTTTCTTTTTCTTTGGAATTTTGCTACTTCACATCTACTGATGCCAAAAAAGGCTGAACATGAAATGTGGGATATCAAAATAGCTGAATGTGTTTACAACTCCAACAGTGTAATCAAAACTCCAAATGCTCAAGAAACAATAACATTAGTGAGGTGAAGTCAATTCTAAATTAAAAGTCAGTGTTTCCATTACCCACTGTAACAGTATTTTCAGGAGTTTATATAACTTGATCATTAAAAAATGCTCTAGGCCGAAAACCTGGTCTGTGTCAATCTTGGACTAAACTAGTTTGCAAAGCTCTCAGTTTGTTTGCCCTTCTCTTTTATTCCTTTTCAAGAATGTATTTCTTTTAAATGCTACACACGAAACTGAACCAAAAAAATCCACAACACTCAATGGGCCCATGCTATTGCATGCATCACTCATATTTCAGAAGAAATTTATGGTTTCTGTAAACTCACTTTCAAGGTGCCTATGGCTAGAAGTAAAGTTCAAATTCCTTTTCTACCTCAGTCTTTAGCACATCCTTTCTCTGTCAGTTACTTCACCAAACAGAGAACTTCAAATCAGACTGTTAACTTTTGTGACAGTAAACCTCAAATTAGAATTTAACTTGGTAGAAACAAAATTTATTATTGTGACTTCTGTTTTCTTTCAGAAACAGAATAGAGCTTTTATATGGAGACATCAAAAAAAGGAAGGAAGGACAATACATTAGACTTGGACATGTTCTCATCATATTGCGGTGAAGAATAACAGTAGAGAGAGAGCAATTGTGCATGAATAAAAGAATCTCTGAGACATGGGAATATCTTGGTTATCTAGAAGCCCAAATATTTAGGCTGTGAGGTTAAGAATGGCAGACCTAACTCCCTAAGATTGGGTTGCAAGGAATGCTCAGGAAGGGACCTCGGATGGCCTCCACCCTTCACCACTGAGAAATAGACTTTTTCATGACATTAATGTAGGACTCATCCAAAGGACCAAGGTAATCTGGATCCTTGTCTGAGAAGGAGGAGACAAAGCAGAAACAACCTTCTGTTATGTATACGTATGTGTGTGTGTGTGGGGGGGGGTGGGTTGTGAGTGAATTATGTTTATGCATGTCTGTTGGTTGTATGCCTTTGTTTGCCTGTCTCTATACTATGTAGGAGAGATATAAATATATTTATAAGTTTAGAAAAATAAATACATTTATAAGTTTAGAAAGGGGAATATTGTTTTAACATTTCATATTACATTTTTTTGACCTTTGTAGAATTATGAGAAATCATTTTAAATGAAAATAGAAATACCTAAACTCTCTGGGTCAGAAGAAATGATGTATTTCACTTCCTAATCTAGACACCCTCCAGTACTGTCCTTTCTACAGTTATAAGCTCAAATTTTAAAAAATGTGATGAGTTGTAATATATCCTGTGATTAAATACTTCCAGTGATGGAGAACTCATTATTCATGAAATACTCATTTATTCAGATAACACTTCAGGCTAAAAAGTCCTTCTTTCTTGTCCTGGGAATGCCTTGTTAAGAAATAGCCAAAGGATTTTTGATTGAGAAACACTATAAAACATCACTGCTAACATTTCTGCTAAGTCCAAAAGAATTTGAACCTTGCCAAATGTAATAAATGCCCTTTATCATTATGACATAACAAAAGTTATGTTATACATTGTATTCTATCAAGTATTTAATAATGAAGTGACTTTTACCAATCATTAAAGCCACATCTTCACAATGGGATAGTATTCAGCCATGAAAAGGAATAAAATACAGATAGATGCTACATGGGTGAAGCTTGAAAACATTATGCTTAGTGAAAGAAGCCAAATATTATATGATAGAAAAGGTCAAATATTATATAATTCTGTTTAGATGAAATGTCCAGGACAGGTAAATCTAGCAGAGGCAGAAAGTAAATTGGAAGTTGTCTAGGTACAGGTGGAGAGGGAATGGCGAAAAACCCCATTCATGAGTATGGGATTTCTTTTGGGGTAATTAAAGTTTCTGGAATTATATAGTGGTGATGGTTGCACAATCTAAACATCACTGAATTGTATTCCTTAAATGGGTGAATTTTATGGTATATGAATAATGTCTCAATTTAAAAAACAATAGTCATATCTTAAATCTGTGACCTTAAATCAAAAATCATTTGGTAGGCATTGCTATCCAAGGAATTCTGAACTCAATAAAATGGCCAAAAGAAATACTAATTTTAGCTTTGCAAAGCTTAGCTCTCTAAAAGTTATGCAGTGAGATATTGAATAATTTATGAATATGGATTTTACTAAAGACTCTCTCACTATACTTATGTTAATAGTCTTTGATTCACGAAGAATAGGTTTACTTCATATTACTTGTGCTTGTAGTCATGAAATACCAGGAAATATAAACCCACAAATGGCTTCCTCAAAGAAAAACTGACAATTTAAAACTGTTATTTTACTCTGTTTCAAATATCTCTGGGTTTTTGTAGGTTTAACTCAAAACATGTAGATTATAGTCCATCTACTAGAAATGCTTTTGATTTTTCAAATGGCAATCATACATCTTACAAAACTGAAGTAGAATCTACCTGATAGCAGGTTAATTTTGGGAAGACAGTGCTCCCTAGATAAAGCATATCTGTGTTGTTTTTTCAGACCATAACTTTAAAATATAATGTGTATAAGACATATTATTTCCCTATGACTAGCAGTTAAGATCTCCCAATTTGAAAAAGAAACTATATATATCATTACATTTTTCCCATAAAGATACCTGAAATCTTACATTATGCTTTTGAATAGGATTGAGGTCACTGTCATATCATGTCATTCAATCTTTGTCCTCTTATTCCTCGAGTTAGAAGTTGTTCATGTCTTCTCGCACTGGCTATACGGTACTATAAGCTCCAGGGACTTGATGTGAGTCTTGATTTTTTTAGATGAAGCCCAGTGATAATGTCTTCCATGCAGAAAGGGACCTAGTATCTAATTTTGGTTGAAGATTCATTATCTAAGTTTCTTTTATTACGCAGTTCTCCATGGCAGTTTCTTTATGTGTATTTATAGTACATTGGATTGCCAAATAACCAAAAATCACCATGAATTTTACAATGTAATTATTGCATAATTTCTATGAGTGTTGTCATGCAGAGCTTTATTCACAAATACTTTGAAAAATAAAAACTCCATGATACTCACAATTGTAGCCAGGTCCAATACGGTGTTGAGCTTCAAGACTAGCCAACGTGATGTGAAAAATAATGTGCAGCAACAGGAATGAAAGACTGGTGAAGCACAGAGACTTTAGTAGCCGTCCTGTGTGTCCTAGGGGATAGAAGTACAGAGATGGTGAGGGATGTCAGATGAAACACACCCACTCTGATCACTGTAGAGTTGCATAAACAATATACTGGTGTCTAATCCATTATGTAGTCTCACTCAAAAGTATATGAAGTAATACAATTACCCTCTTAATTATTAGTCTACAGCTATAAGCTATCTTATTCCCTTTGTAAAATATACAATCAATATCGATTAACAATTCTATGCAAATGAAAGATGCTTTCCTATTTATTATATGACATGTTACCACAGAATGGAACCACAAAAATTTTATAAGAGAGTTCTTTTAACTCCAAAGGAACAACTAACACTTATCTTATAAAAAACAGTTCCATAGAGTAGGAAAAGAAGGAAAGTTGCCTAATCCATTTGCATAGGTAGAGTACCTTTAATTTCAAAATTAAATAAGGTTAGAAAATAAAAGGAAATTATAAGCCTGTTTTACTTATGAACACAGACACAAATATTTTTAAAAGATATTTGCTAATCAACTGGTTATAGCATAGTAAAAATATAATACTAGGGTTTATTGCAGAGAAACAAGTGTGGTTTGACATTAAAAACTATTAAGTGTAAGTCACAGTCTAGTGGGCTGATATTATGGTTTTCTCAATGGATATAGAAGACACATTTCATGATGTTCAAATTTTATTTATGATAAAATAAAACACTTAATAAACTAGGAATAGAAGGTAATATCCTTAATTTATATGGTTAAAAGGATTTATGTCATAACTAAAGCAAACATTCTGTTTACGGTAGAATTTTAGGGATAGTCCCATTCACGTCAGAGAATGATCAAGATCACTTGATAATCTTGCCACCACTTAATATATTACTCAGTGTATTGACCAATGTTATAGGATAAGAAAAAGAATGAAGAGTTGTTGCAACGAATTATTTTCAGGTAATATGATCAAATGAAATTATTTACAGATGATACCATCTACAGAATGCCAAACTGAATTCACAGACCAAGTATTAGAATAAATATGAGAACTCAGAAAATGATTCAGATACAATATCACCTTACAAAAATCAATATAGGTCCTCTACATTAGCAATAATCAAATAGAAAACAGGATATAAATTAAATTAGTAACCAAAACTGTATTCTGTACTAAAATGGTTTTGTCAATATACCAATTTGGCCAGCCTATAGTCCCCAGTTACTTAATCAAATGCTAATCTAGATGTTGCTGTGAATTTACAGATGTGATTAAAGTCCATAATCAACTGACTTTAAGTAAGGATATTAGCATTGGTATCTGGGCAGGCCTGATTCAATTCAGGGAGAAAGACAAAGAGAAAGACAAGAGATTGAGAGAGGAAATTCTGTCACCTGTAGACAGTAGCTGCAGACTGTGCCTATGAATTTCAACCTGCTCATGACAATTCTCTTCCCTTCCTGACAGCCTACCCTAGGGATTTTGAACTTGAATAGCCAGCTTACATAACCAATCGTGTAAGTCACTTCCTTGTAATAAATTATATAGATATATACATATCCTATAGGTGGAACCCTGACTGATAAAAGCATCTAAGAAGTAACTTTAACAATGACCGCACAAGATCAAATGGGAAAAACTGTAAAACTCAATAGAAAAACACGTAAGAACCAATACATGAAGAGCTATACCACATTCTAACTGAATATGATAAAAACATCAATTTTCCCCAAATTTTGTCTATGAATTCAGTGTAATTTCAAATAAAATGCCAGTAGAAACTTTCAGCACTCAACAAATATAGTTCAAAATATATAAGAAAAGAATTTTTGAGAACTCAACAGACTTATTTTAAAAATATATATTTGGAAAAATAAATATCTATGAATTGCCAGGCCAATTTTCAAATTGGAGAAACAAGATCAAAAGTGGGTGGGTTCTGTTTGTCCCTCTACATTAAGGGATGCTATAGACCCAGAGGAGAGAACAAAACCAGCAGGGACTTAGCTTCCTTATATGGGGGGAGAGGAAGGCAAATGGAATACTCTATAGAGTTCAGAGAAAAACAACTTAACAACTTACTTAGATGAATGTGATAAATGTCAGTGTTGACCCCACAGATCAAAAGGAAAAGAATAGGCCATTTAGCAAATGAAAAACTGGCTCAATAAATAGTGGGAAAAATAATGCTGGATCCCTGCCATAAAGGTCACTGCCGGATGATAAAGATCTAAATGTGAAAGATAAAATTCTGAAGTCAACAGATGAAAATATGGAATAATAATTTTGTGCCTCTGCAAAGGGGACTGCCTCTAAAACAAGATCCAAACATAAGGTCAAAAACTAAAGATGCATCTGACTGCATTAAAATTGAAGATTCAAGAAATACCACCATGAACAAAATTCACAGACAGATGATTAGCTGGGATATCTAAAACATGCATGAAATTAATATTTAGAATAGGTAAAGAACAACCAATAGAGAAGTGAGCAAAAAACCAAAGTAAGCCTCTTAAAGGGAAAACCTGATTGGGCAATATGTTTATACAGAGAATCTAAAAACATTAGTAGAGACATTATAATTAAAGCAGAAATGACCTAACATTTTACAGCCGTCAATTAGCAAAAATTATAAAAATTCATAATATGGAGGTTTTGTAAGTGAAACAATGTTTTGGTAGCAGTGTGAAATGGATATAGCTTTTCCGAAAGTCAGAACGTAAGCAGGCCTGAATTCTCTGACTCAGTAATCACACTCTGCGTTATAAACTCCAGAGAAATTTTTGCAGGGCACTAGAATAATGATATTCATCACATCACTGCCTGTAGTAGCAGAGAACTGTAGATATTCTAATTTTTTTTTACCAGTAAAGGGATGGATATGTAAAAATGTGGTGAATGATCACCTTAAAATATTTGCAACCATCAGGTGCCTTAACGTAAAACACTGGACAGCACAGCTGGATCTTAAAAAACACTCAGTTAAAAATAGAAAGTAATGAAATGAGACACATAACACAAAATAATCCAGTTAAGAACACAGACATTCATAAAATAACATGTATGTTTAGCACAAATATGCTTAGGCATATATAAAATATGTATTAAACACATTTGAGTAGTTCTAATGGAGAGGTAGGAAATAGGAATGAGAACTGGGTATGAACAAATTAGAGTGTCTCAATAAAACGAGAGAAGCTCTTTCACTAATCCTATAATAAAATATTCTGTGAATTGAAGAGTACAATTGTTTCAATTTTTCATCCACACATGGAGGGACTAAACTTTGCACTAGATGAACAACATTCTAGTTCTTGGTGTGCCTGTGGCCATGCAACTTTGGGGAATTGATGAGATAAGCCCCCAGGCCTTTGAAATTCTATAATTTTATATATAAATAAAATTCATTTATAGGACATATATACACATGGTAAATATATGATATGCTTATGAATTTACATATTTATAAATATATTTTATATTTATATTTATATCATGTTAAATATATGTAATTTTGTATTTAAATACATGTGTAAACACACACACACACACAATCTTTAAGATCTAACCAGAAGTTACATTATGTGATTTAAATAAAAAACCGTATTTTAGTGGTAAGAAAACTACCTCGCATAGTCTAAATGACTTGATTACTAATCTTTCAGGAAAGAAAACAGGAGTTAAAGTTAAAATATTAAAATACTATAAATAGAATATCTCTCAAATCTAAGCTCAACAAACCCACACTGGAGAGAGTGACTTCTCAGTAGCCCAAGAGAAGTTACCATTAAAAGTTGTGCAATGTTTATCTGTCAGGCAAAGTCATATCACGGGAAACCACTATCTCATATCTCAGTTTTCAATGACTGTAAATGACCTTCAACCCACGGCTGTGGCTGCTGGTTCTACACTGCCACCAGACTCTCCAGTCCACGGCTGTGGCTGCTGGTTCTACGCTGCTGCCAGACTGACTCTCTCCAGGCTCTGAGCTCAGAATATTTAATTTTGTATTTCTAGTGTTGACTTGAAAGCCTTCTTGTGTGCTGCTCACACTACCTAGGACGGAGGAACCCCATAAAATATCTCATATAAAACATGTAATGAAATGAAACCTAAAGGCCAAAAACGTTTTTTACATAAAAAGTATATAACTAAAATGTGTATTTCATCCTAAAATGCATTTTCTTTATATTTTTCTAACTTTTGATATAATAGTTTTGGTATATAGTCAGTTACTTAAATAAAAACATAGTTTGATGAAAATGGGTAGAGGACCCGAATAGACATTTTTCCAAAGCAGACATACAGATGGCCAACAGACACAAGAAAAGATGCTCCACATTACTAATCATCAGGGAAACGTACATCAAAACTACAATGAGATAATCACCTCACACCAGTCAGAATGGCTACTATTCAAAGGACAAGAAATAACAAGTATTGGTGAGGATGTGGAGAAAAGGGAACTTTCCTACACCTTACCTCTCACATTTGGTAAGAATGTAAATTGGTATAGCCACCATGGAAAACAGTATGGAGGTTTCTCAAAAAACTTAATAAAGAAATACCAGATGACCCAGCAATTTCACTTGTAGGAATTTAGCCCCCAAAAACAAAATCACCAATATGAAAAGACGTGTTCACTCCTATTTTTATTACAATAGCCATGATATGGAAGCAATCTAGCTATCTATCAATTGATGAATGGATAAAGATGTGGTACATATATACAGTGGAATATTACTCAGCCATAAAAAAGAATGAAATCTTGCCCTTTTTGACAACATGGCTGGATCTAGAGGATACTATGCTAAATGAAATAAGTCAGAGAAAGACAATATCACATGAATTCACTTATATGTGGAATCTAAAAAACAAAACAAGTTAAATAGAAACAGACTCACAGACTTAGAAAATAGACTGTTGGTTGCCATAGGGAAGTTAGTAAGGGACTGGGTGAAAAAGGTGAAGGGGATAAAGGGGGACAGCTTCTAATTATAAATAAATCAGTTATGGGGATAAAAGTATGGCATAGGAAATACAGTAAAAATGTTGTAGTATCTTCATATGATGATAGATGGTAACTACAACTGATGGTGAGCATTTAGTAATAATATGTTTAATTAGTATGTTGTATACCTGGAACCAATATAATATTGCACGTCTATTATACATAAACTTTTTTAAATCATAAAATAAAAGAAAATTAAAAGTTTAAAATAAATTTAAATGGAAGACAAGGAATTTAGTCTTTTACTTGTTTTCTATCTTACTGTACTTTTTATTGTTTTTACTACAGACAACTAAGGATTCATGCACAAAGAGAATTTTCTCAAGATCAGTCAAATAATATATAATTATGGGATATAAACAATTAGGTTTTACTTGTCAAGTATTCCATTAAAGTAACATTTAATTCATATATATAATACATGTTATATATATTATATATATACATAATTTTACTTCATATATGCATATATGAAGTAAAATTCACACAACATAAAACTATTTCAAAATGACAAATTCAGTGGCATTTAGTACATTCATGATGTTGTGCAACCATTGCTTCTATCTACTTCCAAAACATTTCATCACCCCAAAGGCACCCATTAAGCAGTCATTCTCTGTTTTCCCTTCTCCTCACCCTTGGAATCTATAGAATAGCTTTCCATCTCTATGGATATTTAATATAAATATTGTATACTAGGTATTTTGTGTCTGGCTTCTTTTTACTTAGCATAATGCTCTCAAGGTTCATTCACATTGTAGCATGTGTCAGTACTTCATTCTTTTTATGGCTGAATATTATTCCATTTCATGTGTTCACTTACTCATCTATTGATGGATATTTAGATTGTATACAGCTCTCAGCTACTATGAATAGTGCTGGTATGAACATGCATGTACATGTGCTGCTAGTCTAACTTTTTAAATTGTTTTACGTACGTACCTAGGAGTTGAATGTACATACCCTGGGTCATAAGGTAAACAAGTTTAGCTTTTTGAGGAGCAGCCAAACTATTTTCCATAGCAAGTAGACCATTTTACATTCCTAACAGACAAGTACAGGGCTCCAATTTCTCCACATCTCAACCAGCACTTGTTATTTTCTGCTTTTTAAATTATTTATAATTGTCATCCTAGTGGATATCAAATTTATTTCACTGTGGTTTTGATTTGCATTTTCCAATTAACTAATGATGTTGAATGGGTTTTCCATATATGTCCTTTGTGATGGTGAGAAGTTCCCTTCTATTCATACTTTTCTGAGTGCTTTTATCATGAAAATGTGGTAGATTTTATCAAATGTTATTTCTGGGTCATTTGAGATAATCATGGGTTTTTTTTCTCCTTTTGTTCTATTTTTGTGGTGTGTTACATTGATTAACTTTCATGTGCCTGCTGCCCATCTTCAACAAGATAGTGAAGACATTCAGTTGTATTTTATTGGTCTATATTTCTAACCTCATGGAAATACCACAGTGTTTTAGTTACAGTAGCTTTGCACAATTAAAATCAGGAAATAGAAGTGTTGAGTGCTACAACTCCATTTTTCTTTTTTCAATACTGCTTTGGCTGTTTGGGATGCTTTACAATTCTGTATGAACTTGAGGATTAGCTTTTTTATTTTTGCAAAAAAAGGCCACTGGAATTTTAATAGGGATTGCATTGCATCTATAGATTATTTGGAGTAGTAATGACATCTTCACAATATTAAATCTTCCAATCCATAGGCATAAGATGTCTTTCCATTTATTGAGATCTTTAATTTTTGCCAATATGTTTAATATCTTCCCTGCACGTTGAAGTGTTAAGTTTATTCCTAGGTATTTTTTTATTTGGGGTGCTAAACAGAGTTGTTCTCTTAATTTTGTCTACAGATTGTTCCTTGCCCACACACAGGAACTGGTTTTTGTGTGTTGATCTTGTACCATGCAATTTGCTGAATTCATTTTTTACATCTAGTAATATTTTTATGGATTCTTTAGGGTTTTCTATATATATATATATATATAGGAACATGCCATCTGCAAGGGATAGTTTTGTTTTTTCCTTTCTGATTTGATGGTCTCTTTGTTTTTCTTGCCTAATTTCTGTGGCCAGAACCTGATGTACAATGTTGAGTACTGTGGTAAAAGCAGATGTATTAATTTGCTAGGGCTGCCATAACAAAGTATCACAACTGGGGGGCTTAAACAACAGAAACATTTTTCCTCACAGTTCTGGAGCCAAGGCATCCAAGGTCAACATGTCAGCAGGTTTGGTTTCTTCTGAGGCTTCTCTCCTTGGCTTGTAGATGGCCACCTTCTTGTTGTGTCCACACAGGGACTTTTCTCTGTGCATCCTTAGCATCTCTTCATGTGTCCAAATGTCCATTTTTATAACACTGGACAGACTGAATTAGGACCCACTCTAATGGCCTCATATTACTTAATCACTTCCTTAGAGGCTCAATCTCTAAATACATTCTGAAGTGCTAGGGGTTAGGGTTTCAACACATGAATTTTGGGGCAATACAATTCAGCCTGTAACAGTGCACATTCTAGTCTTGTTTCTGATCTTACAGGGAAAGCATTCAGGTCTTTCACCATTGAATATGATGCTAGTTGTGGGTTTTCCATATATGTCCTTTGTGATGGTGAGAAGTTCCCTTTTATTCATACTTTTCTGAGTGCTTTTATCATGAAAATGTGGTAGATTTTATCAAATGTTATTTCTGGGTCATTTGAGATGATCAGGGTTTTTTTTCTCCTTTTGTTCCATTTTTGTGGTGTGTTACATTGATTAACTTTCTTATGTTGAACCACCTTTGCATGCTAGGGTAAATCCCACTTGGTCACAGTATATAATCCTTTAAATATGCCATTGGATTTGATTTGCTAGTATTTTGTTGAGGACTTTTGCATCTATATTCATAAGGGATACTATACTGTCCATGAATTTATTTTCCTTGTGTTTGTGGCTTTGTTATCAGGGTAATATTGTTCTCATAGAATGAGTTAGGAAGTATTCCCTCCTTCTATTTTTGGGGAAAAGTTTGAAAAATATTAATGTTAACTTTTCTTAAAATATTTGGTAGATTTAGCAATAAAGCTATTTGGTACAAGACTTTTCTTTGTTAAGAGTTTGTTGATTACTTACTCTTTACTTTTACAGGTCTTTTCATATTTTCGATTTCATTTTGTGTCAATTTTGGTAATTTGTGAATTTCTAGAAAGTTCTCCATTTCATTTAGGTTATCTAATTTTTTAATAGTATTCACATATAATTATTTTAAGTCTGTAAGGTTGATAGTATTGTCTGCACTTTAAGTCTGTAAGGTTGGTAGTATTGCCACCACTTATTACTTCTGATTTTATCATTCACATCTTTTCTCATTTTTTATTTGTAAGTTTAGCTAAAAGTTTTGGTTTTGTTGATGCTATTGTTTTTCTGTCCTCTACTTCATTTAGCTCTGCTCTAACCTTTATTATTTCCTCCCTCCTGTTAGCTTTGGGTTTAATTTGCCCTTGTTTTTCTAGTTCCATAAGATATAAATCTAGATTATTGATTTGAGATCCTCCTTCTTTTTTTAAAATGGAGTTGTTTACAGCTATACATTTCCCTCTAAATACTGCTTTTGCTGCATCCAATAAATTTTGGTATGTTGTATTTTTGTTCCCAGCTGTCTCTAATTTCACACATAATTATCTCTTTGACAGGATGGTGTTTAAATATGCATAGTTTAATTTCTGCATATCTGAGAATTTTCCACTTTTCCTTTTGTTATTAATTTCTAGCTTTATTCTAGTTTGAGAAGATTCTTTGTATGATTTTCAGTCTTTTTAAATTTCCTAAGACTTGTTTTGGGCTAATGTACAATATACCATGTTCCAAGTAAACTTGAGAAGAGTATGTATTCTCTTATTGTTGAGTGGAGTGTTCCAGATATATCTGTTAAGTCTAGTTGTTTTATAGTATTGTTCAAGTCTTTTTATTCCTTATTGCTCCTCTGTCTAGATGTTCTTTCCAGTATTGAAAGTGGACTACTGAAGTATCCAATTATTATTGTAGAATGATTTCTCCCTTCAAGTCTGCCAATGTTTGATTCATATATTTTTGGGCTCTGTTGTTTGGTGAGTATATGTTTATAATTGTTATATCTTTTTATAAATTGACCTTTTATTTATATATAATGTGTTCTTTATAACAGTTTTGATTTAAAGTATATTGTGTCTAATATTAATTTAGCTTACTTAGCACTTTTTTGTTATTAATTTGCATGGAATATCTTTTATTTCCTTCCACATTCAACCAACTTTGTCTTCAGATTTTAAGTGAGTCTCCTGCAGACAACATAAAATTGAATCATGTTTTACTATCCATTCTGCTATCTTTGTCTTTCATTGTATATTTTAATCTGTTTATATTAAAAGAATTACTGATAAGGATACACCTCTGTTTTTTCTGTATGTTTTACATCATTTTTTATTCCTTGTTTCCTCTATTACTTCTTTCTTTTATGAAAAAAATGATTTTTGTAAGGTACCATTTTGATTCCTTGTTCATTTTCTTTTATTTCTTTTTAGATTTTTTTTAGTAGTTGCTAGGGATTGAAATTAATATCCTGAATTTACAACAACTTTTTTAAATTGATAACTTAGCTTCAATATCATACAAAATTCTGCTTCCATTTTGTATAGAAGCTTTACCCCCATTTACATGGTTACATACCAAGATTTTCTCTTTTTCTTTGTCTTTTGACAATTGGATTATATTGGGGCTTATATCGGATCTCTTTGTTTTATCCATTTCATAGCCATTGAGCTTCCCAAATGTGTAGATTTGCTTTTAAGTTTTTGGTCAGCATTTCTTCAAATATTCTTTCTGGCACTGTAGTTCCTTCTTCTATTTCTGGGACTTCCATTATGCATGATGCTTCAGGGTGTCCAAGAATTCTCTTAGGTTGTGTTTATTTTTCTTCTTTTTTTCCTCATCTGCTCTCACTGGATAATTTCAATTGACCTATCTTCAAGTTCATTAACTCTTTATTCTGCCTGCTCAAATTGCCATTGGAACCCTCTAGTGAGTTTTTAATTTCAGTTATTATAACCAGTTCCAGAATATTTTTGTTTGATTACCTTTTACAATTTCTATTTCTCTACTGATTTCCTCTATTTGTTGAGAAGTTGTTCTCTTTTTTTAGCTCATTTTTCATGGCTTCCTTTAGCTCTTCAAACATATTCAAAGCAGGTGATTTAAAGTCTTTGTCTAACAAGTTCAGTGTCTATGTTTCCTCAGGGGGACTTTCTGTTAATTCTGTAAATAGCCATATGCTCTTGTTTGTTTTCATGCTTTATAATTTTACACTGAAAACGAGACTATGAATATTATCATGTGGTATCTCTGGAAATCAGATTCATTCTCCTCAGAATTAGTTTTTTTGATTACTGTAGGCCGTAGCTGTTCTTTGTTTAGTGACTTCTCTAAACTGTTCTTTGAAATATGTATCTTTTTTCATGTGTGGTCTCTAAAGTGCATTACTTTATCTTGTATTCCTCTAGAGTTTACACAGAGATTTATTTCAGTGCCAGAGGGGAGAGAGAGCAAGAGAGATAGCAAGAGAGAACAGAAGCAAGAGATGGGGAGGGAAGGAGGGACAGAGACTGCATATAACTCTGCCTTAGCCTTACTTCCTACTCGCATGCTTGGGGGCTCCTCTGGGCTTTCCAGAGTATGTATCCTGACCTGGGCATACACATATGACTTTCTATATTCCCAAGTATACATGTGGGCTTTTGGATGCTATAATTTCTCAAAGAAACTCTCTCCTCTCAAGTTTTCAGTACTCTGTTATTTGCCTTGACTGTAACTTTTTACAACAGGAAGCTGTGAGTTGTTGATTTGCCTTACAAGTTTTCTGAGCAATGCCTGCCCCTATCTTTTCTGAATTCCAAATTAGGTGAAACAAGTCAAGTACCTTGCATCAACCTTTCAGGCAGGTCCCAAGCACAGTAGAACAGACAAGCACAGTCCTTTGAGAATGAAGTCTGCTCCCTTCCTCCTGGAACCAGGGATTAGGGCCCTACACGTGGAATGAGAGCTGCTGTCTTCCAAGTATGCCAACACGCTGGAGATGGGCAGGAGCAAAAGCAAATAAAAATACCTAAATTATATCCTGTCATTATTGTTTCCTTTTTCTTGATTCATCATTTCCTTGGTTATTGTAAATCTTTGACTGTTTTCTAGAGCTCTGAAAAAGTTTTCTGTTTTTTCTAGATTTTTAAATATTTTTCTGAGGGAAAAGCCCTGGTTGCTACCTACCCTGCCATTTTCACTGACATCCTCTTTTAGTTTCAAAATAGTTTTTATTCCAACTTCTGGTGTTTGCTTCTAGTGTGTACATATATTGCATATGTGTATGGTGGACATATATATTCTTTCAAAGTAACTGAAAGGGAGATAATTATGCGTTTATCTAAATGAACTTAACTAAATCTAACTTACGTAATCAAAGGCCATTACAAATATCTTGCTCTAGTCCCATAACTTCCTGCTAACTTATAATAAGACTGGATTAATTATAGTATCATTAAGTATATACTCTTTCAAAACCTTGTTTTCTTCTGCTCTTGATCTAAAGACGGTCCCAGTTGCAAACCTGCGCTGCGTCTGCTGCCCGAAGGCATCCAAAGTCCCCATCCTCACCCCCCACCCCCCCGTTCCATCTCTCTGATCAGAGGACCTGGGGAAAGGAGTCCCAAGAGCTAAAGACTAAAGGAGAAACCACAGCAAGAAGAAAGCCAGAAGTGGGGATCCTGTTAATTATGTTATAAACCAATACAGGTCCTGACCCCTAAATTATCCATGCATGGAACAGACCCAGGGAGCTTTGAGAATTGAACTGTGATATAAAGAACCACTCAAGTCCCAGACTGATCCCTGAGTAGTGCTCGTGTAGCCCACTAGAAACCCAAATAGAAAAGTAGAGCTTTTGGGAACGGAATTGACATTGGAACCACCACCCACTGAAAGTGAGACAAAGCCTGTGACCTGAAACTGACCCAACTGACCACCTGCTAAAACAGAGACCCAAGGAAAAAAAATCAACATTCTCCAGAAGATTTTAACATGACCGAATGTTTCATAACATAATATTCAAAGTAACCAGAATATAATACCAAATTATTGGACATACAAAGCACCAGGAAAATCGGACCAATTCTCAGGAGAAAAGACAATAAAGCCAACCTTGAAATTACCCACATGTTGGAATTATTCCAAAATGACTCTAAAACAGCCATTACAATCCTACACCATGGGGGTAAAGGTAAACAGTGTTGAATAAATGGAAAGATCAAAGTTATGAGCCGAGAAATACAAAGTACAAAAACCAAAATGAAATAAATATATAAAAATTGTAGAACTATAAAAAGAAATCTGAAATTTAAAATTCACTTGATGTACTCCAAAGTAGAATAGAGATGACAAACAAATGACCCAGTAACCTTGAAAAAATTAATAAAAGTCATCCAATATGAATAACAGAGAGTAACAGGTTGAAAGAAAAATCCTCAGGGACTCGAGGATCACAAGATGTGTCATTTAAGTCATTTCTGTCATTAGAGTTATTGAAGGAGAGACTGGTGCAGAAAAAAAATTTGGATAGAAGATAAAAATTCCCCAAATTTGATGCAGATATAATTTATACATTCAATATGCTTCACACATCCTCAATAAACCTTCACAAAAACTCAAAGAAACCACTTCCAGGCACATAGTAGCAAACCTGCTGGAAACTACAGTGAAGAAAAACTGCAAGCAGCTAGAGAAAAATGTCACATTACATATAAAGGGACAACAGTTTGAATTACCACATATTTTCCTCACAAACCATGAAGACCAGAACGCAGTTGAACATCTTTAGAGTTAAGAAAGAACCATGAACTGAGAATATATCCTGTGAAAATATCCTTCCGGAATGAAAGCGAAAAGAACACATTCTCCAAGGAAAACTAACAGTGTTACTGCGGGATTTGCTTTAAAAGAAATGCCTACGTAGGGTCTTCAGTCGGAAGGGAAATGCTACCAAAGGAACACTTGGAACTTTAGTCATTCAGAGGAGCAACAGAAATGGATAAAAATATATTTGTTTTCACATAAACAGACGCTCCTGATTAGAGTCATGTTCCAATTAATTCATGGCATTTCTAGAAACAATCTCTGTTTTTCTGGTTTTGGAAATATTTTGTACAAAAAGGAATAATTGAGGGTATTATGTTGCCCATGTGTTTTGAGTAGTCACTCTTATTTATACAAGAAATATGAAATACCCAAAGTTATGTCACCTAATAAATAATCATTCCTAATTAGAAACATATGAAAATGGAGCATATATTTAAAATATAAAAAATATATATGCTAACTTCAAGGTGATTTGCAAAAGTAATCCAGATAGCAGATTCATAAAATAGGCAAATTATGTTCAGAATGACAGGGTACCAAACTGCGTATTTACATATTCTCTTTCTCTGATTATTAGAATGTCAATGAAGAAGAAATAAACAACAAGAACACACAGCTTTTTTCAATAAATTTTAACTTGGGTTTTTTTCATAAATTTTGTTTATTTGTCATATATTTCCTCAAATAGAGCTTTAAAAAAAAGGACTATTGTCACTTCACAGATTTCATCGAGGAACATAGGTATAAATCCCCATAGGGATTTAAACATAGCTGTAAATCTAACATAGGTATAATCATTTATTACACTTCTGAAAGTAGTACAGAGTCTATTGTCTTAGACAACATTTGTAGTTCTCCAGCTTCCAAGTGATCTGAAATATGACACACCAGTGTGAAAGACCCACAGTTCTTAGCCAATATTTGTAAGCTAATTTTTGAAATTTTCCACTTAAGAAGTAATGCATTCCAAAATCCTGGAAATTCTTAAAGGAGAGCTCTGAGCCTTGTGATAATTTTCTTTTTGGTGAAAATAAAACAGGACAGAGTTTCATTATGTGGGTTTAAAGATAAGTTAATGAACTGAATGCAAATTCTGCATAAAGACTGAGCTTTAAGAGTTCTATATATATTTCAAAGTCTTCTTCAACCTACCCCCAAGGATTTTTATTAGTTATTTACAACTTAATTAGAAAGACCTAGAGTACAAGTACCATGTAGCCCATGTATATGGCATTTAGGAAAAAATAGCTTGGAAAGAATGTATTTATATTTAGAGGATTTTCTACCATCCTCCAAAGAGAACAAATGAAAAAAAAATTGATACATGTAACTGAGGTTTTTCTTTTAAATTCAAAATGAAGTTAACTTCAGATACCTATTACCTGGAAAGTGTGTACTGGGACTTCAAAACAAACTAAGCAGTCAGGCTTTTAGGTTGATTGTATGAAGTTCCTAGTACTAGCCATTTGACTTACAAGAATGTCCATTTCATATTTATCAAACGAATACAAATGGACGGAGAAATATACATTACTACATATTCTATGTAAAAAAATATTTTTTATATATTTTCTTTCCATTTATTCAAACAAAGCTAGAGGTTGTCATCTAGCACTCCCCAAAACTCTTTTTTGCTAGAAGCAGTAAATCCCAGAGAGGCTTTCCTGGAACACTACACAAGCCAGTGGAAGAATGAATGACAAGATCATTCCCCAGAGTTCTTACCACTTTCACAAGGTGGACTTCCACTGCACATCTCCAAGTGGGACCTGGAATTCCCCACCACATCACACCTCTTAATTCTGCCATGCAAAAGCTCAATTTTCTACTTACAATATTTTTATTAGCATATTGTGGGAACAAAAAAATACTGTTTTTGCCTTCTCCTTCCCCATTTGGATCTATCATTTATTACCCTGGCTTTATGTGCTATTATTTAATAGCTTTTAAAGTATTTTAATTTCTTCTAAAAGGTTCCCCACAATGAAGCTGATATGATTAGAGAGAAAAATGGCGCCCTGGGCATATAGGGCATGATAGTTAAGGGGTAAAGGAAGAGGACAAGAAGCTGCCAGCATCACAAGCGTCCACTCCATCCCTCCATCTCATGCCCAGGTCTCATCTCTCCCACAACATCTCTCCTCACCACTTTGACCCAAAGGGACCTCTTTCTGAGTCCTTTATCGTATAATGTCTATACCTGACACTTTGGGATACATACCTTGTAATGTTCATTGCTGTCCTAGGTTGTGTTACCAGAAAGCAGACTCAGACTGAGGCTTCCCAGTGTGCAGGAAGATGTAGGGAGGGCTCCCAGCAATGGCAATATTGAGGCTGGCAAGGAGGGAGGCAGGGCTGAGCCAAGGGAGAAGCTGGACTGGAATACGATGTCAGGATGCCCTCAGCCTACCCTTGGGAGTTTTGGAAATAAGCTGGCCCCTCAGGGTTGCCTAGAACTGAGGCAAGGGGGTTAAGCCCTTGTACCCTACGCACCCCATCACTGACCAGAAATTGGATGTGGGCTGTCCCTGGGATGGGTGTTACTTGGGCAGGGCAGTGTCCTACAGGTTAAGACAATTATTGCTGTGAGCAGTCATGAGTCAACACTTGAGGAACCTGGGGAAATGTGTCAAGGCCATGGAAGGAGACTGGTGTGGCACCCCACAGAGACACTAGGTCACCTTGTTCTAGACATTTATTGTCCTCAGATAGAGCATAAGCACCCTGAAGGCAGGGACTGCCTCTAGCATAATGTCTCAAGCTTAGTAGGTACCTCATGGCTAAATATCTGTAGAGCAAGAAGCATGACTGCACGAAGCAACAGGACCTTTCAACTCCACAAAACACTGGGGACCTGGGACTTTCAGAAGATAATATAGTTGTTACTTTGAGATACCTCTTTTGCTCTAAACATATAAAAATGACATGTAAAATATGAAGCAGATCACCAGAAAGACAGAACCAGACACCAGCATAATATAAGTATCTCTTATATTCAGAAATAGAAAAGAAATGCAAAGTTCTGCATAGGCTGGACTTGAAGTAGGCAACGGAAATCAAAGTTGGCTTCAGGGCGAGCATTTAATTACATGTTTAGTATGAGCAAGGAGGTCATCATTAGAATCGTTGATTAAAACAAGTGTTTGGGTTACAGCATGCCAGATTTTAAAAGGGCGCTGGGAAGAATCTGCTCCTGACCACCTTATGATTTACACTTTGCAAGTGGCTGTGTGCTTAGTGACATACCAAGCAAGCCCAAATCCCCAACATCAGTATGGGACAAATTTCTAACTCCCCACTGGGGTTCCACAGGTCCAGGTGGGAGAGACTCTGACCAAGGAAAATTTCAGTTGTTCAATATGAGTAAAAAAAACACAATTCAAAACACATAAAGAAACACGAATTCACCAAAGGTAAAATGAAAAGTTATGAAACGTACTGAAAATGACTTTACACCAAGTTCTTAGGATCCTCAGAAAGTTCAATTAAATCCTGAAATGTGAACAAGAAATTATTTTTTAATAAGAATGACATGAAATACATGACACAGTAAAAAAAGCAACCCAACGTCTTAGAAATTTAAAATGTAGTCATTTAGTTAAACAGATCAATAGATAAGCTAATAGATAAACTGTATTGGATAGAGACATAGAAAAGTTTAGTGAATTGGATGACAATACTGAGGAGTTCACTGAGCACAAAGTTACAAAGAAAATATAAAACACTAGTTAACAGACATGGAGGATAGACTGAAAGAATTCAACGTATGTTAGGAATTCCAGAAGAACAGCAGAAAAAGTGGAAGAAATGTTTTATGAATTGTCTTCCATTTATTTATTTGTTAATTTATTCATGAAACAATAGTTTTACAACACTGTGTGAGAGACATCTTGTTAAAGGCTTCTTAGTCCTTGGATGGGGCAAGACCATACTGCACCCTTGAAATGCTATTAAGAAGCAGAGAAAATGCTAAATACATCATAAAGAGAGTAAAAATTAGAAGGAATTTGGACAGACATCTTTGTGTAAATTAATTAGAAACAATGTGTATAAAAATATGCACACGAGCATGTATACTTTGGAAGGAGCCGGAACTCTCAGCAGAATTGGAAATTTCAGGTCCTTTAATTAATTCTAAAGGCCACATTGCAGTGCAAAGTCAGTCACAGACAACCCAGGAACAAATGAATAATGGCTGTACTCCAGAAAAACTTTACAGACACTGAAATTTGAATGTCAGGTAATTTTCTTATGTCATGAAATAATTTTGATTCTTTTTCAACCACTTAAACAAACTCACAGGGCCTAGAAAAACAGTAGTGGGCAGAAGCAGATTTGGCCCATGGGCTGCAGTCGCTGACCCTGCGCTAGCTGCAGAAAGCATACGTGAAAGCAAAATGTCCATAAGCATAGAGAAACAAAAAGAACTGTGCTTTGATATCCAAGAAATTTTCTAGTAAGCGTTCCACTGAGTCCATGATGTTGAGGTCACTGCCCATTTATGGGGAATAAACAAGCACAGGGTTGCGTCATTCACACCAGGTCGTAAACACTGATGCTCACTGTTGCCATTCACATGGAGAAGACCCCACACACACTTTCACTTTTCTCTAATTTCACCATTCCCCAGAGGAAGTCAGGCCAAAAATCAGAACTCAGGTTGGAAATATATGCCTAAATCTTAATCTTATGAGGCAGTTGTTTTGCTGTGATGCTTTATTAGAGGGGAAAAAAAGATATTCAGGAAGAAATGTATGAAATGTATTTATATGCACAGAACCTTCTATACGCACATTTAAAATCTCCTGCTAAAGTCCAAAAGGCTGAACTAGGGAACAAGGCCAAATCGGATCTTGGGCACCCAAATAAAATGGTTTTCCTTGCACATTCTCATGGCCTTCCATGGGCGAGTTTGGCAGAGAACAGGGCCGATGCAAACATCCAGCATGGATATGAAGAATTTTCTTTAGTAGGGTCAACTGGTTAACCAGTGCCACTTAAATGGTGGAAGGCATTTCTGAGGACAGTGAGCACAGAGGTGTCTCTTTGAATGGCCAATGCCTTTGCGTGAGGTCAAAGGCAGTCTTAAGCAAACAAAGATTCAAACACAGAAGACAGGGAGATGCTCAGCCTGCTGCAAAGCCATGCTTCACCCAGTGAAAAACCTCATCCTTGGCGTCCCAGGGCTTCCTGCAAAGGGCAGAATGATGCAGTGAAGTTCAAGAAGGTGTGGGGCATTTTCTAGAGCACTGAGAAATACTTTCATGCAAAAGCGAGGCTTCTGAACGGGGGCTTTTTGACAATTCAGTAAACTCTAAGGCTAAGGGAAGAGAGTTAACAGTCACTATTATTTATTGTTTCTATTTTCTTTTTGAACCATGTTATGACCTCTGCAATTCTGACCCTAACCAACTAATGGTTCCTATGTTTCCTGCCAAGGCCTGAGAAGGATAGGATGTGAGTGTGGGACTGTCCACTGCAGAGACTCCCTGACTGCTGACACCTTATTGCAGAAGTGCCCTGCCCAGGTCCCATTAGTTCCCAGGGGTCTACATGTGGTGCACAAGGAGGAGTTGTTAGTGGTGGACTGCCCCTGGCTCCCTCCCTCTGGGCGCCTACAAAGTTCAGAGAGAGACAAAAAGAGAGAGAAATGAATATAGATATGAACCAAATACAGCTTTGAAATGTCCTGATTAGATACCCTGCTCCACTCCATCTCCGATTCTGGAATTTCATTAATTTCTCAGAGTTGTCCCCTAACATTTACCCTTAAAGAGACTGCATAGAAACTCTCTGTATCGGGGGCAGCCATTTGGGAATAAAAAGCCTTAGCCATTTTCAGATGTGGAAAGTATGTTTGATGTCCATACATCTACCTTCAGTCTAGTTGCCGTAGGGAGTTGAGTTAGGATACTGAAGGGAGAAAATACAAAAGGTACAAGTAATACGCAAGAAAAAGCTGCTCTGCTGATCAAGCCATCAAAATCAGAAGGGAGAATGTTCTTTTTTTTTTCATTTTGAGGTTAATCAGTCTCATTTCTGAAAACTTCTATCTTCATTCATTGTTCAAGGGAGGAAAAGCACCCTTCTAGAATCAGTTTCCCCAAACACTGACTGCCTTGGACATGATGCGGTTTTGTCAGGGGGGAAGTCCGTCCTGAGATGGTCCTTCAGTGACTGACTGGTGCCTTTCCTAATGTTGAAGGACTGTAAGTCTCTTGAAGGCAGGAGCCAAGTGTCATACCTCCCTAGACTCCCCTGAGTGTCTAACACCACACTTCACATGAGTGAGGCCCCATTAAATGCTCACTGAAAGGACACAGCAAGCAATAAATGAAAATCACATAAATGAGAAAAGGTGGTCCTTGTGTACTGATCTCAATATGCATTGGCAAGAACATTTCACATCAAGCCAACAAGCCCTGGTACTTCCTGTTATTTTACCAGGCCAGTTTGCCAAACTCTGCACCAAGAGATTTACAAATGGTAATGAATGGGAGAAAACAATCAGGTTATGAGTCCACATCTTGCAAGGCAGGCTCATTCTCTGTGAAGCATTCTTCCAGCAATTAGCTTTAGATGTTCGATGTCTCCTGCACAAAGTTATCCTGCACCAAAACAATGACTTTGACTGTGAAAAAATGGTCTGCCCCACTACCTTCATTCTCTTATACCCCATATGACTTTGCCTTTGACTTGTTGTTTTCATTTTTTCACTTCTCTTTTCAAAGTCTAGCTTAGTTCCTCATTTACAGAGTATCAGGCATGAGTATGTGCATAAGGAAGGCATTACTGCTTTCAGCTTCACATTCCCAGATTCAGAACCTTGGGGGTGCTGGGGTGTCACCACATGCCTGAGAGTGATGCTCACCGAAGGCAGGTGCAGATTAGTGCCTGTCAATGAACTTCTGGCTGCTCACCACCTTCATCAAGCTGTTTTTTACATCTGCTTTGTCACTGGTGTGAGATGCCCTGCTTAGTTGGCCAGGAGAGTTTTTCTGTCCTGGCCAATTGGTCAGGAGAGACTTTTGTGCTGTTAGCTTCTTGTTTTTTTTTTCCCCCAGGGAACATGCACCAGGTTACCATGACTAACTGCCTTGTGACCTGCTGTGTTTATTCTCTCTAACCCCAAGCTTCCTTCTCTGGCTGGGGGAGCTGCGCTATCAGCCAGCACTGCCTTCTGTGATTGTTTGTGCTCACAAGCAACAGAGGGATGACTCATCTGCAAAGGGGTCTCCAGTCAAAGTCACATATTATCCCCAACATCTCTCCCCAGGAAGAGCCAACTACATTTTTGAAGATCAACCTTTTAATTAATTTTCATCATTGCCACAAAGGTATTTTCATTTATTTATGAAGCTGGGGAGAAGACACTGCAGCTTCTCTTTTTAGACTGTACGCACCCGTCCCCTTCCTCTGGCTCAGGTCTTAGATCAGGTGTTTAGAGCTCCCCTGGTCGTCCAAGCTAACGCAGACACCACGACCCCAGGCGCTCCTCACCCTATCGCCCTGTTTGGCACACCTCACTACTTGCAGGAACTTTATTTTATTTATTTCTTTATTTATTTTTACTGCCTCTCTCAAATATAAGCTTCACCAGGGCAAGGATCCCATTTGATCTGCTTGATTATCACTGTATTCCTGACGCATAGAAAAGCGATTAGCAAATAGTACACAATGAATATAGGTTGAAAGAATGAACAAATGAATGAAGTGTAGTAGGTGAATCCAGTAAGTTATATGTTTATTTACAGCTGTTAGCAAAGCCACGTTGGGGACACGATGTAAATCTTTAACCTTCACCAGGGTAAAAGACTGAAGGGAGCGCGATGTTAGTGTATGGGGGGAACGGGAACAGGCTGAACGTGTCTCCTCAGAGCTAAAGTCCTTGAGCTCAAAAATTCAGAATATTAGCCCACTGACCTTGCATTCATATGCCTACCATTTCCTGTGAAACAGAGAAGCCAAATCCACAAATTCCCCCTTCCCAGCATCTTCAAGTTCATTCTTGTCCCTTTTCTTTTCTTCCTTCCTTCCTTTTTCCTTTTCTCTCCCTCCCTCCCTTCCTCATCTGTCTCTCTCTTTCTACCTTCCTCTGTCTCACAAACACACACACACAAATCTTAAGACGCTTCTCTTTTAGTTTTATCTGTTGATTCAAGGATATTCTTAGCATGAAAATCCTTCCATAATGATCTAAAAAATTATCTTAAAGTGTCTTTCTCTTTTATTACATTATATATGTTTTTTTTTCATTTTAACCAGGACATATTATTTAGAAGATAAAAGTATGTTCAGAGATTTAAAAAATGTCCTCAGACACAGAATGAATTCCCAGACTTAGTCATTTTAAGGAAAAATTAATATATCTAGACACCCTAGGTTACACTTTTTAAAAAATATAGTTTATATATAATATTATATTGGTTTCAGATGAAAGACTTAGTGATTCATCAATTATATATGTTACTAAATATTCAACATGATAAGTATAGTTACCATCTATCACCACACAAAGACATTACAGCATTAGAAGCTATATTTCTTATGCTATACTTCCATCCCTGTGAATGAATTATTTTATAATTTGAAGTTTGTGCCTCTTTATCCCCTTAACCTATTTCACCAGCCCCCATGCTAACCAACCATCCGTTCTCTGTGTTATGAGCCTATTTCTGTTTGGTTTGTTTCTTTATTTGTTTTGTTTTTCAGATTCTAGATATATGTTACACTTTTTTTCTAAATATAAAAACTTTTAAAAGCTTTAAGTCACTTGTCTAGGCTGAATAAAGTGAAATGCAAAGATATTTTGTGTAACACTCAGTGAGTTTTGGCAAATGTTCACATCTGTGGAATCACCATGATCAGATCTAGAATATTTACACCATTCAGAATGTTCTTCATAACCCTGACCGGCACTTGTCACCCCTTCTAGAGATTTAAGAATCTCAGTGAACCCATGCATTCTTTTTAGTATTCAAAGAGAAATCACTCTGGGAAACACCAAAGTCAAATTTATCGAAAGTCTAAGATTAAGAGAAAATTTTTAAATAAGCTAGAGAAAAATATCACATTACATAAATGTGAACAATGACAATATTTATGACAGACCTCACTGAAAACTATGGAAGCTGAAGTACATTGGAATGACATAGTCATCATACTGAAGCATAGAGAAAAGTTTTCAATCAAAAAATTCTATATCTAGCAAAGCTATCCTTCAAAAAATGAAGGCAAACATAAAGACATTTTTTTTGACAAACAAAAAAACCAAGAGGATTTGCAACCAACAAACCTGTACTATAAAGAAGGCTAAAAAAAGCTTTTCAGGGAAGGAAAATCACATTAACTGACAACTCAGAGCTACAGGAAGGAAGGAAGAGTACAGAAATGGCAATATGTGAGTAAATATAAAAACCCGCCTGTTGACCCCACCAGGTTTGGTCGGGCAGAGTCCCACTGCCCCCAACTGCCTTCAGAGTGCTCACTTCCTACTCACTTGGCAAGTGCAATGTGTATTGACAAAGGGATAATACATGTAACCTACAAGAGAATATGTACACCTGGGCCTCCTTTTTCCAGCCATTTTTTCCACTCATCACGTGGTGGTCATCAAACTCCCTGAAATTAGAAATATCCCCTTCAAAAGAAATATTTTTGCCAGCTAATCTAGAAAATGACCCAACTGCCTTGCCCTCTGTGCCTGAACCGCACATTCCAGGACCAGCAGTAACCTTGTGTTAATCACCCAGGACACGGTCTCTGTGCTAGAAATAGGCTGATCATACCTCAGCATCGGGTTCTACCCAACCAACAAAAATCCAAGTGAACCCCAAACACATGCCCATGTCTTAATTAGTCCATACTCTCAGTGGCTGGTTAACTCTGCAACTGCCTCCGCTCCTGGCCACGCACATTTCAGGGCCCAATAATGACTTTGCCAGCTTCCCAATTGCTTGCCTATGCACATTTTTGGTTCTCCGCTGGGCCCCACTCTTCACCAGACTCACTGGCTTTTGCAATACATCCTGGCTTTTAACTCTTAGTATCTGATACCTCTGGACTCCAACTCTGGCCATCTGGATTCCAAACTGCTTTTATGGTCCAGAGTTCCATCCTTTGCATATCTCTTAATAATCCCCTCACCCATTCCAACATTTGTTAGCTGCATATTATGCCTGCAGTATATTGGTTGCATTATATTGGTTGCTATGGTGACAAAGGTAAACCACATACAATCTCTGCACTGGAAGTGTTCACTTTTTTAAAGGGGTGAGGGGCCAGCTAGTTGACTTAAAGGTAGAGTGGACGACAAGGTGTTCTAAAAGCTTAAGGTTCAAAGAAGTATGTGCTGTTCTTCACAAACTTAATTGAAGATTAGACATGTTTTGGAGCCCTCCTACCATCGACTATAATAAATCTTTCAGCAGATTAATTCAGTGGAAAAATGGGCATAGAAACTTTTTCATACAATAATAATTGTTTTTATTAACTTCTTATGCTCTCCCTTGTATGGTGTTAAGGATTAATTTGCTGCATAACTACTTATGTGGTTTTGCTCAAGTCCTTCAGACTCTCTGTTACTTACTGTGGGATAAATGACAGAATTTCCAGAATCTCTCACCTAGCCTTAGTTCATTTACATAACAATAGGTGTTTACCACTGCAGAGCCTCCCATTGATCTGGGGCAAGGGGTGGAGAGGGAACTGCTGTTCTCTCCTCCCCTCTGTTCCTGGTACATAATTGGTCTGATATCTACCAGTCACCAAGGATCCACCAATGGAACTTGTCCAGGAAGGGGCAGGTGGGGATGTAGAGAGCACGCCATGGCTGCAGAGTGTGAGCCGTGGCCAGAGGAGATGGACAGGACTGGGCCTAGCTAGCGAACTCAAGCGACTGTAAGAAATAAAAGACTTTCTCCCAATTTACTCTTTCCCTTGACTTATTTCAGTGTCACCAGTTTCATAGGAAATTCCCCCTGAGCTGGGAACATCCTTCCCCCTGGAGCTACACTTATTCTTTTACTATGTAAAATTTGAGATTGCCCTAAAGCAGAATGTGGTAGGGTATTCTTGAGGTGCAGTTGTTATTTAACTGGACAATAACATGAAGAGTTCTTATTAAATAATTTTTGACTAACTGCTGAGTCACTGAAGGGTTCAGAGATTAACAGAGGTTGCTGTGCATTAAAGACACCTGAAGTCCTTTGCAAACGGAATGTCCAGACGCCACCTCAGAGGCTATGATTACATTGCTCTGGGTCAGGACAGATCATGGGCTTGCTGTCAGTTCCCCAGATGATTCCACAGTGAGCCATGGCTGAGAAAAATTGTGCATAAAGTTCCAGATAAGGGAAGGATAAGCCTGGCTCAGGAAGTAGGCTCATCAAGGCATATTGTGGAAATGCTGTACAGGTCTTAATGGGTCTTAATTTTTTTAAGATTTCTAAATTTCTTTTGTATTCATAGAGAGTAATGTAAAGCAAAGTGGGGCCCGGTAAAAACAGATGTCATGTTGTGGGCTAAATTATGCCTCCCTCATATTCTCATGTTGGGGTCTTTATTCCCAGTACCTCAGACTGTGACTGTATTTGGAGAAGGGTTTATAAAGAGGTAATGCTTCTTGTAAGTTAAAATAAGGTCACATGGGGAAGGGGCCCTTAATCTAATACACCCAATGGTCCTTATAAGGAGGAGATTAGGACATAGACACACACAGACCATGTGAAGACAGAGGAGAAAGCCGCTGTCTACAAGCCAGAGAGAGAGGTCTCAGGAGAACCAACCCAGCCAACACCCTGATCTCCACCTCCAGCCTCCAGAACTGAAAAAAAAAATCCTTTTGTTTAATACTCCCCTACTCATTTGTACTTTGTTATTGCAGCCCTAGCAAATGAATACATGTGGACATTGTGTGAAAAGAAAAGACTATGAAAGAATTTCTGAACCTTCCAAATTGTCTTAATCACTAGACCCCAACCAAAGGACACATTTCAAAGTGCCCCATAGCTTTCACTCAATAAATATGTATGAAATACCTGCTGGGTATTCATGCTATGATTAGAACCTGCCTTTGAGTAACACAAACCAGAGGGAATAAAGGCTCTTAAAGAGATCAGTACTCCATGCCTTGGTTTCCAAAGCTGTAAAACTGAGCCATTCAAAATGCTGCCAATCTGCTCCCCAAGGTCCTCGTGAGATCATGATTTAATGCTCATAAAATGCTCTGAGAAGGATGACGTGCTGTACAAAACCCTAAATGATAGACACCTAATCACACAATGTTCTGAAAAGCCGGAATCTGACTCCACACACTACACATACACCCATACACTGCCTGGGGATAGAAATGCACCAATGAAACCACCTTTACTCAACGTGTACATGAATCAAGTCACTGATTCAGAAGGACTTTACTCACTAATCCTCATTTATTCTCTAGCTCTGTTTTCTCTGAAAAATTCACCAACTTGGAATGGTATCACTTGAGAAAATGTGGGGAGAAAAGCTTTAAGTGGACATCTGCGGGTCATTAAATACTACAGAATCTAAGTATACTGACCATTATTTTGCCTTCATGGTAACTGCCATGAGGAGGTGGCTAATGCCTATTTTCCATATATTTATATGCTTGGTCCAAAGAAGTACTTGGCCCAAAAATGAAGCCTAATCAATATCTTTTTTTAAAAAAATAAGTATATTACGAACATCTTCCTATTCAGTCAGCAAACAGCTGAAATGTTAGATTAGTTTTTACATACACTGAATTCATCTGTTCACTCAGCTTCTATTCATTGTACACTTATAATAGACAAGACATTATTCTGTGTAGTGTAAAAAGCTGAGAAGGCACGGTCCCTAACTGCAAGGTGTCACATTCATTCTTTCAGCATAACATGCAAGCAGTCACCGAAAGACTGCAAGAATGTGGACTTGGGAACATTTAAAAACACATTTTTCTCTCCTTTTCACATTTTAATATTCAAATTAAATCTTTAATTCCTTTATTCAATCATCTATTTGACAAGGATTTCTTTACACCTGTTCTTTGTTACAGAACTTTTAAAAGATGGTAACTACACTTATTGTGGTGAGCATTTAATAATGTAGATAATTGTCCAATCACTATGCTCTACATCTGAAACCAATATATAGTATATCAACTATACTTCAATAAAAAAGGGTCTTAATTCAGTTATATTATCAACAATTGAAAAATGTAACGGGTTAAGGTTTTAAATATCAGTATCAAACTAATCTCTCCTGGCACCTGGAATCTACCACACTAGGGTTTGACTTTTTTCTCATGTCATCAGAGCATGAATGCATGTTAATCCTTTTCCTTTCATAATATTTTGTATGTTGAAACTCAGATACTTTTAAATATTTCCTTCCCATAGCTAATAAAGATTTTATTACTGTATACATTAGGACAATGCATATATTTTAAATATGTGATGTTTACTTTAATACTAATATATAATAGGATTGGAATTCTGTTTTAAGTGGAATATAAGGCTTTGCAATGGGGATTCATATTTCCTTTCTAGCATGCTTATTTTCTATCACTCGTTTGCTATGACTTCATAAGAAAAAGTCGAGCCAGGAGGGCCCATTCCATGCCTTAGGAGAAACAGCCACAGAAAAAGCAGTTGGCTGCTCTGTGACTTGCATTCCCAAGGAAAATTAAATCCACAATCCTTGATATATCTAGGTTCACTAAAAAAAAATGAATATATAAACATGTATATAATTGAAGACAGGTACCTTACCAATGGAGTTATTATTCTCATCCCTTTGCAGAAGGATAAAAAGAAGTTTCAGGGGAGAAGTTAGCAGGTTGTATCCTATTCTTGAAGGTAAAGTATTTTCAAGAGTATATAAACCTGAATGATTGTTATTTATAACTTTAGAAAATCATTTTCAGTATCCTCTTTACCTTCCCTAAGTGCTCCATACGACACTTAAATGTTTTAGCTCAAGGTTTGATGAGCAGGGTTTTTTCCCAAGTACAACATGTCTCTACACTGATGGTATAGGAATCATCAATATTCCTACTGCACAGGACGCACAGCTCTCCAGTCCTTGTGGGTCTCCTACATAATCCTCTCAATGCTGTGAAGACCCTATTATACTACTCCAGATTCAAGCAACTTTTAATGAAGCTTAATTTGTATTTAATAATTCAAAAAGATGTAAATACTTGTGTGAGCAATGTAAATGTAAATTGCCATTTTCACCCTTCTATCCTAGCATGCCAGCTCAGCTGGTGATTTAATTGATGTTTCATGTTCCTTGTTATATGACCCTGTTCAAATGAAAACATCCATAAACTAGAAAATAGGCAGGTATCCTTTTCTACCCATTAGTCTGTAAACCAAGGTAATATCTGACCTTACCTTATTATATTGCTAGTATTTATCAGTGCATACTTTTAAAACATACATTCTAAAATTTTCTGACTCAATCTGCCATTTCTTAATTATCCAGTTGAAAAGTTATTTGGCAGAATAATGATCTCCAAATATGTGCATGCCCTAATCTGCAGAACCTGAGAATGTATTTCCTTACATGACAAAAAGGACTTTGCAGAAAGTTAAGGATCTTGAAATGGGCAGATGATTTTGAATAATCCTGGTGGAACCAGTGTCATCACCGGGTCCTCACAAGAGAAAGACAGAGGCAGGTGTGTGAGGAAGATTCAGCCAGTCACTGCCAGCTTTGAAGACGGAAGCCGCCAAAGCGGGAGATGAGAAGAACATGGCAAGCCATGGTTTTAGCCCATTTCACATCTCTGATCTCAAGAAGCCTGCCTGATACATTTGTGTTGCTTTAAGATACTAATTTGTGGTCATTTGTACAGCACCAACAGAGAACAAGGGATTTGTCGACATTTGGTGGGGATTTTACCATTCTGCTATATTTCAGTCAGTAATTCAAGATCATCCACATACCAGAAAATATACGCATTGTAAAGCAATTTGGAAGATGTGAATAGAGCAGATGGGCCAGTTGCCGCACCTACCCATTTTCTCAAGCCAACGACTTCATGGTGAATGATGGGATGCAGTGTTCTAATTTATCACAAACAGGACCGACCGTCCACGGGGGTGGTCTGATGGGGGCACTAGTCAGAAACTAAATGATCCTTTAAAGTGGTGATATGGGAGACCTGGCACTTAGAAGAAACATGTCAAAGAGGTTACTGACAGCTTAATGGTGCCCAAGACTGTAGTGTTTCAATCCTCAAATGTGTTATTCCTCCTAAAATAGAGGTCACTCAAAAACAACAAAGTTCTGAAATCTCCAAGTTTTATAGGAGTGATACAAGAGAGCTAGTGTGACTTTCGGAATGTTGCCAATAGGCTAAGAAACCCAGGGGAATAGAAAGGTAAATGCTGGTATACTGGGTGGTGAAGACAGAGACTATCTACTGAGCCCCAATGAAAGCCATCACATCTGCTGGCCTCAGCAAGTGGGAGGCCGGTCACCTGTGACTGGTGTCACTGTAAATCCAAATGCCAGAAACCCGGGTCCCTCCCCCACATCAGAGCCCTGGCCATCACCAAACCTCCCCGATTTTACCAAGAAATCAAGAAAAAAGAATATTCTCTGGCAATAAAGGCGTCCCAGTTTCCCACCTTATTCAGTTGGTTGGTTGACCCTGGGGGGAAGGGAGCACCATGCTATATAGCTGAAGCTACAGAATAGAAAGAACTCTGATAAATAACCCTGGTGTTGATAGCTCATTTCTGTTTTGTTTGCATGCCCCTCTGTGGCACACTCGAATTTCTTATGGAAAGTTGAAACCCTAAAACACACACAAAAAACCCTTTAGGACAGTTTGAATCAGAACTGATCACTGATGCATGTATGTTTAACTTATTATAAATATTATTTTGAAAATGGAAACCTATCTATCTTGTGATGTTCCTTTGTTTCAGTCACTTCAGTAACTGAAAATGGTCTCTGCTTTAGTGACAAACAGCTTAAGCACTGGGAATAAGCACGAGACATCATGCGAGTGACATCCTTCCTCTTGGCTCTTGCCTGGCTCTTCTCTCCATCCTTCCCACCTTCACTTTCTGTCCCTTTTTCCCAGTCATTCTTGCATTCCAACACCAACAAGGACAACATAAACTTTTTATTAACCTATGTTTATGCCTCAGTGTAGCAAATGTAATCAGGGCTGTAGGCAGAAGGGAGGAAATGAGCCTTTGATTACTCTTTAGGGAACTGTAACCCCATGGGAAAGGAACGGAGGTAGAGTGGCCGGAAGGGGCCTGATGGAATGGCAGTAAATGTGATCATGTGGCACTAAACAATCAGACAGGCAGAAGCCCACAGTTCAAGGATCTGGACAGGAGCAAATGCTGGGAAGTCTCCGCAGGAGTGCGAGGGGCCAGAGTAAGCGGGAGGCAGGGACAGAGCCACTCCCCTGAAAACAGGCAAGAAGGTACATATGCAAACCAGTGATCAGGTGACAAGAAAAGGACACAAAATCCTGGGAACCGAGCCCTCGACAATGTAAAAGCAAAAGCGTGTAAAACCAGAAAACCAGGCACATGGCACTGAGGAGATCACTTTTAATTATAAAACTACATGAAAGGACATTTTCCCTGGAGGCATAGTCCTTGCCTGTTTTTGTCCACATGCATGCAGATTTTATATATTTACATAGCTTTTTCTTCATAATGTTGTAGTTGGGAGAAGTTCTCTTTTCATGCTCAAAGCCTTTTGTCATTTCCCTCTCCCCTCGTTACTGATTTTTAACATGGGCCCTCCAACATGCTGATGTTTAAACGTGGAGTTGGGAGAGAGGCTGGCAAGCTGAAGGGAGGCCAGGGGAGTCCACAGACTTGGTGGGAGCTAGAAACAATCTAGGATGGAAGAGGCAGGCACACCAAGCCCCCAGAACAGTCTCCTGAGAAAGTGGCGCATGACATTCACACATCTGAACGGCTTTCCAGGTGACCGGGGATAGAATTTGACTGTGAAGTTTTTCAAGGGACATAAATGGAGGAAGCTACTTAAATCACCAAGAGACATGTTCTTGTTAGTCGAACTTTCTAAATGTCAAGTGGATGGGCTGTCCTGGAAGTCAACGAGTTCCTTACCTTACTGGAAGTATTTCAGTGGGAATTGAGTGATCTGTTCATGGAAACAAGCATTAAGAAGAGCGTTCCTCTAAAGAGAACTTCCAATGTCTCCTACATCCTGAAAATGGTTGGCATTTTTAATACCCTGCACAAGTGCAAATGACCATCATCGCAACGCATTTCATTACAAGTAAACATACACATTATTAAAGTATAGATGCGCCTTATTTACATTCACTGGGTGTATGCAATATAGTCATGTACTATCTGTTTCAATCATTCCAGGGACAGAAAAGGAGCTATAAATTTCATACATTTTTATTTTTTCAGTGTGTGTGGTAGTGGCTTTGCACAGTGATTCTTGAGTATAAACAAGATGGTCTAGTGCTGCCAACAGGAGAGGTCTTCGCTCTGCCGGGAGCATGCTCCCTTAGGCTCTTTGCACTGATGGCTTCTTTTCATCCTCAGATTCAGAATTCTTTCTCTGAGCTTGTACAATCCACCTGCTTAGGGCATTGTATTAGCTTCTTGAGTTTGCCCTGACAAAGTACTACAAACTGGGTGGATTAAAATAACAGAAATTTGCTCTCTCACAGTTCTGGGGGCTGGAAGTGCACAATCAAGGTGCCAGCAGAGCCATGCTCTCTCTGAAGGCTCTAGGGCACAACCACCTCTGCCTCTTCCAGCTTCTGGCTGTGGCCGACAACCTTTAGTGCTTCCTGGCTGCCAGCTGTAGCCACTGGAGAACTGTGTGTGTGTGTGTGTGTGTGTGTGTGTGTGTGTGTGTCCATGTGTTTTCTTTCTTCTTAAGAGGATGCCAGTCATATTGGCTTAGCCCCCCACACCCAACCCCAGTATGACTTCATCTTAAATCATTACATATGCAGTGATCCTATTTCCAAATAAGGTCACATACTGAGGTACTGGGGGTTAGGATTTCCACATATATTTTTGAAGGACACGATTCATCCCCTAACTGGTATCTTAAACATGGTGTGTCTGAAATGAATGTCTCCATGCTACGCCAAAGTACCTCTTTACCATTTACTTCATTTCAGTAAATGTCCCCACAGTCCATCCAGTTTATCAAGACAAAAACTCAGGAGAAATCCCTGATTTTTCAGCCTGAATCACAATCCACATTCAATCCATCAGCAAAACCTGTTGATTTACCTCCAAAACGCACATGACCTGTTCCTTCCCCCATCTCCGCGCAGTAAAACCCAGCGCCCAGCACCTCGGACTGGGAGGCAGAGCCTTGGAAAGATCCTCCCTTGTCTTTCCCTCCCTTACTGTCCGTCTCCCACAGAGGTCTCTTAAGGACATAAATCTCCTCATATACTTCCCTACTTGAAATGCTTTAAGGCTTCCCCTAGCACTGAGACTGAGTGTCAAGCTCCTTACCAAGGCCACGGTGCCTTTCCAGCTTACCTCCTACTGTCCCTGTCATCCACACGGGCTCCCTTTCCCATCACTGAAACAGGTGAACCTTATGACGGCATTTGCACTTTCTGTGTGGAAAACTCCTCCCCTGATTCTTCAGCATGACAGGCTGTTTGCCCTCCCTTGAGTTTCAGTTTAAATGTCTCCTCCACAGGAAAGCCTTCCAAGATCACACCAAAACCTTTCTGTAGTTTCTCTTGAAGCCTCAACAGTCCCACCCCTCGTGTCCGGTACTGGCACCCTTACCATACCTCATGCTGGGCAGAATGTCCACACTTCCCTCTTGAGCAAGAAACTGATTTTCGTATGGGACTGACATGCTGTGATTGTTATGCAGCAAAGGGTGACAGACACACTTTCTATCTCATCATCCTGTTTACTTTCTTCTTATCACTAATTACAACCTGTAATGGAATTATTTCCTTGTTTCTAAGTTCTCACTAGAGAGTTATTGCATGAAGACAAGAGACATCTCAGTATTGTATCTCCAGACCCTAACCCTGTGCCTGACTCTTGCACAAGAAGCATTTGTGTAATGCATGCATGGGCTCCTTTTGGGCCTGGTTTTATCTTTTCTTCATCTGACCCAGGACTGTAATCTCCTTTTAAAAAATGCTTTCTATGAAACAAATTAGAAACTTCAATCAATTTCCCAGTTTTCAAAGTTTGGGATTTGGAGACTGGTTTAAAACAAAAAAAACAATTCTTCCCACAGCAAGGAAAGATAACACAGGAGAGATCACTTTTTAAAAATTAGTTGTGACTTTTAATTATATTTTATGCAATTCCATAGTTTACAATGCTTCACCTCAGTCCTTCTTTGTCTGATGGGCTCATTAAACCTCAGAATCACCATCAGAGCTCAAAAGTTAAAATGCTCCTGATGATTCAACAGTCTTCACCAATTTCCTGCAATAACATTTCTGTTTGGCTTCAACTGAATTGGCACTTGGGATACAACTATTTCCCATCACTAGTTCAAGTCAAAACGCAAAATTAGTTATTTCTGATTTGCACATTTTCAGACTGCTTGTTTTCCTGTCTGTGCGTGGCACTGATGAATTACTGTATTTTTCTAGAAAAATAAACTTTCACAGCCCTTGGGTTTTTGGACAAGATAACTGGTGTCCAAATTGCCCAGTAATTGCTGAGTAGTGTCTTGAAAATATTGAAATCCTGGGTCTCTATTGCTAACCACTGAATAGAAGTTAGAAAGAAGGGACAGGGAAAATGAACGTCATATGTCAGAAAAGGGAGTCCTTTCTTTTTAAACAATTAACCGGTCTCACTAATAACATCCTCATCCTTTCTTGAGGTCTGGAGCCTTGCAGGCAGCTTTAAGACTACTTGGAATCCCAGTGACTGTGATGGGCTATGTGGTGGGGACTTGATAATGGGGGGAATCTAGTAACCACAATGTTGCTCATGTGATTGTATATTAATGATACCAAAAAAAAAACCAGAAAGAATACCCTGGAATCCATTGTTTCATAAGAAAGTTACTGTCCTGCTACTGTACTCTTCTATCTTACACTTCAAGTTATTTCTTGTTATCTTTCAAGCTGAAAAACAAAAGAAATAAGCAAATGTAAATCCTAGAGGAAATCAGAGAAGTGCAGGAGGTGGAAAGGTAAGAGAAGGTGAGGATCAAAACTATCTCTTCATTGGAAGTGGACCCTGTGCTTAGCAGACAGACACCGCTGTGCGGGCTCCAGAGGAAACAGCTTGGCTGGGCTACGCAGACGAATCTGTATCCACTGAGGGGCCCACGTTACCTCCTGGTTCACGATGAAGGAAGCTCAGTCATCTCCACCTGTCCTTGACCCACACCACTGCAGCCAGCTCCGATGTCACAACCTAGCTCAAAGGCGCGGGCCACACGTGTCGAGAGGATGGCTGATCCCCCTGGAAGAGCTCAAGCTTGTCTTTCATAGAGCCATGTGGGGGGGGGGTGCTCCCACTTTCTGTCTCCTAGTCTCCTCTACTCTGGAGGAAAAGCTCCCCCCCCCCCAACAGCATCTTACAGCTTGATCCTGAACCTCCAGCCTCCACACTTCCATGAGAAAATACATTTCTGTTCCGCAAGAAAATACACTTCTGCCCTCCTCCTCGCCATGCGGGACTCCACGCGCATGCTCTGGTGGTGATGGGGTTAGGAATGTGGGCTGAGCATCTGGGCAGAACCCAGGGCTCCCCTGAGGCTTTCCTCCTGCATCCTGCATTCTCCCTGGGTTGAGACACAGCTGCCATGGTGAAAACCCCCATGTGAAGCACCCACAGATCTCAGACCCCGGCATCTGAACCTGCACTGGGGGAACAGATGAGAGATGCAGGTCCTGTCCACCCAGGCCTTCACGAGCTCATCCTAGCCAATGCCTGCGCTTGAATGCCCATGATGTGCTGGGCATCGTTCTAGACACTGGGGTTGCACATATGAATAAGGGACGTGCCCAGCCCTAAGGCAGCTCCTTCCTTCTCTAACTCAGTGGGATGGTCCACATGCTGCTTTTCGTGATGGCGGCCTTTGGCCTTCCCTTTTTCCAGCTGTTCCTCGGTCACTCCAGCAGGGCCCCCAAATGTGAAGTGGACTTGCTCATGAGCTCCATGAGCAAACCCTATTATTCACCTGGGCCAGCGGTCTCCTGCAGCTGCCAGGTTTGAAAGGCCTCCTCCCCTCTCCACCAGTGCTCCTTCGGCACTCAGGCTGGCTGCACGAAGAGTGGGCCAGGCGGGGGAGGTGTGCGTACAGCAGGAGAGAAGCTGCCCATGCTTCCTGTACGGCATTTCACGGACCTGCGGAGGCAGGCCACAGCAGCGACTCAACACCCCTGCTGTTTGGGCCCAGCTCTGGAAAGGGTAGGGCAGTAGCCACATTTGCAAGGAAATTGTTTGGTTCTTGTTCTAAGAAAAAAAGTGAACTCCTAAAATCGTTACCCTTGAAGTGAAGTCAGGGGAAAGATCAAGGCAGCACATTAGGCATACTTCTTGGTCTTCTCAGGCTGTCATAAGGAAGTACCACAGATGGTGACTTAACAAAAATGCATTTTCTTATGGAAGTGCGGAGGCTGGAGGTTCAGGATCAAGGTGTCAGCAGGGTTGTTTCTCCCAAAGCCTCTCTCCTCAGCCCGCAGACGGCCACCTCCTCCCTGTGCTTCGCGTGAGCATCTCTGGGGTCTCTTCTCATGACACCAGTCCTGCTGGATCAAGGCCCCACCCTCACGACCTCACATAACCTAATGACCTCCGTAAAGGTCCTATCCCCAGAAACAGCCACAGTGGGGCTAGGGCTTCAAGAGATGGATTTTAGGATACATCATTCAGTCTGTAATACCTACATGATACTCTGACCTTGCATGTGGATAGAATTCTTGACTTTTATACTGCAAAGTTCTGTTTAACTAAATAAAGGTAAATTCTGGATCTGGCTGTAAAAGAAAGGAAAAAGAAGGAAGGAAGGATGGATGGAGGTTAAGAAGGGAGGGGTTGGAAAGAAAAGACTTAAGATCTACTTAAGGGTTTTTATTAAAGGAATATGTACAGTATGTGATTCTTGCCTTACAAGTTGAATGTAGAACACAGGCACTGTGTGAGATGGACCTCGGCTTTTCATCAAAGCATTTCTGCAGGCGTCATTCTCCGGAGGGGCTCACAGTCATGATTGGATTGTTGTCCCCACACTAACCGCTGCGCTGCCGCCTCAGCTCCTTGACCTGGGGGCCCTTACGCTCTCTGCCCACCGTCCTCGTCAGAAAAATGGAGATGACAGCCAAAATACCCATCTCATTTTGGGGTTATAATTTAAATATAACACTCTTGAAACAGTGTCTTTTCAATAGTAGGTCATTAATACCTGTTTCTTATTACTTTTGATCCTCACACATAATACTCGAGGTAAACAAAGCAGATATCAGTTACTTGTTGTGCGATAAGAAATACCTGGGGTTTGAGTGGATGGCTCAGGGATGCAGAGCAGTTCCTGGGGCAGCCTGGCCAGAACTCTGCTTTCCAACTCCAAGGGCTCTTCCAAGCGCAGAGCAAACTTGGAACCAGGCAGTGGGCTGCCAAGGGGCACAGAATGCTGGTTATCTCACCCCAATATGCCTGCAATCCACATGATCTTATCCCAGCAGGTGAACTCTGGGAGCTCTGCTCCTCTCAGTCCCAGAATGGACATGTTCTGTGCCTTTCTGGAAGCAAAAGGCTCTCTTTTTCACTCTGGCACTTCCTGACTCCCTGGCCCCGAGTAAAACCCTAAGGACACATCCCTTTAAGAGCTCATGGTGACAATCATCCAGAAATTTGCTCTCCCCTGTGAGGTGGCTGGGGGAGGCCACCTCACTGGCCCCAGGGAGCACTGCCCAACTTTCCTAAGTCAGTAGAGGTGGAGAATGAGCCTGGCATAACTCCACAGACTGTCAGCTCTGCGCTCTGCTCAGAGGAAGAGCGACGTCAACCCTCAGGAGCCGTTAGCCAAGGCCAGGAAAGAAATGAGGAAATAGTCTGGAGCTGTTCTTGGTGCTTGTCTGTTTTTTCACACATTATGCTCACTTTTAATAATATTTTAAAACTGTGGCTGCATTTTGGGTCCATTGCACAACTAAATACACCCAGTCAAAGTGTACCAGGATGGGAACAGAATGTTTCTACTCACATCCCTGCCTCCATTCTGTCTCTATCTTACCCACAAACAGAAAGTTGGCCATTTCGTTCCCTTGCTTGGAACTCTTTGGCAGCTTCCTAATGCCAGAATACCTCCCAACTCCTTGGCACAGTCTATGACCGGATCTCACTGACATGTCCATCTTCTAGGCCTGTGTCTCACACCTATTAGCAAACAGTAAATGCAGCTAAGAGCCAGGCATTGACGCAGAAGCATTTTGCTCTCAGTGTATGGCCTGCACTCTGCGTGGACGGAACTCCATGTATCAAACTCTGGTCAGCCTTGCGGTGGCTCCTTCCTCTGTTCCAAGTGTCCTTCCACTGCCCCTCACCTGCTCCACCACGCTCATCCTTCCCCTGAATTCCCAAAGGCTCAAATGCCCAACTTCTGCTCCCCTGATGCCCTCTTCCAATTCTACTGCTTTACTTATGTATTATGTATTAAATTGTCTATTAATGCATCTCCCTCCCCAGCTTACCCATAAGTGGCTTCGAACACAGACCACATCACATTCAGCTCTGCATTTTCAGCTCCCAGACAGGATGAAGAGGAAGGAGGCATTTGCTAAATGTGTGTGCAACTGAAACATATGGAAGGACAGAAGAGAGAAAGGAGAGGCTACTGCCTGGAAATAACCAGCCCCAGCGTCCACGGCAGCGCTGAGTGAGTGTGAACCCCGTTGGGTTCTGCACACGATGTACCATCATTAGAGTTGACTCTGCTGGGGAGGATTTTGCAAACCCTTTGGTGACACCAGACCAACAAACACGACATGTCACAGAGCAGTCAGCTGCCTGGGTGCGGTAAGGAGCGTGAGCCCAGCTGCACTTTAATGACAGAGGTGGATCTGGGCAAACTAAGCAAGGGCCAGAACTCATGGGGTGGGGATGGAATCGGAACAGCCTCAGAGTGTGGGTAAAGCTTAGATGAAAACCAACAGTATTTGAAATTAAGGAACGGAAGGAGCGAACTGTGAGCCCTGACCTCTGAGCTCCTGTTCAGGTAGGACCTGACCCTGACGAATGCAGGTATGCATGAGCTGAGGCTCTGAAGAATCAACCCGCAGATCCTGGGGAGACCACCAGGCCAGAGCAAACAATCCTGCTGGGGATCTTGGATAATAAAGGCTCAAGAGGTTAAAAAAAAGTAAGAAATCAAATCGACAGTAAAACAGGAAATAACATTTGAAATTTGATTTTCAAGATAATCTAGGCTTTGCATGAGAGACACACCTAAACGTCATAAGGAATAATCTTCGACTTCACATTTTATTTGTACTGTCCTCTTTAGAAACCCATTGCTGTTATCTTTTTTTTACTGAAGAAAATGTAATTTAAACATCTGTCTAAGGTAACTGGTTGATGGACAAATGGGTTTGAGGTCCATTGGGGTATTCTTTCGCAATTATAATGTACAAATAAACGTGAAAATCATTAATATCAAATGAAAATAGCCATTTGCTGTAACTCCAGGACTCATAATGACCTTGATGTATCATTTAGAGTTTCAGTTCAATACTGAAATTTCAGTTTATGACTTGCTAAGTGTTTTTTCCATTTGAGAGGGTTTTTTTTAACAGTGAGATAGACTTAAAAAATAATTAAGTAGAATAAAAAGGTTTTACTAAAATGACATATTTTTTGATAAATTCTTCAAAACCTGTACCTGAGAAAGATGCCACAAAACCAGGGGACTTGCTCTTCATAATTAGTTCAGGGTGGCCTGCTGGGGTCCCTATGATCACACACGTGCTGTCACAGGAGGACAAACAGGAGTTACTTACGTCTATGGATTTAATGCTCACATTCATAGTTATGTGTGATGGTCCCACAGGCCATAGGTTCTGGAAACTCTAGTTGGTATTCTGCTTCCAAAACCAAATGCCAGTCAAGGAATTAGGCTTTGCAGCATTGGGGCAGCTTATGGAGGGCAGAAGCATCACGTGCATCACAGCAGTGACGCTGCCCTTGACGTCTACCTTAATGTTTCCTGGGAAACGTGTGACAAAGTGGTGCTGGACGCACAGTCCACTGTCTCAGGGATCTGGGCTTCCTCAGGTAGATGTTCACATATTCTGGAGACAGAAGCACCGACAGTCTGTGATCAGTTCCAAATAATGCTTGGCCACTCGGAACTGGCCATGGGACTGAGATCATCAATTTTGGTCTCTCTTGGGCCTGGTATTTTATCAGAACACCTATGAGTTCATTTCTTCAGCAAATGTTCATCGAGCAGTGCCATGACAAAGACCGTGTCCAGAGTCACAGGAAAGAGAGTTGGAAAAAAATGTAGTTAAGATGGCATAGAACGTTCTACCTTGTTTCTAAAGCAACATCACTTGCAAACTGCATCATCAATTACTTAAAAAATAACTGGGGGAACATTGTGTTGCCTGTAAAATTTTATTAACTTATGATAGCAGAAAATTACCAAAATACTATGTTAACTTTTCACAATCAGAGTTAAAATTTCATCTAGGCCTTCTTTATATTCAAGTCGAGAATATATAAGAATGTGGCTTACATAACAGCACCATTTGCCAATGCAAACACTGTGCATCCAAGAGGGGGCTCTGGACATCCCCCCACCAGCTGCTCTACCCTCTGTTTCAGCAAACGTGCACCACCACCCAGCCAGCGGCTAAAACTTGAAACCAAGGACTTTCCCTTAATCCTTCTCCTCCCTCCCTGCCACATTCGATATCAAATCCGTCTGCAGGTCTTTTTTCCTCCAAAACAGACTGTGAACGCATGCCCTTTATCACTGCTACCACACACTGACCCAACCCTTGCCTCATTTCAGCGGCCTCCCAACTCAGCCCTCCTACTCTGGCCTCAGATGGAAGTGGAATAAGTTTAGTTAACATCCTTCACCACACATAGTTACAATCTTTTAAACAGCAAATAAGACCACTCTCCATTGCTCTTAGAATAAAATCTAGACTCTGCCACTGTCTACAAGGTACCGTTTATCTCTCCAGCCCCAGTGCTCGGCATTTCACTGCTGTCTGCCCCAGCCATTCTGCCCCTTTTGGGCATTAATGGTTCCCTCTGTCCTGAGAAGCCCCTTCATCTCCCCACGGCTGCCCCATCCTTCACTTAACTGGCTTTCTTGTCTTCTGCAGAGAGGCTAACCCGCCCGTTAAGGAAGGCAGATTCATCACCAGTATCCTGCACCAAGAACCTTATTTTCTTCATAGCACTTAACCCAATTTCTAATTACCCCCTTGTCACTTTCCTTGTTCCTCGTCTGTAACTCTCACTAGGCTGCAAGCTCTGCTAATTAATCTGAATAACCTTAACTAGCTTGAAAATATATTTTTATCTCTTCTGAACAATTTAGCAATATTTACACCCTTTTAGTAATATAAGAAGACAATGTTCTGCATACACAGATTTTAATTTCAATGCCCCCACTTTCTAATATACTATTTCTAAAGAATTCTAAGGGATGAATTACCACCCATGTTTCATCCAAAAAACCAACTCCTCATAGAATCATTAATGTAAATAAATTCAACTACAGTGTCAACTGTGTGAATGGATACTGACTACCCATGGCCAAACACACAGATTTGATGGAAATTAAAACTACAAGGCCATTTACTCCTCAATTATGAGACATTTTATCATTTTAAAAACTCCAAAGTGAGGGGAAAATACAGTATTTAAGAAAATATAATATTTTTTTATTATTCTTTATTAAATTTCTTTTAGTTCTTGGACTGCCTTTCATAGATTATCTAGAAGGATCTCAAAGTACTCCCTGAGTCCGAACTCCTCACTTTCATGATAGAAAAATAGAGGCCCAAATAAATGACTTGCCCAAGATCAGACAACCTTTTAATGTTATTGGAAGGGCCTGATATCAGTTTAAAGACTCCAGCATTTCTTCACCTGTTATATCTCCATCACCTTTTACTTTTGTGCTGGTTTCTGAAAGCTAAACACAATGTCACCTTGGTTCATGCCCCAGAAAAGAGCTAAAAACTCTGGCTTCCTCTGGGGGCGTGGTGAGGACCCAGCTGTCCAGGCTCGGATGGTGCTGTGCACTCGGGGATTTTTGGCAAGACCTAGTCCAGGGCTGGGCACATTCAAGATGATGCACTGACTGGGATGGTTCGTAAAGATGGTCATCTAGAGGAAAGGTATTTCACTAAATAATCACTTTTGATTAACTTGGGTTTAGCTCAAGTCACTGCAAAATGCATTTGTACTTCGAGCAGATTGGAGAAGCAATCCCATCAGACACTTCTTTGTGATTAAACCTTGCTTTTGAAATTTTTTAAGACAGGACCATCAGGATCTTGAATAAGCTTGTTTTTTGTTTCCAAGAAAATTAATTTCATACATCATGACTTTTAAAATTATACTCCATCTTAACTCTCAGATTTTACATCAAAAACAAAATTTGGTGAATACTGCTAGAATTTTTTAATTGCCCTGGTAATTTCTTAAAACAGCTAGATTTTATAACTCTGGAACATACATCATTTTGATATTTTAGTAATTTTTCAAAGGTGATATTAAGTCACACTATTTATATAATTTTTCCAGGAATAATATTTAATTTGTTTTATCACCAGTCTGACGTAGACATAACTACTCAGAACTAATACTAGATGTATCACTGGGGCCGAGGTCTTCAGATGAGGACGATGGGGCCCTCTGATCACTGTTTCAGAAGGTGATCTTGTAGTCTTCGGGGAAGAGTTGGGAGCTGGGACCTAAAGGCAGTGAGGCATGTGGGTTGGCAAGCTCAGGGCAGTGGTTATTTATTAACTTACTGGGCATATACTTTCATATTCTCTCATCCATTTGGTTGCACAGGCGCGTGCCAGCTGAGTATCAGCCCCGCCCTTTACTTCCACCATTACACGCAAGATAGAAGACAAAACTCTCTCTCTCACAGAGAGAGTCACAACTGATTCTAATGATGATGACGCCAGTAACAATGAGAACTAACACTTTTGAGGATACATCATGTGCCAGACAAGCTTGACATGAATTATTTTATTTAACTTGAACAACAAATCTCTGAAGTGGAAAGCATTTGTGAACGGCAGGAATTTAAAACCCAAATCTGCCTCTGGCCCAACATGGATTTGCAGGACTTCAGTGTGGTCTTAGGACAGAGGACTACCTCTGAAACAAAGGAAGCTCAGGGCTATCTTAACTAGGCCACAGAGATTTCTGCAAAGGAATAAATGACATTTACACTGTTACTGGCCATTCATTTCCGCGTCTGCAGACAGAAGGTAATAGCATCTGCTCATTACATCCTCACCTCACCCGGGAATAAAGACTTGTTGAGTTTCAGCCCATGCGCTCTTAGGATGGGGAGCTATTCTTGGACTGCCCTAGAGCAAGCCTGAACCCTTCAGCCGCTCTGGCTGGCAAATGAACGCAGGGTGGGAATTCCAGTTACTCTACTTGAAAGAGCACTAAGCAAACGCAAATACTGCTGGAATGATTTTGAAATATAAAAGATGGATTTATGTTCATTCAAAAAAGCAGTGTGATCTAAGTAGTAAGGTAATGTCTTTCATTTAAAAATGTTCCTATACACAAAAGCAGAACTATATCTCTATGCATTTGCATGTGTGCATGAAAGCATATGTGCACATAAAGATCAAGGGTTATCTAGAGAAACGGTATTCTCCCAAACACCTCACCCTAAATGCTTTTGAAATCAGATATATAAGAACTCTTTTGGATCTTGTCTCTTTAAGGAACCCACCCTAAATGGGTCACAGGCTTGAAGAACAGATTATTCAGGATATTCAGAAGAGAGACAGGAGAAGGATGTCTGAGGGCCTTCCAGCTGGGAATAGTAGTGCTCGGCCCACAAAGAAGATAAGGAATGAGGGTACAGGTGGCCCTGGCCATTTCTTTTCCAACTGGTGAGGTATGGACAGGTGAGAAATTATAATAGTTACCTCCTGGAGCGTCCATTCTGAGCCGGATACATTATGTCATGGAATGCTCTATTCTTTTTCTTTTATTGAAGTATATGAATATATAATATCCTATTGGTTTCAGGTATACATTATAGTGGCTCAGTATTTTTATATATTATGAACTGATCCCCATGGTAAATTGAATTACCATCTGTTAATCACCATACCAAGTTATTATAGTATTAGTGACCACATTTCTTATGCTGTACATTACATCTCATGACTTAATTTTATAACTGTAAGTTTTTACCTCTTAATCCCCTTCACCTATTTTGCCCACCTCCAAGCCCTCCCCTCTGGCAACCGCCAATTTGTTTCCTCTATCTTTGAGTCTGTTTCTGTTTTATTTTGTTTGTTCATTTGTTGTTTTTTAAATTTTACATGTAAGTGAAAGCGTACAAGATTTATCTTTCTCTATCTGACTTACATCACTTAGCATAATACCCTCTAGGTCCACATTGCCCCAGATGGCAAGATTTCACTCTTTTTTGGTGGCTAAGTAACATTCCATCATATATGATACATAAATATATATCACATCTTCTTATGCAAATGGCAAAGTTTTATTCTTTTTTATGGTTGAGTAATATTCTATCATATATATATATCATTTTATGTATTATATATTATCATATGTATTACATACCTTATATTATATGTATTATATGTATTACATACCTTATATTATAATTATTTTGTAAGATATATATCATAATATAATATATTCATCTATTGATGAACAGTTATCCATTCATCTACTGATGGATAGCTAAGTTCCATCCACATCTTGGCTATTGTAAATGATGCTGCAATGAACACAGCAGTGTGTACAGCTTTTTGAATTGGTGTCTTCATTTTCTTTGAATAAATACCCAGAAGTGGAATTGCTGGATCATATGGTGTTCTATTTTTAACTTTCTGAGGAATTTCTATACTGTTTTTCATAGTGGCTTCACCAGTTTACATTCCCACTAAGGGGGCACAAGGGTTTCACCGAAGAATACTCTACCTGGCAAGGGTATTGTTCAGAACTGAAGGAAAGAAGAAGAGCTTCCCTGACAAACAAAAAACTAAAGGAGTTCTTCTCCTCTCAACCAGCCTTGCAAGAAATGCCAGAAGGCCTTCTTTATGCAGAAAAGGAATGCCCATAACTAGAAATAAAGAAATATATGAAAGAAAAATATCTCACTGTCAAATATAGGGTAAAGACAGTGGATCAGCCACTTAAAAATCTAGCATGAAGGCTAAAAGACAAAATAGTAAAAGTAACCATAACTAAAATAAGTAGTATAAGTTAAGGAATGCATAGTAAGTTAAGGGACGCACAAAATAAAAAGGTGTAAAATATATAAAGAACATAAAACAGTGAGGCAGATAAACATGTAGTGCTTGTAGTGCACATTCAATGAACAGCTATCAGGTTAAAGCAGACAGATATAGATGTTGGTATATATGAACCACATGGTAGCCACATACCAAAACCCTACAATACATAAACAAAAAATAAAGAGAAAGGAACCCAAACCTAACACTAAAGAAAACCATCAAACCACAAGGGAAGAGACTAAGAGAAGAGGAATCAGACAACAACAAAGAGAACCAGGAAACAATGAACAAAGTGCCAATAAGTAAATACTATCAATAATTATTTTAAACATAAATGGACTAAATGCCCCAATCAAAAGACCCAGGGTGGCTGAATGGATAAAGAGACAAGACTCATCTATATGCTTCCTACAAGAGATGCATTTCAGATCTAAAGAGACAAATAGAATGAAAATTAAGAGATGGAAAAAGATATTCCACACAAACGGAAATGAAATGAAAGGTAGAGTAGCAATACTTCCATCAGACAAAATAGACTTTAATAAGAGACTTTTGCTGTAACAAGAAACAAAGAAGAACATTATATAATGATTAAGGGCTCAATCCAACAAGAGGATGTAACATTTGTAAAAATTTACATACCAGAGGAGCACCTAAATGTATAAAGCAAATATGCACAGATATAAAGGGAGAGATTGACAGCAATGTGGTAATAGTAGGGGACTTCAACACCACACTTACATCAATGAATAGATCATCCCCCAAGAAAACTAATAAGAAAACAGTGGCCTTAAATGATACATTATACCAGATGGGCTTAAACAGACATATACAGAACATTCCACCCCAAATCAACAGAATACACCTTCTTTTCAAGTGCCCACAGAGCATTCTCCAGGATAGATCACGTTAGGCAACAAAATAAGTCACAATAAATTGAAGGTGTGCACTACTTTTGCCTTAATTTTACAAATAAAGAAATTAAGGTTTAGAGAGGAAGTGTGACTTACCAAAAGCCCTAAGCCTAATCCATGGAAGAGGCAGGATTTGATTCTGCATCCATGCAATTCCTGAGTCTAGACTCTAGACCACAAGCAATTTTAGGACCAGCTCTGGCTAGTGGTGGAAGGCCTCTAACTCTGTCCTGCTGATCTAATGAGGTTTTGACAGTGGACTTGTGCAAACATTCTGTCCATCATGTATTTCCATTTAGAGTGACTAATGTCAAAGTTAACATAATGTTGACTTAGAGAAGGCATATTTTGCCATGGTTTTGACAGCACCACCTACAAGACACTGGAGGAGTACATCCCATGACAATTGTTTGACTCTTGCAAACTGTCTCTGATGCTTAATGTCAAAATAACTGCATTTCACTGAGTAAGTCAGGCTCAAAACATAAATAATATAACAAGAGTCAGATGCATAGAGCGCAGGCCAGAACTGAAACACTTTCTGTCACGTGAACCGGCCATACCAAGGGGATAAGCATTGTCTTACCACAGTCACTCCGAGTATGTTAAAATGCGATTTAAAATTGGCACATGGCTGTGTGGTTGGGATCCTCAACATAATTAAGCACATAATCATGACTGCTAGGAATCAACAAAGCTGACAAAGTGTCCAACATTCTCCCAAAATCATCATTTGCAGATTTTACTGGGTTGGGTTATAACCCAACACTTGAAAAACTAAAACAACCTAACATAGTGCTGTGCTGAAACTGAGTGGAGAAAAAAAAAAAACATTTTTAATTTTGACGCTTTCTAAAAGTCCTACAACTGAAAGGGCTTTACCAGTGGCCTCCTCTCAACCAGCACCGTGTGTGTAAATTTCCGAGGAACCTGGAGCCCACGCCTGTCTTTTAGTTCTGCATAAGGTCAAATTGTGCTGCTCCTCCCTCCTGAAATAGTTGAGTCAAAAGTTTTACTTTACTCTCTTCTGACTCAAGCAGAACTGACATTATTTTGTCTCTTAAAAGAGGAGTGGGGAGGAGTGAAGTGTATTTATTAAATGGGCCATCTTTTTAGGATCATCTGCACTCAGTCCTCCCACCCCTCTTACCACTAGCATTAATGGGACTAAAACATGCACACAGGCTTCCGTGCACTTAAAAAAGACTTTCAGTAACAAGTATCTGGCAGTCCTAATCATTGTGTATAGCGGGCTCACGAAACCACAACTTCCTGACTGCCAGGCAGTCTTCTTCACCAATAGCAGAAATGAGTCAGAGACTGAAGACCTTCTTTACCCCATGCAGCAAAAGCAGAAGCAACCCCAGCTCTCAAGAGCATCAAGGCACTTCATCTGAGAGAACAGACCATTTCCTGCAGATGGAGATGAAGCCAGAAGTGGACCCAGAGTATACTCGGCAGGTGCCACAGACGGGACATTACAGGCTACTTATCAGGAAGCATAAAAAATATCAAAGACCTCCCATATGAATATGAAGTCACTTTCATCTCTGAAAAGTGTCCACAGAGGGTTAGAAGCTTAAGGCAATGACGAGGAAATGGATAGTCCACAGAACTAATCACCTGTAGGAGGATGCAGTCCATTTATAAACAAGCAAACTCCTAAAAAGACTTGATACCCTGACTGTAAAAGCCGGCGGAGCTCTCTCCTAATGAGCAGCAATGATATCTGTGCTCCGATACCTGTCAGGGAGCAGAAACTCAAAATCACTGTCACTTCCTTGCCTTTGGCAAGAAGTTCGTGTCTGCAGGACACGTTCAGGAGTACAGCCTGACTGCACAGGGCAGCCAGCAGAGCTCCAGACCACCTGGGGGACCAGTAGAGCCCACATCCAGCCAGCTGGTCCTCATTGCAGGCCCAGGTACAGTGCAGTAGGCGATTCTCCTGTGACCTCAGCCTCAGCAAATACCACCCTTTGTTCCCTTGGAGAAGCTATATTTTATCTTGGGCATGAAATAAGCAAGGAATTAGCTGTGGTTATTTTATTTATTGAAGAGATTGTAAGAATTGGTTCCATAGTCCCCTTCTTGAGGGTGAATTTGAGGGACTGACCCCTCATGCTATAGCACTAAGAATTTTCATCTTAGGGACAATGCATTCTCTACATAATTACTTCCCTCTTTGATATGGCTGCTAAAATGCTTGGCATTTCCTATGAACCCACCTCTGCTAAAGTCTGTAGAACTTCAGGAATTAATTTTTCCTTGGATTTATCTTTTTTCCTACACTGTGTATTATGCTATATGTCATGTTATGTATATTTTTCTAAGCTTTTTACATACTATTTGGAATAAAGTGAGACATAAATTTTAAAAATCAAACATTTATACTTGATAAAACATATAAGTATTTTGTATAAAATTTTTGTCAACCTAGAAGGCATTGTATTATTGAAGGCTGGTTTCATTTGAGTAGGCAGTCAGACAGACATGAGCAGGAGGGGAGAAAGGAGGGCCACCCACCACCTAGTCTCCACCCAGTCTCTGCCCAGAGACCACCCTTTCTCCCTTAGACTGACCCCTTTTGAGGTTCAGCATAAACTGATTAGCAAAAGACATGGGTCACTGGGATGGTCCCGATTTTGGACCATGCGCACTGAAGGAAGGCCGTCCCTGCTACGGACCCTGCGGCCATCATAACATCATTAACAATGTCTTTTACCTTGTGGTTTTGGCCCCACCGTGGGTTTCGTTAGACACTCATGGGAAAAATGATGAGCACAAACTTGAGAAAAGAGGCTGAAGGGGAGGAAATCAAGGTGGATCCAAAGGATAATGTAAGAGGAAACCAAATAAACCCCCATAAAAGGACACGATATAAACCCTGGTGGGTGGCTACCTAACCTGGGCATCAGCCTGCTCTTCTGTCTCTGGTGTGTACTTCCATTTCACTTTGCTAAACTACAAAATCCTTTTCTCCTTTAACTCTCTATGGGATCTCTCAATTGAATTCTTTTCTTCCAGAAGACAAGAACAGAGGAATTCTACAATCCACCGCCCAGCAACAGTTTCACTGGTATAACCAGTATCATCCTATTAAGTTTGTCCTGAGGGATAAATTGGGAGAAAGTAACATCATAATCATAACAAAGAGAATTACATTGATATTTTCTTGATGTTAAATTATTCTAATAATGGGTAAGTATCTGTAGACAGGACCAGGTTACCCAGTGAGCAGTTATATTTTATCATTGAAAATGATGAGTCAAAATATTGCCCTCACACTATAAGACATAAAAACTTTACTCAAGTCCAGGCACTTCATATTTAAAGCTGGGGACTTTTTTTTAAATATCCTCTATTTAACTTATAACAGGGACGTCTACTACAGAATCATTTTGTACCACTTATCACATAAGTTACCCATTTACCACAACAATTCATTGTTTCAGCTTGGAAGAACATATCGCAGAGAACATTCAGAAATAAAGAAGGGTAAGAAGCAGAAATGAAAACTTGTATTGATCATCTCTGTTTAAAACAAGCTAAACTAAAAAGCGATTATTGAGCTCTCACTCTATGTCCCTTGAAAGAGGGTAGAATAAAAAGAAAATGCACTGGCACAAGAACAGAGCCATAGACCAGTGGAACAGAATAGAGAGCCCAGATATAAACCCAAGCATATATGGTCAATTAATATATGATAAAGGAGCCATGGATATACAATGGGGAAATGACAGCCTCCTCAACAGCTGGTGTTGGCAAAACTGGACACCTACTTGTAAGAGAATGAAAATGGATTACTGTCTAACCTCATATACAAAAGTAAACTCAAAATGAATCAAAGACCTGAATGTAAGTCATGAAATGATAAAACTCTTAGAAAAAAACATAGGCAAAAATCTCTTGGACATAAACATGAGCAACTTCTTCATGAACATATCTCCTCGGGCAAGGGAAACAAAAGCAAAGTGGGACTATATCAAATTAAAAAGCTTCTGCACCGCAAAGGACACCATCAGTAGAACATAAAGACATCCTGCAGTATGGGAGAATATATTCATAAATGACATATACGATAAGGGGTTGATATCCAAAATATATAAAGAGCTCATACACCTCAACAAACAAAAAGCAAATAAGCCAATTAAAAAATGGGCAGAGGACATGAATAGACACTTCTCCAAAGAAGAAATTCAGATGGCCAACAGGCACATGAAAAGATGCTCCACATCACTAATCATCAGAGAAATGCAGATTAAAACCACAATGAGATATCACCTCACACCAGTGAGGATGGCCACCATCCAAAAGACGAACAACAACAAATGCTGGTGAGGATGCAGAGAAAGGGGAACCCTCCTACACTGCTGGTGAGAATGTAAACTAGTTCAGCCATTGTGAAAAGCAGTATGGAGGTTCTCAAAAAACTCAAAATAGAAATATCATTTGACCCAGGAATTCCACTCCTAGGAATTTACCCTAAAGAATGTAGAATCCCAGTTTCAAAAAGGCATATGCACCCCTATGTTTATGGCAGCACTATTTACAATAGCCAAGAAATGGAAGCAACTTATGTGTCCATCAATAGATGAATGGATAAAGAAGAGGTGGTACATATACACAATGGAATATTATTCAGCCATAAGAAGAAAACAAATCCTACCATTTGCAACAACATGGATGGAGCTAGAGGGTATTATGCTCAGTGAAATTAGCCAGGCAGAGAAAGACAAGTATCAAATGATTTCACTCATCTGTGGAGTATAAGAACAAAGAAAAAACTGAAGGAACAAAACAGCAGCAGACTCACAGAACCCAAGTATGTACTAACAGTTACCAAAGGGAAAAGGACTGGGAAGGATGGGTGGGAAGGGAGGGATAAGGGGGAAAAGGGGGCATTACGATTAGCACACATAATGCAGAGGTGGGGTACACAGGAAAGGTAGTATTTATAGAGAAGACAAGTAGTGATTCTATAGCATCTTACTACTGATGGACAGTGACTGTAGTGGGGTATGTGGGGGGGATTTGATAATAGGGGGTCTAGTAATCATAATGTTGTTCAAGTGACTGTACATTAACGATACCAAAATAAAAATAAATAAAAAAGGTAAAATTTTGACACAATATATTTTAAATTAAAAAAAAGAAAAAGAAAAAAGAAAATGCAGTCTAGTTGGAAAGACACAATTTGAACTTATCAAAACATCCCAACAACTGGAGACATACTAGGTGTCCTAAATTGTGGGGTTCAGACTTTTTGTTCTGTAGGGGTTCAGAATAGAGAACTTACTGTGTCTCATGGAAATGAGAGCAAATTTCACACACACAGAAGATAACATCCTTTCTGCTGTTCGTGAAACCCTCTCCGTTGCCAACCCTCCCATCCAGGTGACCTCACTGCTGACAGACACTGGTGAAACAACAGGGCAGTTACTCTGGCAATCTATCCAATATGGTGACCTACCTGCAGAAAGTTGAAGACGTCAAGTCTGGTAACCATTCCTGGCTTTCTTCCAGGATGATAATTCTGTGTTGAAGCACCTAAGTAATCAGCAACTTCTCAGCTGTTATATAATGTGAAAATTCTCTGACTTTCCCATCCAAATAGCTTGTTAAACATTTTAATAATTTTTTCAAACTACTTTTCTTTCCAAGTTTGACTTTCTCCAAATAAAAACACTTCTGGTCCACATAAGACTCTGAACAAGAACCAGACTGTCTCTTCACCTCACACACACATACATTCACGCACACCTGGACTTCAAGCTTAAATAAAAGAAGTAAGAGCAGGTGGATAAAACCACACTTGTTTTCCATTGGCTCAAACATTGTAAAATGTTCAGCACACCTTTAAAGTACCTTAGCAATATTAGAGTCTGTATAACTTTTCTCTTCTTCTCCTCCAGATCCCAGCCACCAGAATCACTATAAAATAATGTAGCCATAAAAATCACACCAGGTAGTTACATAGAATTCATCATATTATATTTGAATAATGTAAATTACTTGTAAGCAAAAGCAAAAAATCTTCAAACTACTTAGCTGAGCAATGTTATTTCTAGATTGTTTTTTCTTTCCCTAATTTTTACCCCAAACTTACTCAGTGATGGGAAATTGAAAGGTAGCTATTCCCATGCCAAGTATAAGTCGGAGCCCTTATTGAAGAATCTCCATCCCTTCTAAAAGTCTGAGATTCAATCCAGTTTCTCCTCCTCCCCATCATTTTTTCAACACCCTTGGAGATCTGGAATACAGTGCTCCCTATGCAAACTTCCTGTATGACGTCCGATGCACCCACGGGCTCTGGGCACTCACCCTGTAGCTGCAAAGCAGCACGGCAGTTAGGGAAGGGTACTGAGTTAGAATTCAAACAGGCACCACCTAATTATTTTGTTGCTTCAGAAAAATTATGTAACGTCTCTACATTTCAATCTGTTCACTGGAAAAATGAAGCTTTGCTTTATTTTTCTAATTTTTCCATTTCTTCAGGATAATAGAGAAGAGTGTAAGAATCCTTACTCTAAAACCACTGTAGCCTTGATTGGCAGTAGGTGGGTAGATATTGAATGTGGCCTTAAACAAAATACCTGACCAAGGGGCATTGTTTATAGCATGTCTCATTTATAAAATTAGTCTTAACAAAACTCACAGTGTCTGCAAGATTCCGTGCTGAAAAGGAAAGGTGAAGAGGGGCGAAGAGTAGGGAAGGGGAGGAAGCAAGTATGCTTATATAGCTTAGAGCAATAAATAGATACGCACTAGCATGGTTCGTACATGCAAAACCCACGTGCAGGGCTCTCCTTGAGCAGCGATTCGGGGGCAGCAGCTCTCTCTGCAGGTCACACCCAAGCCTTGACTTGACTTTTTTCAGACAGATGGAACAGTCTTTACATAGAAAGGGAAAAAAAGCTGTGCCAAGTTCCAGAGTATAGTAGAGACATCGTTTTAACAAATTTCTTCTAAAACCAGGATGCTTAGAAGGTTTCTGTTATGCTCCACTTGCTGGCTTTATGTTACAGAACACACAGCTCTCCTTTCAAATAACCAGGCAAACGTTCTGAATTCCCTTCACCTTCTCATTCTCCCGTTTCTTCTCATCCCCTTCACCTAAATAACCCACTTCCGAAGTTGAATATGTTTTAAATAGATATGTACATACTCCCGAAGACACACACACACACTTTCTTTCCCTGTCCATCATCACACTCAGGATTAAAAATTAGCAAAAACAAGTTTAAACACTTGATGTGTGATGATCCCCCAAAGATTTCTCTTTCTGCTGCTTCACTTTGAATAGGAAATAGGACTGCATTAACCTCCCCAAACCTCCCAGCCTGCTACAGACACACACTCACACTTTTTAACCGAGAGCCATACAAATTGGAATGGTCTTTTGATAAAATTGTAGCCCAGAAAATCACGTATACATCTCTGCACAGATAACACACACCTGCCTTCACTTTTCAGAAGCCTCAAAAAATGTGTAGAGTATGTCACTGGCCAAACACTCTCTGAAAGAGGGGCTAAATATGGTGTCAAACTAAAATCAGAACTTTCCCTAGATGCTCCTTGCCATCCAGAGCAAGCCACCCCTTTACTTACACTATAGTAAATTTTAGTTATTTGTGCTATTAGTCCTATTACTGATACCAGGTTACACTTATTTATTTAATGCTATTTCCCAGTATAATCTCAGAAATAAACTGTAAACTTCATGAATTTAGAGACTCTGTTTTATTTCCTTGGTTTATATTCTATTGGTTTATAGTTCTTTGTAGCCTAACTTAGAAAATCTCCAATAAAGATTTCAGAGATAATGGGTATATTGATGAGAATGTAACTGTTACCTTCACTATTGATAAAATAATCACATCACATGTGTGTGCTATAATTAAATTAATGACATAAGTGGATGTTTTGCTGCTATTCTTGAATAATAGCACAGAAGTATTTGGCTTGGCATGCCATGTAATGTTCAGGATTATATCATGCATAGAGACAATACATAGTCTGGTATTATTTGTGTACCTACATATAAAGATTACTTTCTAACTTTATACTTACAGTAGTATACTTCTCTTTCTGAAATCTTCTCTCCTACCCATTGTCCCCACGCTCACAATTAACCTCAGTGTCGGAGGAAGCATATTTTAGCTCCATGATGAAGCCAGATCTTGAATTAGTGCTACTTTTCCTTCCAGTAAGTTTGATTTTCCTAAGTTGGATTCTGTTAGTCTCCTTTCTACAAACCCTCTTTTTTTTTCACAGTTTAAACTCTAATGGCACTCACAATAAAGGGACATTTAAAATTTTCTTTATTTTTCTAGAAAAAGGTAGGAGTGAGGCCAATCAAATGGGATTAGTGGGAAATGTCTGTAAGACCTCGAAATGCCACTGGTGAACTGCTGGGACTAAGTGGCTCCCTCTGGTGGAAAGAGAACCCTCTGGCTGGATGGACTGGTTCACAGCCCAGAACATCAGAATGTCTTCTGAAGATGTCAGAGCGAATAGGTATGTCTGCTGCTGGCATTTCAATAGTCAGGGGCAGATAGAAAACTGAAAAAAAAAAAAACTAAAACCTGAATCATATGGTTTGCCTTCAATTAAACTGCTCTTATCATGTCCCCAAACCCTGGAATAATGAGCCAAGGGAACCTCAGACAGTATTGTGGGTACAAAAATATGCACTTGGGAGTTCAGAGAAGCTGCTCATCAGCCGCTAAGCAAATGGTATGACATGACTCACAAGTCCCCCAAATTTAATCCCAGGGCTCTAGAAATGAAGATAAAGAACAGTTGAATACCAGGCTCAGGAGATGTGTCAGGTCTAAGCAGGTTGGAGAAGGGGTGAGCTGGGCAGCATGGCTCTCAATTCATGAGTGGACAAAGACATGGTTTCAGAGCAAAAACAGCACTACAGAATCCATCCTGTGTTCCAGATAGGCACTCTCATTGTTTCTAAAGGTCCATGGGTTTTTAACCAAAATAGTTGGAACTGGAGGAAATCATGATGTTAGTCATTGTTTATCTTACCCTATCTCCCACATCTGTGGTCTTTTTGTGTTTAGATTAGTTTTGTTCATCATTTTCCAGCTATGTTGATTGTATGGGTCTTCATAATGTGAGAAAACATTACAAATTACGGTTGCTTTCATATAACTTATGAAAATGTAAATGCCATCTAATTTGGGAAATGGAGTGAAAAAAATCCTGTAAGGAACTGATCTGCTTGTTCCTTCTTCATCTAAGCCTCCAACAGAGTGACATCTGTTCACTCTGTGTCTGTATTGCCACTTAGTGTGAAATCCTGCTACATTCAAAATTATACCGAGAACTGAGAAGAAGAGCATCTCTTCACGTATTACAACCACGCCCAGGATGTCTTTGTCCAGATGGCCATTTTATCTGAGTATTTTCTATCCATTGCATCTATTTCACACTACTCATTAAAGGTCAAATGTTCTGTCCAGGAAAGATGCTGTTCTTCAACAGTGTTTTGGGGGAAGGCAATATGGAGCACCCTGCAACCATCTCCCCCTAGTGTTACAACACATGTTTTCATTCAAATCAACCAAAGAAAAACCTGCCCTGGTCAAAGTGAGGTGCTTAGGAATGTGCACTCAGAGATGACTTCCCAGGACAGACCCTCACCCCTCTAATCTCAGGGGATTGGCAGCCTTCCCAGCCCAGTCCCACACGGTGGGCATCCCACACACACATGCCTCCTGGCTGGGGGCCGACTATGTGCACTTTGTACACACAGCCCTACTGACCTTTGTGTGGCCAAGTGTCAGATATCCAGTGTGGGAAGAGGAAGTTGTCCTGCTTCACCAATAAAAGCATTCTGAAGACTCGCCAGAGAGTAAATAAACACCACCAGCAATTACTCAATGGCTTGTCTGCAGAACACTAAATGCCCTGGAGGTAATGCTGCCTGAGATGGATTAACTGGGAGGAAGTCTGCAGGGTAGGGACAGAAACGACCTGCGACCAGCAGATGTGGGCCTTCTAAGAGCCTGAGAGCAGGCTCTCCATCAGAAAGTTAATTGTCAAGGATTCACTCCACAGATGCTGTCAGATGCCGGTGGAAGGAAGGAAAAGGAACACTAGAAATGAAACCCACAGCAGTTTAAGCACATGGTAAAATGTCAGTAGGCAGTTCAAGCTAATAAAATAGCTCAGGAACCCTAACCAACTTTCTAAACTGAATCAAATTGACAGTTAAATGAGATACAGAAAATGTTTCTTTAGACTGTTCTTCCACTGATAACATTTAGTTTTAGTTTTATCAGTAATGTGTCTCTAACCCCAAAATCATTTTATCAAACATTGTTTTGGCATTAAGGTGGGGTGGAGGTACTCTAGATACAAGTTAATCAGCTCACTATCATCCCAGCCTGATCAAATTCCAATATGTTTTGCTGCTAACACACTATTACGGTACAAATGAACAGTTGGTAAAGTCCATCAATTTTTGCATTGAAAAGCCGAGTTTAGAAATGCTTATCTTATGGAGACCAAACTGAAACAAGCAAATAGTGATTTGAAAAAGCAGGGAATATATCTCCCCTTCACAGACACACAGACACACACACACACACTCACACACACACAGCATATATGTATATATATAAAATATATAGCTCATCCAGTTAAATTTGAATATCAAATGAAAAATGAATAATTTATTTTTTAGTATAACTATATTCCATGCAATTTGAGATAAAGTTACAGTAAAAGGTTACTTGTTGTTTATGTGAAATTCAAATTTAACTGGCCATACTGCATTTTACCTAGCAATCATAATTATTACATATATGTATATAAGTATAGCCTAGATATAATTTGTATGTTATCTTGGGACATTTTGTCTCTGTGTAAAGGAGAGATAGAATAAATCTATAAGTTAAAGAACTGAAAATAATAATTCATGAAATTCATGGGAGGAAAAAAGTACCCATTTTCTCCCTAGCCATATATACTTCCTGAAATAAAGACAGCTTAGTGATAGTTTTTAAAACAATATTATAAGTGCAAATTATCGCATCAATATGTTAGTACTGACATTATCCAAGATTCCTGCTAACATTCTATTCACACACTTCACAATTAGGATATATTAGGCCCGTAATTGGGATACAAAAGTTTAGAAATATTATATACACAAATACATATAGAATCTGATAGACATCTGGCAAATTAGCCTGAGCCTGTTCCTCATTTATAAGGCAGGAAAATAATACCTACCTCTTAGGGTATTGTTGTATTATAAGAAATTATGAAGGTAATAAGTCCTTGTGAAATATGAATACAAATATCATTATTATTAAATTAATGAATAATTTCAACACTGAAAAGTTTGAAAGTGCAAGCTCTTGTCAGAGTGCTTCTCCAAGCCAGGCCTGTAAGGATAACACATGTCTAACAGTGTGGCACTCCCAGGGACAGATCTGTATCTCAAGTGTAAAATTCTGGGCCTTTAAGAACAAAATTCAGAGAAGACAATGTTAACTGCATATCAAATATAGAGAAAACTTCATCAAAGAGGAAGTCATAACAAATTTATAGAGGCTCTCCTCAACCTCACTATTTTCCAAACTGTTATAACTCACCTTAAAGAACATTCTAACTGTACTGTTTCAGAAATCACTTCCATACAACAGGACAGTTATACCTCCTGCTTCTAGCTCTATGCTTCTGAAACCCTAACTTTCACATTCTAGTGGGAAATGTACACCGTTAATTCTTGTTATTCGAGGTTGCTGTGTTCTGTAGTGTTGCCATGGGCCCAGAATCTGAGAGTACTGGACCATCGCTCCTAGGGAAAATACAGGATTAGGTTCCTGAGAGCCTCTGATCACAATATTTTCATCAGCAGATCAATATACAATCTTGATTTATGGGTGTGTCTGTTTAAAAACACCTTATTCAATACATATTGTTGATTCATTAACGTTGAAGTCACAGCCACTACTGTGACTCACGCCTAAACAAACTCCTCTGATAAATGTATTGTCTTCACGGGGCACATCACAGGCTTTTTGCTCTCAGGAACATGAGGCAGCACTTCAGTGCTGAACTGGGGTCATTTTAAGTAGCACATCTACCAACAATAACAAAACATGGCACTAAAGAGACTGGACACTTGCTTATGATCTGAGAGCCGAAACAAGAAGGCGGAATGTCGCCTTATTCTTCCTCACCTGGAAAAGCACTCAGAGGACACCTCCAATTTTTCTGCCACTCTGCCAGGGACCATGAAAACACTGACTACTTGATGCCCACAGAGAGCATTATTTTGGGGTTTACAAATAAATCCGAGCAGGTAGGTATGTTCGTAAGTACAGAATCTGTGAATAATGAGAATGGATTGGACTTACACTTGACTTTACAATGTTTTCTAAAATATTAAACATCTTTAGTATTACCAATTAGATGGTAAATTTCTGGATTATAGGGCTTTGTTTATTTTTTCTTCCTACTGTATTATTGGTTCTTCACATATATCTGCAAAGAGTACATGTCTATATTTGTCAGATGAATGAATCAATCAATCAATCAACGCTTCATCCAGTCCCCCCACTCAGTGTAGTTCTCTCTTCCTACAATAGGTTGCCCCACGAATGAATGTAAGGGACTTGTTCATTCAGATGTTGTTAAGGTGTTAGACAAAAAGTCAAAAAATCAGCAGAACTCTGGACCACAAATATTATTAAATTTCCCATGTAACTATTCCCCAATCTCCTCTCTCCTACCAAAAACTAACTGGTGCTCCGTTTCCAAACAAAAAACCAAGCCAAGCACAGCTTTCAGAAGCTGGTCTCCTTACTCCCTGCTGCATATGCACAAACCTATGAAAAGCCTTTGTAAATGCTCTAGCTGCTAAATATTTGATGAGCAACATTTGGTTGATTGATAGAACCAGTTACTGCTGCTCAAAGACAGATGCAGCCCCATCAGCACCTTGCCACACTTTTCAGCTCATTCATGGACAAGTGTTTGCTAAATACTCAGTTTTATGAAAAAGTATCCAGCACAGACCATGTGCATGATCACACCTTTGAAATAACCTGGCCATTGAAGGAGCATGGCAGTGAAAAGGCACTTAATCCTCCCTTACTGTGGGCACTAGCCAGTAACTGTGGATCAGAGACAGTGGTGATGCATCACGTGACGAGGAAGACCCTGCAGACTGTTGCCCGTTACTCAGCTCCTCAAGGACCATGCCTTCCATTAGCCACTTCCTCTGCTCTTGTGTTTCTCATGCTCCTAATAACCTGACCAGACCACTTTCTGATTCTCAATATGTGATAAAGCCATGATGGATCATTTTAACTGTTTGCTTCTGCCTGGCAAGGTCGCTCCAGAGAGCCTGATGCAGCAGCCTTAGAGTGGTGTTATTCTGCCATGTAATCAGCTCATGCCATTTCTCACGAATGCTGGGGAAGTTCGGATGGGAAATTTACAGGATGGTTTAGAGTGAGAGAGGGGTCAACTTCAGGAAAACTGTGTACTGCTCTACAGTGTGTCCCCCATGTGCTGTCTCCTACTTTCCCTCTGCAGGGCCACTGCTGGCCCACCACAGGAATCCTTCCCCTGGAAGCACATGATTGTGTCCTGCAGTATTATTTCTTGGTCAGAAAAATAGGGGTCAGAGTTCAGCCTTCAGGTGCCTTCTTGGTCATCCAAAGCCCTGCAGGATGCTCTGAGCTCCCCAGCACATGTCCCCCAACCAACCCTGTCCCAAGGCCCCACCCTCCTCCAGAGTGCCTCTCTGCTGCCTTGCTCTCAGAGGACAGGCACCAGCACATCAGAGGCTACTAGACAGCTCACCCAGGCCAGGCACACAGACGGAATGACACTTCCTTCATTGGACAGCGCATGTGGGCAGGGCAGACAGCAGGACTGGAGAAAGGAGAAGCTGGGGTGCCTTGAGTCACTGCAGAGGCTTCAGGCTGCCCCTCAGGAAGCTTTGGCACTGAGACAGCACCGCAGAGTTGCCCCAGAACAAGGCAAAGTGCAGAACGTTTGTACCCTGGCAATGACCACTCACCAAAATGGGGGCCATTCCCACCACCAAGAGGGGCCTGTCAGCTCAGAACAGTTCTCCAAGAAGGGTGCCCATGGCTGTGGTCCTTAGCCACCAACATTCCAGCAATAAAATCAGTGGGATTCTTGGTCCCAAAGAGGTATGTGTCTTGGGGTAGGCAGTAAAACCAGGCAGAGCACTACAGACCTACTGCAGGGGCAGTGAAGGCATTCCCTGCAATGACTGGAGTACTACCTTGCCAGATGGCCTTGCATTTTGAAGACAATTTTCATTTTGCAGGTGCCAGTAAATCCAAAGAAACCTGACATAATGTTCAACAGGCTGCTATTTGAGGATACTATTCCTCTGCACCCAATTGCAAAGGGAACCTGTGGCACTATCATGGCTAGCCAGGCTGCAGGGGACGAAGAAGAAAAGTGTTGTCTTGATGTAGCAAGACATCTGGAAGACACACATGCAATCCTCAACGTATACATGAACACAGATTTCAGGCCTTCCTCCTGCCAGGTCTGGGGCTTGGCAGGGCCTCCAGGCCATCCGACCTTCCCACCCAGTGCCACTCAGAAGCCAGATCACCAGTGTCATGTGTCACCACTCACAGCTTGATGACTCTGGCTCAAGGCCACCTAAAGAGGCTCTTCATGACTCTCCCCAAATATTTCTTATGTGTACATAGTATTGGCAACTTGAAATGCAGAAAATACATTTAGGCAAAGTTGACTTTAAAAAATAATGGAGATGGTGAGGCTAGAGAGGAGGAAGGAAGAGAAGGAGAGAGGGAGGCACTATGAGAGTAAAAGGGCCAGTGTAACAGCTACCTGTGGCTCTAGCCCCAAGTCAACTGTCTGGCCCGCTTCACTTAAAATGCTTATTAGGTGAACAAGAGAAAATGAATGCATATTTTGTATCAATATTCTCAGTGTACTCTTTTCTGCTTAATGCTGAAAAAATATACTAAAAAGTGGTTTAATGAACAATTGTCCACTAATATTGTCATAAGGTACCTGGACAACATGGATAATCTTTATATTTATTTTTACTCTGTATTAATTTTATAGTAAACTACAGTTGAATAAAGGAAATGCCTATGTAGATAACTGAATTATTTATAATAGAAGCTTTTACTCATTTAATCAGTTTTAAAAATTGTACATTTTAGGAATTATTCATTAACCTCTGTGTGTTTCTTGGTTTCCCTATCTGCAAAATATAAGTAATACTCAGAGGGGTATTGTAAAATTAAATGAGTTACTGTCCAAAAAGCTTAGAAGAGTTCCCTGGCATAGAACAAGCCATGTATGTGTTACCTACTTATTCTCATTTGAAAGTTAAATGTAAGTTTTCCATCTCAAAATTTCATTCTGTATCAATCTGTGCAAATGAAATTACACACGAAATGAAGCAGAGCCAAGACTAACGAACGAATCAATCAGAAATTAGTCTTGTCTAGACCTTGAAGTAAGCTAACTTCAAAACTGAAATACATTGACCTAAAGTATGTTCATAAGCCAATAAAAAAGTTAACCATTTTCAAAGGGACAATAAATTTTGAATGTATGAAAGGAGCTATGATTTCCTCCTCCAGAGCTCTGAATCCATCCACTCAGCACACATCACAGAACCAAGTGCCCATGGACGTGACTTCTACAGGCACATTTCTTAATGTTCTCTCCAGGACCAGTGCCAAGGACTCAACATATGAGGAAACCAAGACTCTGGGATTTAAGGACCTTGCCCAAGATCATGCAGTTAATAAATGGCACAGCTGGGTTCATATCCTGAGGACAAGGAGCCTGGCCTATTTATCTGAGTATGTTCAACTGCTGCTACAAAGCCTGACAGGGTAGATCCCAGCAAACGTCTGTCAAACGAATAAATAAAAGAATAGTAATCCAAAGAGGGGATCAACAGACTGATATCAGTTCAAGTGAAAAACAAAATAATCATAGGACAGCATCTAAATAGTAAGTGAGGTCATATTACTGGTTTGGTTTGTCATAGCCACATAAAATACAAAGTTTGAGACCTCTGGAAACCTCTCCTTAGTCATATAATAGTACGACCCAATGTTCCCTGAGCTGAGAATTATATGTGTTGCCTGAAACTCCCTGTCTGACTGAATAGTGTTTGCCAAATTTAAAACAGCCATGGAATATTACATCTGCACCATCCCCAAAAAGGATCCCTAAAATAACCTGAAAGAACTATAATTCTTTATTCAAAAATTCAAGAAACAAGCATCTAATTATTTTTGTTAGCATTCATTTGCTGATGAGTTGATACTAATAAAACACTTACTTTAAAATAATTTACTCAATTAAATATTTTTTACTTTTTACTTCATTATGACATAATAAAACATAGTAATAATAAGCCTAATGGTATAAAGACTAACAGTGTTTTAACAAAAACCAGATGTGAGCAGTTTTAAATACCTGCTACTATTTCCTCCCTGACGTCTAAATATGTCTTTATGAGTTACAGACCTCTTTGCCTCTTTATGCAGACAAATTGAACCTCATTTTTCTCTTCTCAAGGTGCTTTAGTGAATCTGGTAAAGTTTATCCTGGGTCAGAACCTCAGGATAAGGCCCTTTGGTGCTTATTTTATACACACACACACACACACCTGTACACACCATGACTAGTTATGGTTAGTACAGTTTCCTCCTAAACTAGGGCCTTCATTCAGAGCTGGATAGAATAAAATAGCTTATTTTCCCCTAATAATCTTAGAATAACTTTGGCAACAGTTTACAAAAGTTAACTTGACCTGTTAAAAATTTCACTTGCTCACAATTGTCACCAAAGCATAATTAAACCTCTCCTTTACTAACTCCCTTTCTAATTCTATCCCTGCTCCTAAGTGTTGAAAGAGATCTCAATAACCAGAAAAAAAATTATTCTTAGTAACTTTTGAGTTTAAACACAAGCAAATATATTGGGGAAATTGCTACCTCGCTCAGAATAACAAAGTCGTTTATCAGGAAAAAAAAGTTATTTCAGAGACCCAGTCTTTTCACAGTGAGGAGGAGGAAATCTCCACCAAACCAGCAACCCCAAAAGGGTTGGCATGGGTGGTTCTGCCCTTATTCTTTGGGCAGCCCTGCTGGCCTCAGCAAGGCATGGGGTGACCTGCCTGTACCACCTCGCAGGTCCTTCCCTTTCCTCCCCCAGTGGGAGTCCGTTCTCATGTCTGACAGTGTGCCCAAGCTGGGAAAACATTTGGAATGAAGGTGCTCAGAATGAGAATGGTTCCTTGGACAAGAAGACAACCGTGCCATTAGAAATAATTACATACTCTAAACAACAATCATCTTTGGATCCCTTAGTCTGTGTGTGTGTGTGTGTGTGTGTGTGTGTGTGACATCAACATTTCACATATGCACTAATTCGGTGATGAGGCTTCCACAATATTCATGCTGCAGGTCAGTGGCTAATATATTGCCCAGGAAGTGTTGCAGTCTTTCAATTTGGAGAATTCCTTTTCAAGTAGCCCCCAAAAGAATGTGTAAGACCCTTTTATCCACCCCAACCTGTACAAAAACACATTAACAAAGAGAATCTGAGCATGTACAGAATTAAAAACTAAGAATTTCTGATCAGGTCCATGAAATGAGGCAGTCTGTCCCAGATTTATGGGCAATGGTCTCCATGGACACATGAAAAGGCTTGGTGAAGTGGGCTGACAAGAGAACAGGCATCCAGACTGGCCAAAATGTGACTAAGTCTCACTTATGATTGCTACTTGCCAATTCCTTCAAAGGAGGAGATACTGCATAGATACCTCACTGTGCAGATACCTAGTTTGTTAAGTGGATTTATAATCCTGTTGGCTTCATTACAGATGTGTTTCCTTTTTTCATTCCGGAATGGAGGTTCTGCCTTTTCAATAGATAATTTGTCTATCCTCTACTTAAATGAGTTAGTATACAGGAAGTGCTTAGAACAGTACCTATGGCATAAAATTTGGCTACTTTTATTATTATTAACATCCTCAGTTCAAGCACATCTCCAGATTTAACATCTCAGTCTCTGGGCTGGGTCAAATAGGTGCTGCCTATGATAGTAAGGATTTTAAGGCAAATCTGGTTGATCAAGCTTCCTTCAAGACGCTGTCTTCTCCTCTGGGTATCTCATTGCATAATAACATCCTAGATCCCATATATCCACAAATATCATGGAAAGATGTTCCATGTGTATTTGTCACTCATGTATATCAACCATGTTTTTCTCATTCTAATAAAATGTAAACCTACTCATTTATAATGAGGAGTAACCTTCAGACACTTGTTTCATAGCAGACTCTTAAAGCAACTGCAAAAAATTAATTTGAGATCATTTCAGAGAAATGACAACATCACTGGAATAAATATTGGCCTCCAAAGACAGCCTTTTTTAAAGACTTAACATTTAATAAGAAAGACAAGACCCAACATGTTTGGGAGGCTACTCCACTGGAGAACTGTGTTTCTTCTCCTTTTCAGCTTCCACAAACCCAAACATGGTATCTTGTGAAGGGCAGTCTTTCAATTAATATTTGTTGAAAGAAATAACTAGTCACAGTTAATAAGATGTATTTTCTAAATATTATACCCATATGTCATCAATCTGCACCAATGCAAATGAAAATATCTCCTTTAAATATACTCATGTTCTCTCTCCAGACCCTTGCACCCAGGGCCTGGTAATCTATCCACCAACAAGTATTCATTAAATGACTACGCCTCCCTCCTCCCTTGCAACTCCCCATAGAACTTTGTTCTGTCCTGGGCGTGAGTCAGAACAGCACAGCAGCTTGGAGCCTGGCCACCCACACAACACCTGTGTGTCCTAGGGCTTGTTCTTAACCCACCTGGTGCTCAGCCCTCACCTGTAATTTGATGGGTTTGTTGTAAGTTTTTAATAAGAATGGCAGCAACCTCAAAAGGGTGCTGTGAAAATTAAATTGATATATGTAAACAATATGTACTTAATAGGCAGTGCTACTGGCTCTCTATTAATAGATTATTTAACTTAAATAATATCCAACAAGAAATGCTGGAAATCACATGATTCTTAGTGGATATTTATAGAGCACTAAGGAAAGTCCTGAGGTTAAGACTGGTCTAGGTCATACACCTGAGACTGAGATTTCTAAGTCTAGCTCACTCTGATGTCCAAAATAATAATAATAGTATTATTAGTCCATATATACTGAGTGCTTACTGCGGCCTCCTTCCTACCTCATATGTTCTATTACTTATAGTCCATCCAAACGAATACAAACAATTCCACCATATTGGCCAATGTGGTCCACTCATTATGTCATTAAGGCATAAGGAACCTATTATGTGTCTGATCAGAGAAGTTAACGTCTCACCAATGTGACACATTTGGACCACTTGAAGTCATTTATATATTAATTAATATTTGATGGGGTACAGTCTCAATCTGAATGCAAAGCAACTGTTAAGTGAACAGCAAGAAAAGTTTTATTTCCCTTCCTACTTTATTATATGCTTAAATAAAGTGCCTATCATTGTAAGTAAAATCATAAACCATTTGATTGCTTCAATTACTCATGATCCTCTGATCTCAACTAAATCTAAAATAGCAAAATCCTACATCTCTGTCTTCAGAGGACGGGTATATGCAAGAAAATCTTCTGTGCTATTTGCTATTATGGAAACTGAGGTAAGCACAGAACTGTAGCTGTGTTCATAGATGCTTCTAGAATGCTGGACTCTGGGAATAAGTTCATTCATTCATTCATTCATTCATTTGTTCAATAAATATTTACTGACTGCCTACTATACACCAGACACTGTTCTGGGTCCTGAAACACAGCAGTAAACAAAAGAGCAAAATCCTTGCCATTTTGAAATTTACATATTAGAGGGGAAAGAGACTCAGTAAATAAATGTATTAAAAGGGGACTCTGACTCAGTTGCAAGTGAGACCCTCAAAGGCTGAGGAACCAAGCCATCGTTGCAAGCATTCCCTCATTCTCCAATGAATACTATGGCAAGGGACATTTGTTTTCAACCCATGGTTCCTTGCTCCACAAGATATGAAAGAGAATATTGGAGAAGCTGAGACACTTGGGTCTTGTAGAGAGAATTCCAAGCCTAGTGATAGGGGCTTCAATGACACTACCCTGTGAGCCCAAGGAACATGCCACACTGAGATATGACTCTTGCCAGAGAAATCCAAGCAACACAAAGAGAGGCTGGCTGGAGTGGCCGTGCTAGCGAAGGGAAGTAACTGCACACTGAGCAGTGGTGGAATACTAGTGCCTGTTCTCCATGCCTGGAGTGCATGACCATGTGTGTGAGACAGACTGACAGACAGAGAAGATAGAGGCGGCAGGGACACACTGGCAGTGAGAAGCTTTAGTTTTAAATAATGTGTTACAAGTTTAATTTTTACACTGGCCTGGGGGTAGGAATTACTGATTGGAGACTGATGGGGGCACCAAAGTGACAAGAGGACATTTTCACATTAGAAGGGCTAGTGAAGAGTTCCATGGACAGCTTAGAATTTCACCCAGGGGCAGAGGAGGGATCCATCCTGTGGAGGAGGTTTGCAGGGACAACCATACAAAGAAACAGACCAGCTCTTGCTATGGACAGTTTACATGAATAATTTTAGGTAGGTACAAATGTTGAGAAAAATAAAACTGGTTTATATTATGAAAAATAAGATGGGAATGGGGTAGGAGGGCATTAGTTAGGGAGGTTGCCTCTAAGGAAGTGACATGTGATAAACCTGAATTCTGGGGAGGGGCCACCCATTTGAAACCTGGGGAAGAAGAGAGTGTGATACCCGGGGAAGGAACTGGAAGGACACGCGTGCCGATTCAACACTATGTTAATCCCACAGCCAGCAATAAAGATTTACTAAATAATATTTACCAGTAATAAGTACTCCTTGTGTAATAATTATGTTTGTCTAAAATTATGTCTGTTCACAGAGTCTAATAAACTGGAGAGTATGGGCCCATCTGAAAAGGAGGAGCTTGGCCAAAAGAAGCCCAAGTCACAGGCTAGGACCCGGAGCCGCGCTGGCGGTGGCAGGTCAGCGCACTCGCACCGGAGGATCGAGGATGTTACCGGGTCTCCACCTCACGTGCCCTGCTCCAGTCCTCCGCCCCCTAATCCCAGCCTTCCACCAACACGTTTCCTCCCATGCGGGCAGACACTGGGACCGGGGTGCAGGGCCTGAGGGCAGCAGGCTCCGCCCAGGGGGGCTGCCTCACGGAAGGGCCTCAGCTAAGGGGTGCTCTGCACTTGGCATGGCCCCACAGGAGCTTTCCGGACGGGGGGCTTTGCACACAGTGTTGAGTAATCACGGGTACGGGCTCCCTCCTGTGTGTGCGCATGTGCTTGTGGTGGCCGCTCCCTGCAGAGGGGCTTTCCGTTGGGAGCCGTCCCAGACAAGGCCTCCCGGCAGCTGAGGGATGGGGGCTTCCGTCCAGGGAGGGGATTTGTGATTCACCTTCAGCATCCTGCCCACAGCACTTTAGAAGAGATTCTGACAGAGAAAATCACCTCAGAGGACTCTGTCTGGATGGAACAGAAAACATCACAGCCTTGAATAACTAGTGGTGTTCTATCTGGTGAAAACACTGAGGGGAAGGTGTTCACCCCACCACCACCCTGACATTGAAAAGCTATGGGCAGTTTATTGGCAATTGATGTGGACTGTCTCATTTGATTCAGGTAAGTAAGAGTTAAGAGGGCCAGTCAACACCTGTCGACAGAGCCCCTCCCTGGCCGCCCCCCATGATTCCAGCGCTGGCAGGTGCTCTTGGTTCTGAGCCCCGCCCTCCCGGCCGCCATGCATCGCTCATGTCTCGGTCACCCCCACATTCCTTTGAGCTTCTTAGCTCTTTCATCCCTGTTAGCAATCAGTTCCTCCTATTACATCCCCTCCTTTTAAAATGCCTAGACTGGTTCCTGATTTCTGGTTGGACCCTGACTAGAACAATTCCATTAAGACAATTTCACATTTTAATATTTTTAATAGAAAAATGAGATTTCCAAAATCTGAGGTTTGTGAAAGCCTCACAGAGTTATTTGGCTGAAGGCCAACCGTTGAGGAATCCCTTCACAGTGTTATTATGTAAGTGACCTTCCAGTCGCTCCTAATTCTTCCTCTATTGCTCTAGTTGCAAACTATGACTTGGGTTTGGGGAGGGCAGACCTAAGTTCTTTCCTAGAAAGAGCTGCCTGAGACTTCCCAGGGGGAAACGGAGCCCCTGGCACCATTGCAGTGAAGAGGAGACTGGAGTGGATGTGCAGAGGGGGTGCCACCCTGTTTGTGGAGTAAGCTTGATGACTCCTGAAAGCTCCCCTGCCTCCAGACCTCTGCAATTCAAGGTGACACCGCCAGTGAGTTAAGTGCCTTGAGCCCCCAAGCAATCGATCTCACTCTAATTCCTTCTGTTAACTTGATAACATTTCAGCATATAACCAAGTGCTCCCAATCTTCCCTCCTGTACAGCACAGCCATTTCTAGCCTTACAGCAAGTCTTTGTTTCATTACAGCCGTGGGAAAGCCTCAACAGCACTCAGATAGTCTGTCCTGTAATGACACTGACATCAAAATAAGTGGACATCCTTGTCCTAACAACCAGAGTGGGAAACCTGGGATTCCTGCAGGACTAGCCAAGAGGAACACGAAAGAACAGTAACTGAACTCGGAGGGCCTCTCCACATGATTACAGGGAAAGTAATCACGTAAGAAAAACGGTCCAACAGACCGAACGAGGGCAGAGGGTCGCGGAGTAACTTGTCACGTACACACCACGTGACCGGTCAGGGGAGGCCATGTCATCATGTGGTCCTGGCAATACACACGGGCCTTCCGCCCCTGGGGTGATTCCAGTGACTCCATCTCGCTTCCGTTTCAGGCAGAGCCCGTGAGCAGACGGTGCCCGGCCTGCCGACAGTTCCGCGGTTGCCAGTGCACCTCCTTATCGATTCTGAGACACGAGGGGGAACACAAATTTGAAAGCCTGAGCCTGACTGGGCCCAAGTCTCCCTGAGCAGCACAGCGTGTCACTCCCTCAGGTCTGTCCCTGCTGCGTCCACACCACATCGGCTCTGAGGCCCTGCACCTCACACCGCCAGAAATGATCACAGGGATATCTCAAAACACATACTGGAGTGTGAGTCCTATGTATTCAGAAAAAAACACGTGGGACATCTGTTCCTAGAGTCCCTCTGCATCTCCATAAACAAACAAATAAATAAATGACGGTATGTTGACTATCCGTCATGCTTCTTGGCACTGAAATGCAGGGAAGAGGAAAATGAACAGTCACAGTTCTGCTCCCAGATACTAACTGGAAAGATGCCTGTGGGCTTCCCCTTCCTCTCCTCTTAGGAGCAGCACGGTGCACTTACCCTGTCAGACGTCTGTGCGCGGACCATGCTTTGTTTGTGCCCTAGACTTGTAACATTTTGTTAATTCCCAACATAGAAGAGAGTAACTTTTTGCTTTAGGTTTTATATTTCAACTATGAGCTTCCTGACAGCGTCAGTCCCCGGACACCGGGCCATATGCAGTGGCCTCTGGTCATGCACTTCCGACACAGGGGCTGGTTTGGGAAGAAGGCAAAGCCAGGCACTGTCACGTAAGAATCAAGTGGGGGAGCCTAGTTACCTAGTTACCTCATTTCCAGACAGAACAATAAGGGGACACCTTGGTAGAAATGCAATAGAAAATTTAATGGAATATTTACAGGCACTCATTTTCAGTTTATTCTGAATGTGTATGAAACCTTCTTTTTCTGAAATATGAGCTCCAAACCATGAAAAAGGAGTTGCCTGTATGTTATAAACTTGCTTAAGAAACTATTCTGTTTTATGTCTTTATGTTAAACTCTAGAAATGAGGCTAGAGTGGACGGGGTCCCATAAACAATGTAATTTTGGTCTGAGGATTTGTATAAACTCACATTTCTCTAGTCCTCCTTCATTTTATGTGCTAAGGATTTAAGTGACTTAGAAGAGCTGTTATTTAGATTCTTCCGGAGGCAGGAAAAATAGCATCTGCTGTCATAATTACTAGATGAATGGTCATAATAGGGATATAAATGTGATAGTTAAGAAGGACAATGGAAAAGGGAGTCATTATACGCTGCTGTTTCCACCAAGTCTGTACTTCTTTCCTGAAGAGTCACCCCCAGAGCTGGCAGCGTCCACCAATGGCCTTTCCCACAACCCTCTGACACTACACAGGTTGGGTCTGATGCAACTTTCTTTTCATCTCATGTAAACATATGGCAGTCAGACTCACCTAAGGCATTATTGCTTGTGGCGGTATTGTTTTGAAAAAAAAAACATTATATTTAGTGTGGTTTAATTTTTATACATGTGGAATACATAAATTTATAAACCACACCATGCTTCCTAATAGGAACCTCAGAAAATGTAGTCAGTCTTCTTTTCTATGCCTTCAGATTCTTGTCAAGCAGTTGGGAAAGGGTCTAACGTTCTGCAGTCGCATGCTTGAGTAACCATCCCTCCACCAGAAATTACTCTCTTTCAGTACTTGAGGGAGCATATGTAAGAGAGTCAACTACTCTATGAACAGTCATGATGGAGCTGACTTCCCACCCAGTTCTCCTGCTACCTGGCTTAAATATGTAAGACATTCTCTGCCTCTTTTCCACTTGCCACCACATTCTCTCTAGCAATCCAATATGCAAATCACATGCCATGTCGTCATACCATTTGCCTTATTTTAGGGACAATACATCAATTTCATCTTAACTAGCCAAAATGTTCCAGATATGCTGCAAGCCAACTAATAAAGACCTACTAAGAGCTTCCACGGGGAGAACAGCCGCGTAAGTAACAAAAATATGTATCACCAAGTTCCACACCACTCTAACTGCAGCGGTTCAAATGTATGACACCCACTCCCACTGGACCAGCGTCTTACACAGACAGCATCTAGACACCATCAGATAGCCAAGCCAAACCCAGAAAAGTGCATTCAGACCACGGTATGGATAGCAAATGTCTCTTACCTTGCATTGTGGCCCTTGTTGGTTCTGAGAACAGAGGAATGAGCAGGAGGTAGATGAGGTAGACAAAAGAGAGCCCATTGTATCGGAATGCACATGCTGTGGTTGGAAAAGAGAAGAAAGAATGTCATTAATGTCAAGCTGACAAGACCAGGGTGCACATGACCACAGAGGTGACAGCATCAGGTATGGCTGGATCAAGCAATGTCACTGCCTAAGTAGATTCATCAATTGGGAAGTAAAAAGTTGAGCATTTATTCTGTGTTCATTACATCGATCATGATGAGAAGTGGAAAATTTAAATGCAGGGTCCCTGATCTTAAAATCTAATTCATCAGTATACCTGAATGAAGGCAGACCACAAATAAGTTATAAATTAGGCTGTGCAAATTACAACTGCTACAAAAAGATAGAGTGAAATGGGATTGGTGGGCATTTGAGATGTTCAGGTAAGGCTGCTTATGGGAGAGATGACACAGAAGAGGAAGAAATGAGAAGAAAATGTCTGTGACCATCTCTGTTATCCCCAGTCCCAGTGCACAGAGGTGCTCATGCTCACGAAAAGGACAGAGAATACGTGGGAAATGGAAAGACAAAGATGGGAGGCCATCTAAAGTGGAAATCAGGCTGTTGGGGTGTAGAGAGTGTAAAAACATCACAACTGAAATTGCCCAAAATAAAGCTAACTAGCTGTAATGTTGCTTTGCTTTTAGCCTTAGTAGTTTTTTTTTTGTTTTTTTTTTAGTGTTACTATATTGTGCAGCAAAATTACCTAAGTCTGTGCATTTGTGGTAAAGGGAAAAATAGAACACACTTGTAGGGTCTATCACCTTACAGAGCACACACAGCATGATTACCTGCTGTTAATTTATATTGGTGAGAGTGCTCACTGTGTGTGCACCCCGATCTGTGCCCTTCACGTGTATTAACTCACATTATCACCATCCTCCTTTACAGAGGCTGTTATTATTCTCCTCTGTGTGTGCAAAGGCAGGGACGAGTAGGAAGTACAGCAGAGACATTGGCTAGGGCTGAGCGTCCAGTTCCTGAGTCTGTGCCACCCGGACTTCGCAGCCTCGCTTCGGCTTCAGGTCCACCCCCGTCTGTCTTGTCCCCAGCTAAATATCAAGGGCTGGCCGAGCCAGGGCCTTCTGTTCACAGGAGGGTGAACACTCTGCATGTATGTTGCTGTTTCTGTTTTATCACCTAGCTCTGTAAGGGTTTGTGTTATGCGCGGTGGAAATGTGTCCCGAGGAAATTCCAGATGATTAACTTTGGAGGAGGGAGAAAGGACCCCACTCTTGTCTCTCACATCACAACCTCTAGCTACCATTATTTATAGCGAAGTCCAAAGCACTTACAGCAGACAAGGACAGCCCAGGGTGGGAGGAAGCCTGTAAATGGCCCCAGATAATCGCCACCTTCTGTTTGTCACACCCGTGTGTCATCCCCTGCTTCTGAGTGTGGACGGGACCCACTGGCTCACTTTCAGGTGAGCAGAGATGGTGACAGCATCAGCTACCACTCGGTGGCTCCATCCTGGGTGCTCCCTGCCTCTGCCTTTGCTCTCTCTGCCAGGCTGTGAGCTGTCCGGCAGAGAGGCCCACATGGCATGGAACTGAGGTCTCTAGCTGGCCGCCGGCCTTCATTAGCCAGCAGCCACAGGACTTGGCATGGAAGCAGGTCCTCCAGAGACTGCCCCTAACCAACCCCTGGACAGCAGCCTGAGGGGACAGCCTGAGCCACAGGTGACCCGCTGGGCCACTCCTGGATGCCCGACTCCCAGAAACTCTGACATAGTGTTTGTTGCTTTAAGCTGCTAAATGTCTGTAAGCAGCAATAGATGACAAATACTCAAACTTAAAAAAAAAATCAAGCCACTTCTATAAATCAAACTTCATTTAGTTTTGTCTGAAATTATTCCATTTAACTGATGATATTCATCAGATTGTTGAGTTCTCTGCTTCACTTTTCATGTCTGAAGTTGCTACCCAGGAGTCCCCCAAGCGGATGGGGACTTTGCTACATCTAAGTGAGTTATCCTGACCTAGGGTAAAATGTGCCTTTGAACTGTCAGTAAGGAAGATTTGAGCTAGAAAAGCCTTAGAAGCAACTTAGAAGAGCAACTGCTCCTTCAACCAAACACGATGTTGCCTTTGTTCAGGACCTGGAGACACTCAGTATCCTTCATAATGAGCTTCCCAGCTGCCCCACGTTCTGCTGATAACCCACACCTCCCATGGACTCTCAGTCACCTGGGCTTCTGTCCTCTGGCTCAAGAATTTTATTGCTGACAATACAGGTTTTTTTTGATGTAGACCCAAGTGTTCAAAGGAAAAAGATTCTTTGTTTTAGCTAAGAATGCAGCATAGTTTCCACTATTCCTACCTGGTTTTAACCATCCAAAATTATATGGAAATTTCTCCAAAAGATGACAAAAGTTGACAGGAATTTCCAAACAGAAGACTTTTCCAAGACTAGAGAGCTCACAACTACAAGCTGTGCCATACAAGTTACCACGTGAAGTGCTCTATAAACATTCATACTGTCATTTGAATTGTAAACAACTAGACTTGCTCATTAACAAGTTTCATTTTCTAAAGATGAAAGTTGGCACACAGTTTTGGAAAGACTTTTCAAGTATGAAAAATGGTAGATTTGACTTTGACAACTAAAGTGTACATTAATATAGAAGGGGAAAACTCTCTTGCAGATACGAAACTGTTAAGATCACCAAGTAACAATTCTAAAATGACTTGTGCTGCAATACATATTCTGTAAGTCATGTAAGTCGATATTACTCCACTTACATTCCCATAAAGCTTCATAAATTGAAAACATCATACATCAAAATGCATTTAATACATCTGACCTACCGAACATCATAGCTTAGCCTTGCCCACCTTAAAGTCCTCAGAACACTTACGTTAGCTGACAGTTGGGCAAAATCACCTAAGACAAAGCCTATTTTATAACTAGGTGTTGAATATCTCATGTAATTTATTAAACTCTGTACTGAAAGTGGAACACAGAAAAGCCACATGAGTACAGGATTATTTTAAGGGTACCATTTTTTGATCCTCATGATGTCGACACTGACTGTGAGCTGCGGCTCTCCGACCTGCCCGACAATACAAAAGAGGAGAGGACTGCCTGTCATAAGCCCAGGAAAAGAGCCAAACTCAAAATTCTCAGTTTGGTTTCTACTGAATGTATATACCTTTCACAACATCATAAAGTCGAAAAATGGTTGTCAAGCCATCGTAAAATCAGGGACCATCTTTATAATAATTGCCTGATCACTACAATACAATCACAGAGGTTTATGCATACCAATTTACCCTTCCATAATAGTTGAAGGTAATAATTTTAGATTATGTTACTAAAGGTAAGTGTTCTCAGAGCTGAATTTTTAGCAAGATTCAGCAACTTCCTACTTCCTTTACACTCTTAAGCAAAGCCAAACATCTCACTATTAATGACCTGGGAGACAGTGCTTTAAATCTCCATCTCAACAAAGTACATTCTAAATGTCCTATTTCGCCTCACAAAACTATTTTAACAGTTGCTGGAGCAGTAGATACACATTATTCAGAATAAGCAACTTCAATGACAAGTGAAAAAATTGTTCTGGCAATGCAGTGATTCTAGAAATTTTTGTTTAAAATTTTAATATTTTTCCTTCTGTACTCTGAGAAGGTAGATTGTTTTTGAAAGGATGTCTTCTCAAAATTCTAGTTATTTTATTTTAAAAAACAACAAGAGGAACAGCTGCATAGCATTTACAATGGAGCAGAAAAAATTAAACAATCGTAGATTTTCCTAAGGAAGCAAAACTATCAAAGAAATGAGAGACAGGGAAAAAGCTGTAATGTCACCTGATTCATATTCATTCTGTGTAGAATTTTTTTCTCCCATTATTTACTGCTGTGTTTTATATCCGGTTAAACGTGTGTGTCTCAAGTACTGATGCTTTAGAACAGCTGACAGTCAAGACAAGAGCACTCTTTTCCTTTCCCTTTATCTCTGACCTCTGTGATGCATCCACTGGTCATCTTGTTCCAAGGGCTTCCTCCAGAAAGTTACAAAAATTATTTCTTCAAGAAAGACAGTACCAGAAAGTTTCTCCCACCACAGTTCAGAAAGGTGAGACATGTTTGCACACTTATTCTTATCATGTAGCACCGCATTATGTTCTTCATGTACATCCTAGAAGTATTTATACTTTTGTGATACAAAAGGTGTAATAGAAACATCTTTCAAATAAGACAATATGCTCTCATATTTAGAGGTAGTCCTTATATTTTAACATTACAGTTTTATCTAGAGATGTATGAAAGTTTGTCAGTACAAGACTGAATCCAACAGTGACACATTTCTACACTTGAAGAAAGGAATACCTCACAACTAAAAAGAAATGGTAGTTATGCAATAGAGGTTTTGGCTAACTTGACAGTGGTAGTCATTTTGCAGCATATAAGTGTATCAAGTTGATACATGTGCACTTAAACTTATGCAACATGTTGCATATAATATACACACTATTTCAATAATGCTGGAAAAAAGTAATAGAAATATTTTATTACACATTCATTTCACCAAAGAAGTTGGTTAAAAGAATATAATTTTAGAGTAAAGCCTCAAGGAAAACAAGATTTCTACAGGGCAATAGATTACAAAGACTTAGAATTAAATTGTATAGCTGAAAATTATAACCAGTATTAAGATTACTAAAATATTTCAAGCCATTATAAGGAAAAATCAGGTGAAAGCTATTTTATTTATAAAGGACAAAAATCTTTGGTCTGAATTTTCTACTTTTTCAAAACAGCATGGGGTACTATCTGTAAAATATGGGTTGAACCAGGTGGTCACTAAAATCTTAGTTTGATTTATTGTTCTTTGAGTTGAAAATTTCATTGCCTTTTTAATTATTATAAAAGGATAGGATTCTGTTTTTCTATTTTAATTATTTAATACATGTCAGATTGAATATTACTAAGTATTAGAAGCTTCACTGAGTTTTCTAAACTGATCTCAACTTTACAGGTTGCATAAAATAAATTTTAAAGAAAGAATACGGTGCTTTTTCCTCATTTACAAATATCCTGTAATGTTATTCATCATTTTACAAGTTAATTCATATTTAAAACGCAAATCCTAAACTCAAGGTTGACCATGTTCATGCTTTGTAAATACCCTCTGGTTTGAGAGAATAGCACAGATTGTCTCCAGTGATTACAAGTGAGGAAATAAAGCTTTTATGCTAATAGACGATTCTTTAAGCTACCTGAAAAGTATATGAGAAATTAGAGCTATTTCATGTAAGCAGGAAAAGCCCTGCATTTAAAACCACAGTTCCTAAACGTTGAAAAATGAAACTTGCTCTCTTACCATTGTGATGCATAATAAACTGGGGGGGGGGGGGGGCAAGTGAATTCTGAGAGGTCAAATTCTAAAATTGCTTATTTGCCCACCTTCCTTAGCCACTTTTTCTATTGAAGAGAAGAATTAGTATGTGTAATCAGCAGACTTAAAGTTAAGACTTTGGTAGGTTGCTTAGATTTGTTTCTGTCACAGTATTTACTGATTCAGAAACCAAATTTACTCTCAGGTGAGAAAGGCACCTGTTACCTTAGTCTTAATTCACTTTTATAGAATTCAACAATCTATAAATCTATGGATCAGAAGGAGATTAAAGACGGGGGTGTGAGAGGTGAGACAGAGGCCTCCTCCCAAAACCACATATAACAGGAAAATATAGTTAATACAACTAATCCTGAAAGGGCAACAGGGAAGAAGGCTGCGCCGGACTGCGTACACCTGGAGAAAATAATAGACCTCACCGAACAGGGTCACATCCCAAAGCCGTGATTCAGCGGGACCCAAGCCCTTCCGCCACCCCAGCTCACCGGCAGGAGGAAAAAAATGGAGCGGGGAGGGAGTGGAGCCTAGGACTCCTGAACACCCATCCTGGAGATCTGCTCTGGGAGCATGAACCTACATTGTATAGTGCTCTGGAGATTACTGAAGTTGGAAAGCTAAGACAGGAGGAATACTTGGAGAGACTTAGATTCAGGCCGCTTATGGAAAACAGGGATCCACAACTGGCTGCTCTGGGACAAAAGAAAAGCAGGCCGTCTGAGAGGCTTCCTAACAGCAAGAGGGCTGCTAAAGGGGCAAGGACTGCACAGAGCTTGCTACTAAGGAGAAAGAACAAGTGGACAAAATTGTCTGGGCACACTCTGCCAAGAAGGTTGGGAAATTTAAGGAGCATCAGGTGCTCCACCCCCTGGCTAGCTATGCAACTCCGAGGCCCCCCACCATGATACACTGCTGGCAATACATCTCTCCTGGCTGGCACTGGCTTGCAAAATCAGCAGCCCTGCCCTGAAGTCAGGTTGGCCAGAGAGGTGCCCCGCCTACGGCAGCTACAAATGCAAAGCATAGAGACTTACACATGTGCTCTTGGCCCACTGCTTGTGGTAGCAAAGACAGGCACAGCAACGGGGAAGCAGGAAATAGTTCTTTCCTCCCCCCAGGCACCAGCGCCACTCCCCTGTGACCCCCAACTTTGATCCAGGGGCTGAACAGCTCCAGAGAGTAGAGTTTCTGGGCACTAGAGGGTGCCACATAAAAACATGAAATGTCAAATGAACCTGGTTCAAACCAAAATCCCACACACACCAGAAAAAGGGCCAAGTGAAACTGAACTCCTCAAACTTCCTGAAAGAGATTTCAAAATAAAAATAATAAGTATGCTTATGGATGTACAGAAAAATATTCAACAACTCAGGGCCTAAGAATTTAGTACTGAGACTCAATCATTAAGAAATAATATATCTGAAATGAAATATACAATTGAGAGATTTAAAAGCAAATTAGAGGTAGTAGAGGAGATGGTAAAAGGAAAAGAAATTACAGAAGAGGAATACAAATAAGCTGAAGCACAGAGAGAAAAAAGGATCTCTAGGAACAAAAGAATATTAAGAGTACTGTGTGACCAATCCAAATAGAATAATATTCACATTATAGGGGTACCAGAAGAAGAAGAGAGAGAAAAAGGGATAGAAAATGTCTTCAAGGAGGTAACTGCTGAAAACTTCCCCAGTCTGGGGAAGGAGATAGTTTCTCAGGCCATGAAGGTGCACAGATATACCAACACAAGGGACCCAAGGAAGACAACACCAAGACATATAATTATTAAAATGGCAAAGATCAAGGATAAAGACAGACTATTAAGAGCAGCCAGAGAGAGAAAAAAGATGACCTACAAAGGAAACCCATCAAGCTATCAGAAGACTAATCAACAGAAACCTTACAGGCCAGAAGGGAGTGACATGATACATTTAATGCAATGAAGCAGAAGGTCCTCAAACCAAGAATACTCTACCCGGCAAGATTATCATTTAAATTTGAAGGAGGGAAAGAACAATTTCCAGATAAGCAAAAGCTGATGGAATTTACCTACAACAAACAATATCTACAGAGTATTTTGGAGGGACTGCTATAGATGGAGGTGTTCCTAACACTAAATAGCTGTCACCAGAGGAAATGAAACCACAGTAAAGAAAGAAGAACAATTAATTAATAAGTAGATGCAAAATCAAATCAACTACCCCCAAAGTCAGTCAAGGGATATAAAGAGTACAGAATATGATGCCTAATATATAAATAATGAAGGCAGAAGTAAAATAAGGAAAAAAAAGGAACCTTTACTTTGTGTTTGTAATAGCATACTAAGTAAGTTAAATTATACTGTTAGATAGTAAGGAAATTACCCTTGAACCTTTGGTAACCACGAATCTAAAGCCTGCAATGACAATAAGTACATACCTATCGGATAATCACCCTAAATGTAAATGGTCTGAATGCACCAATCAAAAGACATAGAGTTACAGAATGGATGAAAAAACAAGACCCAACTATATGCTGCCTACAAGAGACTCACTTCAAACCCAAAGACATACACAGACTAAAAGTGAAGGGATGGAAAAAGATATTTCATGCAAACAATAGGGAGAATAAAGCAGGCATTGCAGTACTTCTATCAGACAAAATAGACTTTAAAACAAAGAAAGTCACAAGAGAGAAAGAAGGACATTACATAATGATAAAGAGGTCAGTCCAACAGGATATAACACTATAAATATCTATGCACCCAACATAGAAGAACCTACATATGTGAAACAAATACTAACAGAATTAAAGGGGGAAATAGAATGCAGTGCATTCATTTTAGGAGACTTCAACACACCACTCACTCCAAAGGACAGGTCAACCAGATAGAATATGAGTAATGAGCCAAAGGCATTGAAAATACATTAGAACAGTTGGACCTAACAGACATCTACATAACACTCCACCCAAAAGCAGCAGTATACACATTCTTCTCAAATGCACATGGAACATTTTCAAGAATAGATCATATACTAGGCCATAAAAATAGCCTCAGTAAATTAAAAAAGATTGAAATTGTACCAACCAGCTTCTCAGACCACAAAGGAATGAAACTAGAAATAGATTATGAAACTAGAAAAAGAAAACAAAAAAGCCCACAAAGACATGGAGAATTAACAACAGGCTCCTAAATAATCATTGGATCAATAACCAAATAAAAACAGACATCAAGCAATATATGGAGTAAAATGACAATAATTCAACACTAAAATCTGTGGAATGCAGCAAAGGCCATGCTAAAAGGGAAGAATATTGCAATACAAGCCTACATCAGAAAAGTTCATCATTAGTGAACAGTTCAAACTCACAATTAACAAAACTAGAAAAAGAAGAACAAATGAGGCCCAAAGTCAGTAGAAAGAGGGACTTAATAAAGATTAGAGCAGAAATAAATAAAATTGAGAAGAATAAAACAATACAAATAATCAATGAAAGCAGGAGCTGGTTCTTTGAGAAAATAAACAATACAGATAAAACCCTAGCCAGACTTATAAAGAAAAAAAGGGAATCTACACACATAAACAGAGTTACAAATGAGAAAGGAAAAATCACTACAAATGTGACAGAAATACAAAAAATTATGAGAGACTACTATGAAAAATTATGTGAGAACAAAATGGATAACCCAGAAGAACTGGGCAACTTTCTAGAAAATACAGCCTTCCAAGGCCCAGGAAGAAACAGAAAATCTTAAAAGACCAATTACTAGCAAGGAAATCAAATTGGTAATCAAAAAACTACCTAAGAAAAAAACTCCCACACCAGATGGCTTCACCACTGAATTTTATCAAACATTTAGTGAAGACCTAATACCCATCTTCCTTAAAGTTTTCCAAAAGTAGAAGAGCAGGGAATACTTCCAAACTCATTGTATGAGGACAGCATCACTCTAATACCAAAACCAGGCAAAGAAACCACAAAGAAAGAAAATTACAGACCAATATCCCTGATGAACATAGATGCAAAGATATTCAACAAAATATTAGCAAACCGAATTTAAAAATACATCAGAAAGATCACCCATCATGATAAAGTAGGATTTATTCCAGGGATGCAAGGATGGTACAATATTCGAAAATCCACAAACATCATCCACCACATCAGCAAACAAAAGGACAAAAACCACATGGTCATCTCCATAGATGCTGAAAAAGCATTTGACAAAATTCAATATCCATTCATGATAAAAACTCTCAAAGAAATTGGTATAGAGGGCAAGTACCTCAACATAATAAAGGCCATATGAGACAAACCCACAGCCAATATCATACTTAACAGCAAGAAGATGAAAGCTTCTCTTTTAAGATCTGGAACAAGACAAGGATGCCTACTCTCCTGACTTTTATTCAACATAGTTCTGGAGGTCCTAGACACAGCACCCAGACAACACAAAGAAATAAAAGACATCCAGATTGGTAAGGAAAAAGTTAAATTGCCACTGTTTGCAGATTACATGGTATTGTACATAAAAACCCCTAAAGACTCTACTCCAAAACTACTAGATCTAATATCTGAATTCAGCAAAGTTGCAGGATACAAAATCAATACAAAAAAAATCTGTTGCATTCCTACACACTAATGATGAACTAGCAGAAAGAGAAATCAGGAAAACAATTCTATTCACAATCGCATCAAAAAGAATAAAAGACCTAGGAATAAACCTAACCAAGGAAGTGAAAGACCTATATCCTGAAAACTATGAAACACTCATGAGAGAAATTAAAGAAGACACCAATAAATTCAAATACATTGGTGCTCATGGATAGGAAGAATTAATATTGTCAAAATGGCCATCCTGCCAAAGCCGTCTATAGATTCAATGCAATCCCTATCAAAATACCAACAGCATTCTTCAAAAAACTAGAGCAAATGGTTCTAAAATTCATATGGAACCACAAGAGACCCCAAATAGCCAAAACAATCCTGAGAAGGAAGAATAAAGCAGAGGAGATAATGCTCCCCAACTTCAAGCTCTACTACAAAGCCACAGTAATCAAGACAATTTGGTACTGGCACAAGAAAAGACCCATAGACCAATGGAATAGAACAGAGAGCCCAGATATAAACCCATGTATATATGGTCAATTAATATACGATAAAGGAGTCATGGATATACAATGGGGAAATGACAGCCTCTTCAACAACTGATGTTGGCAAAACTGTACAGCTACATGCAAGAGAATGAAACTGGATTATTGTCTAATGTCATATACAAAAGTAAACTCAAAATGGATCAAAGACCTGAATGTAAGTCATGAAACCATAAAACTCTTAGAAGAAAACACAGGCAAAAAATCTCTTGAATATAAACATGAGCAACTTTTTCCTGAACACATCTCCTTGGGCAAGGGAAACAAAAGCAAAAATGAACAAATAGGACTATCAAGTTAAAAAGCTTCTCTACAGCAAAGGACACCATGAGCAGAACAAAAAGGCATCCTACAGTATGGGAGAATGTATTTTTAAACAACATATCTGACAAAGGGTTAACATCCAAAATATATAAAGAACTCACATGCTTCAATACCCAAAATGCAAATAACCCAGTTAAAAAATGGGCGGAGTATATGAATAGACAATTCTCCAAAGAAGAAATTCAGATGGCCAACAGGCACATTTAAAGATGCTCCACATCAGTAATTATCAGGGAAATGCAAATTAAAACCACAATGAGATATCACCTCACACAAGTTAGGATGGCCAATGTAGAAACGACTAGAAACAACAAATGCTGGCGAGGATGCCAAAAAAGGGGAACCCTCCTACATTGTTGGTGGGAATGCAAACTAGTTCAACCATTGTGGAAAGCAGTATGGAGGTTCCTCAAAAAACTCAAAATAGAAATACCATTTGACCCAGGAATTCCACTCCTAGGAATTTACCCTAAGAATGTAGGATCCCAATTTCAAAAAGACATATGCACCCCTATGTTTATTATAGCAGTATTTACAATAGCCAAGATATGGAAGAAACCTAAGTGTCCATCAGTAGATGAATGGATAAGAAGATGTGGTACATATACACAATGGAATATTATTCAGCCATAAGAAGAAAACAAATCTTACCATTTGCAACAACATGGATGGAGCTAGAGGTTTTATGCTCAGTGAAATAAGCCAAGTGGAGAAAGACAAGTATCAAATGATTTCACTCATCTGTGAAGCATAAGAACAAAGCAAAAACTGAAGGAACAAAACAGCAGCAGACTCACAGAACCCAAGAATGGACTAACAGTTACCAAAGGGAAAGGGACTGGGGAGGTTGGGTGGAAAGGGAGGGAGAAGGGGTAAGCGGCATTATGGTTAGCACACATAACATAGGGGGGGCACATGGGGAAGGGATTATAACACATAGAAGATAAGTAGTGTCTCTATAGAATCTTACTACACTGATGGACAGTGACTGTAATAGAGATTTGATATTTGGGGGAATCTAGTAACCACAATGTTGCCCATGTGATTTTATATTAATTATACCAAAATAAAAAATAAAATAAATAAATTTTTTTTAAATGGAGACATTAAAATTAATAAATAAATAAAACCACAGTGAGATATCACCTCACACCAGTTAGTATAGCCAACTTCAGAAAGAGTAGGAACAACAAATGCTGGCGAGGATCCGGAGAAAGGGGAACCCTCCTACACTGCTGGTGGGAATGTAAATTAGTTCAACCATTGTGGAAAGCAGTATAGAGGTTCCTCAAAAAGCTAAAAATAGAAATACCATTTGACCCAGGAATTCCACTCCTAGGAATTTACCCAAAGAAAACAAGTTCTCAGATTCAAAAAGACATATGCATCCCTATGTTTATCACAGCAGTATTTACAATAGCCAAGATATGGAAGCAACCTAAGTGTCCATCAGCAGATGAATGGATAAAGAAGATGTGGTACACAATGGAATACTATTCAGCCATAAGAAAAAACAAATCCTACCATTTGCAACAACATGGATGGAGCTAAGAGGGTGTTATGCTCAGTGAAGTAAATCAGGCAGAAAAAGATAAATACCAAATGATTTCCCTCATTTGTGGAGTATAACAACAAAGCAAAACTGATGGAACAGAAGAGCAGCAGACTCACACCTCTAAGAAGAGACTAGCGGTTACCAACGGGGAGGGGTGAGGAAGGGTGTGTGGGGGGAGGAGAAGGGGATTGAGGGGTATTATGATTAGTACACATGGTGTGGGGGGATCATGGGGAAGGCAGTGTAGCACAAAGGCAAGAAGTGACTCTGTGGCATCTTGCTACACTGATGGACAGTGACTGCAGCGAGGTATGGGGGGGACTTGATGATATGGGTGAATGCAGTAGCCACATTGTTTTCCTTGTGAAACCTTCATACGAGTGTATATCACTGATACCTTAATTAAAAAAAGGCGAAAAAAAAAAAGAACTATGGATCACTATACCTCTCTAGTAGTCTATTACTAGCAGAATATAGACTTTCAGTTTTTAAATTAATTGCAATTAAGCCATACTCTGTAGAGAGCTATAAATCTTTAAGAATTTAATATATTTTCCTCAGTAAAAACATTATTTTTTAAGACAGCTGATCACATTTAATTTTATGCTAACTTTTTAATTTCAATTTTTGATTTTTAATTAACTGTCTTTATTAATTCTATCTTATTTTTCAATTATGGCTACTTTTCTGCATTTTCCCAAAGGTTAACTTATCTTCCTAACACATATAAATTCTACTATACTATAAATTCACTGTAGTTTGATGTTTATGTAATTAGTCCTCTGAAAAACCTAAGAGAAATGCTTAGAACCCTAATAGTACAGAAAAGTTCCTTACTGGACTTCTGCTGACTTAGATCTGTTAATGCTACCATCTATTTCACTAGTTTATTTTAGAGACTCGTTGAAATTTCAAATTTGGAAAGTTACCCCTCCAGGAACCCCATGTTAATATGAATATGTCTGAACTGTTAGCTTGAAGTATTGACCTTGATGGCCTCATATGCCAAAAGTAATTCAACAGTAGCAGTTCCTACAATTCAGCCTGAAATAAGTTGGGACTGGCTTACTGGTTTGTGTTCCAAGTAGAGGGTAAATAACATTTTCATTTCAGAAATAAGAGAAATCAGCTGTAATACTGTTCTATCCCCCAACGTTCAGGTGCCTCCCACGAACTCTTCCCTATGCAGTTGGACACAGCTACGCAAAAAGGGGGAAGGACAAGGGCTGGAATATATATACGAATTTACGTATATATGTAGGCTTTTTGCAAGTGGCAGTGGCTTTTTAATAACAGGATTAATTTACAGCCTGTCACAGTTTCCTCCTCTCAAGAACTTACTAAAATGAGATTGGTTTTCTTTGTAGGTTTTCACTGCAGGCTTTAGAATGTTCTATATTATTCTTGGCAGCATCCTCCTGGACTGATGTGTGCCTTAGCATGAAAAGAAATCAGTTCAGCTAACTATAATGAAGTTGTATTTCTTCCTTCTTCAGCACACAATGCTGCCCAACATAGGATCTTGTTTAACAACTAATATGGCTGAAAAGTGATTCATTCAAAATAACTGTTTTTATCTTAATAAATTTGCTTTGACATCCTGCCTGCTTCTTCTAGGGTATACCCTCTTCCCTGACATATATGGAGCTATCGCTATTGCCTTCCCACATTTTTGTTGCTAGAGAAGTAAACATACCTTTATGGAATGAATCCAGCCCTTACCCACGTCTGGGGTTTATGCTTATGATACCACATCACTGAGGAACAGCCTTGGACCAGAGTGTGAAATCCTCCATCTCAGAACAACATGTGAAATAGCACTGAACTGCATCCATGCCCCAAAATTAGCTTCTTCTGCCAGATCTCTTTGCTGGTCTTTAACTGCTCAGAGTCTTTGACCTTGCACTCGGTCTTTTCCTCATCACTTTGAACGCTAATCGCACACAAGGTGTGTGTTACTGAAAACAGAGTGGGGCACAAAATAATCTTTGCAGCAAAAAAAACTAAAGAGACATTGGGGCTTCCCCACTGGCCTCAGCCCACTCTTCAGGCTGCCTCTGCCCCTGCTCTCTCTTTCACTATTCTTCTTTTCAATACACACCATAGCCCCCTACCCTGTAAAGTTAAGGGAATTTAAAAATTGCTGGTGGGATGCTCTATTCAAAGAATTGGAGGGAAATTCCTGTTACCTGTTTAAGGTTACTATAGGTGTTTTCATCAGCTCATGTCCCTGACCTGAGAAAGCATTTGATTTTTGGTCAATAAAGAAGAATTGGATCTCCAGGCATAGATGACATTCCACTGCTCCTGACCCATCATTATGCCCTGTATCTAGTAGATGATCCATAATGTGTCAGTACTTTGAAGTCCCTGCGAGTGAGATTGTTTATACCAAACCGTCTAGTCTATTTCCAAAAAGGAGGTATGACTCATGAGCCACTATGATGGTTCATATTAAAATTCTGTAGACGTTGGGTTACCTCCACATATGCTGGGTCACTTGGTACATTTTCACTGGAGGCCAGGGAGGTTGAAAAACCCTGGTACTCTTGGCCAATCTGCTGAAAAATCTTCAGCAACAATGCACTTCCTGAAACATGCCTCTCTATTAGCCAAGGCCCCTATAAGCCACACCCCAGGCAGGCAGACCACCAGGGGCTAGAGGAAGGAGGAAGGAGGGGACAGAGCCTGAGAGCCAAAGGTTTCCAGCCAACTCCTGAAAAAGCAAACACACCCTTCAGGATCTCCCTCAGTTGAGAGGAGGAACCTCTCAAAGTTTGACTTAGCCAATTTGTGTAAATCTCACAACGGCCAACAATCAAGCAACATCCAGCTGCTTCATCAGTAAGAGCAAAGTAGCAAATCCAATTGAAATGTCATTTAACCACTTAATTAGGAGGGCAAGGGAAGGGAAAGAGAGGTCACAAGTTCTAATTATCTAATTATCTTCTATTTAATCTACACCATGTTAAAGCTGTTCTGTATCATTTAAGTTGACCAGCCCTTCCTTGGCACAAATAATTCTTGTTTTTTCTCAGGAAAAGAACTAAAGTTGTTGCCATTGTTTTTTCTCAGCTATCATCTGGAGCCTATTAATTTCTGCAGGAGAGTGCTTAGAAATACAACCTGGAAAGGAAAAAAATCAGCCTTCTTCTCATTTATTTTAGAAATAGAACTTAGGGCTTCAACACTCCTCCTCCAAAGGCCTCTGCAATCATGGGGAGCATTTCAAAGGAAAAAGAGTGCAATTTAGTGCTAGCAAATTATTTTAAACACATACATTAGGATGCAGGAATGTCAAAATGCACAGGACTGAATCAATCTACAGCTTTCTGTGAATCGGAAGGCGTCTTGTCAAGGGTTTCAGCCCCAAGCAAGTTCACTCCTGATTTGGTGTGACCGAAAAATGAATAGAACATTCTTGGGGTGAAAGGGTTTATACCCAACTTTATTCCCATAGAGGCAGGTCACTCACTAGAATCCTGTCCACCCAGAGCAAGTCTGCATGCAGCAAGCCAGTCTCTGTCCCCACAGCCGCCTCAGTCTCTGTCCTCAGCGCTGTCACCACTCCAGCCTCTGCTCTCTGTCCTCAGCACTGCCACCACTCCAGCCTCTGCTCTCCTGCAGCCGTGCAGCAGCCCAAAGCACTGGGCAGAGCTCTTTATATAGAGCCAATAATAACGTATTGCACACATGTGTGCAGTAAGCAAGCCAACCAGGGTCAGGTGAGAATCCTGGCCACAGACTCTCATTTTCTGTACAGAGAGTAAGACTGGCTCTGAAGTCACCGTAGTGACCATTACCTCCTTTATTCTGTACAACTCTCTCAGGCTTAGCCCAGCAACTGCCCACCTGCCTGCCCACCTGGATCAAGACCTGAGGGTCCAGCTCACAGGATTCTTTTTCTGTCCTAACGAGCAGCTAGTATGAGGACAGACTTTGCCCTTAAGTAAACCTGAATATGTTCATTTTGCAAATGAAGATTGTTAGGCAGAATGACTTACATGTTTTAATTTTATTTCATGTCTAGGTACTCTAAAAAGCTAATTAGTTGTGATTTATTATAAGATGGAAATATTTTTGTTCATTTAGTAGCCAGGAGCAGAATTTCTCCTAAAAAGAGAACTCTGTTTGGATGTTCTCCATGATATATTCTTGGGGCAGAATGAGAGACCCCCAAGGAGTCCAGGAAAGGGCTCAGATGCTCGGCTGAAGGGTAAAGCTGCCTGGGTTTCCGGAATGTAGAGGAAGTAGACAGAGAGGGAAAACTGAGCTTCCAGGTGAAGATGCTTGGCTATGTAAATGGCCACTTCCTGGGACACAGAGACTCAGGGAAGTTTGGTCCAAGCCTGAAAGACTGTGCTGTGTCCAACTTGACATGAGGCAGAATAGATAGAGGAAGCCCAAGGCAGAAAGACTTGGGGAACTTGCAGAAGTCATCCTTTTGAGGTCTCTGAGCTCTCACAGGCCATGCACTGGGGCACAGGACAGAAAAGTTCCGTGTGACAGCCAGTGTACATGTGTGTGACACCAAAACAACCAGTCCCTCTAGTCCATTTTGATGAACCAGTCAGTCAATTCAATTAGGAGAAACAGAGGTAGAAAAGGAAACTCTAGTTATTTGATATGATAGAACTAATTTTTCTCTTTATGATCCTTTGTTGAATTAATCAAATTTTGTACAGCATTTGCCAGGTGGTGAGGAAAATCACTGGCCAGGGCTGTTCAGGTTACAAAGCCTTTACCTCCTTTGATAAATGCTACAATCCTGTAAAGTAGCAGTTGTCATCACCCCTTGTTCAGAAGGTGCACGACCACACAAGGGTCAGGATGGAGAGAGAGCTAGAACCCAAACCTTGGACCTCCGAAGCTTCTCTTCCTTCATGCGACCACCCATCACCACAGAGACCCAACCTCGGCAACCTCGTCCTGCAGGCTTCCATCCCCTATCCTTTCCCCCAAAGGCACAGAGCTGGCTGGGGTTTGGGTCTCCAGGTGATTTGATTTTCCTTGCCCTTAGCAACTTCCACCATACTTTGTTGGCTATTTTCCGTAACAAGAATTCCATCCTAATAATCTGACCTGGTGGAAATTCCACTAGCCATCACGCCAACTGCAGATCTGAGCTTCTCAATTCCGATCTTCAAGAAATCAGATTTGAGAAGGAACGGAATGAAATGCTCCCAAAGTCATCTTTCTAGAATACAAATGTGACCATTTGCCTAGTTCGTCTTGGACCAGTCCCAAGAGAATAACTGTAGTAACAGTCATCACCATGTACTGTAGTATCTACTACTTGTCCCAAGGTCAGGGACCTCACATGGCCCGGCTCTCCGGTTGCCTGCCTACCACGTACCCTTGAACAAGAGCCACAGAGCAGCTGGGAAGTGAATGCGCGGGTCAGAGAATGAGCCAACGTGTGAATTTATTTTTTCATCTTCACAAAGCCTCATGAGGGACAGACATTTTTATTTCAAAACTGAACATAATAAGCTCTGAAAGTATAAACATTTGAAATGTCTTATGTCATGCAGGTAGCTGGGAGATGACAGGGCGACAGTCAAGATAGAGTGAGTCTTCCCGATTCCAGACTCCGGCCGCCTCCTCACACTGACGCAGCCCCGCTGGAATCTGGATGACCCACCTCACCGCTCAAGCCTCGCCACCCACACACTCTATTCACCTGCTGGCTTTCTCCAAAATATTCCAAAGTTTGTCATTTCTCCCTTCCTTTTGATTAGCTGTGCAACTTGCTGGAATACCCTCCTCTTCCTGCCCCCTTCAAATGTATCTGGCGAAACCCCGCTCGAGCCCAGGCGCTGACTTAGCTTCTGCACCCCAGCTTCCCACGCACCCTCTCCGACATAGGGGGTTCTTAGTACACAGGACTTGTTCTTTAAACTGTCTGCTGGTCATCAACTATGAGCCAGTGCCTCTATCTTGACAAATTATGAAATGGATCTCCTACCCTTCCTTCTTCCTGACACCCCTCTTCATTTCTCTATTAAAGCTGCAATTGCCTAGCCATGAATGGGAGCCTGAATAGGTAACAGCAGATATGACTATGAAAATACAGGAAAAATTTGTTTAAACTTCCTGGAATTGTAATGTTTAATGGCACATTAAAAAAATACAGCTTTGAGAGGGAAGGAAAAAGGGAAGAAGAGGAGGGAGAGAGAAGCAGAGAGGGGGTACCTTCCAGAATGAAAAGCCTAGTGGTGTACGTGGTGACCTGACACTCTGTGAACCGCCAACACAAGACTATAAATTACCCCCTTGCATTCCCAGCACCTTGTACAATGTCCTGGCACAGAGTGGGTAACTGATGGATATATGCTGTACTGGATTCGATTGACAGGACATACAATAAAATGATATTTATTATGATATACACAGATTTTTGAAAATTGATAATATGTCATACTGGGAAGTATTAAAATTACTAGTTAACATAACAGTTAATGTAAAGATGACTTTTCAAAGCATCCTCTTCCTTATTATAGTGATATGGAAATTCAATATGGAGGTCTGTATGGGACATGTTAATGAGACTGATATGTAAGGAGAAAAGTAGATAGGAGGAAGCTTGATGTTATTATAAAATACCCAAACAATAAGAACAAATTTACAAATTTGTCAGTAACTATTCTGAAGAAAGTAACATACGAAAAACATTATCATGCAGTGAAAATATATCCCTGCTTCTCTAGCCAGACATTTTTACAATACAGAAAAAACTGAGGTAAATAAATAATTCAAGGACTTTTTTTTTATGGGAAGAGATGAAGAGATGAAAATGGCATAAAGAGAAATGGGATTTTTAATTCAAAACTGCACCTCATCAAACAACTAAACAAAACACAAATTAACTCATAAACCGAGAACAGACTGGTGGTTGCCACAGAGGGGAGGGGAGGGGGACGGGTGAAGTAGGTGACCGGGATTAAGAGGTGCAAACTTCCAATTATAAAGTAAGTCACAGGGATGAAAGTGCAGCATGAAGAACACAGTCAATAATACTGTAATAACTTCACCTGGTGACAGATGGTACATGACTTGTCATGGTGAGCATCTCATAGTGTATGAATTGTGGAATCACTATGCTGTACACCTGAAACCAATAGAGTATTATCCTGGTTAGCGATACTTCAATTTAAAAAGTGGTACCTTTTTTTCAGGGAATTAATTAAGCCTGGTGTGTTCTGGATAAAAATGAGCGGCCAGTCCTGTCGGGGGCACATCAGGAAATTGGTCGGCTCCGTCAGCGTCACCTTCAGCCCTGAGCACAGTCGGAGTTTGGGGCACGTTAGTACAGGGCCCACCCGCCCTCTCTGCAGGCAGAAGCCTGTGCTCACAAGCCCCTCTCTCTCCCAAGTATTGCACTTGGTCTTTCCTCTTATTAATCTAAATACATTTATCTGACTCTAGATAATAAGAGTGTTTTTCATCTGCAAATAAGAACATGGCGCTGGTGCTCCTGTTGCTTGTTGTCCTGATTACAGTGAGAAGAGGGCGGCTCTATGTTCCAGTGTTTTCTCTGAAATGCTCATTTTATTCCCCATTTTTTAAATTGAAGTATGGTTGATATACAATACTATATTGGTTTCATATGTACAACAGTGGTTTGATGATTTTATACGTTACTAAATACCCTAATAAGTGTAGTTACTATTACCATACAAAGATATTACAATAGTACTGACTATATTCCCTATGCTGTACTTTCGTCTACATGACTAGTTTACTTTAAAAGTTATTTCCCATTTTGCTTACAGTCCTCTTCACATCCCCTAATCCATATTCACCTTCTCTTCCTTACTTTTTCCACACCTTTTCTTCAAAAGCGCATAAACCCCCCATCAGGTTTTCCATTCGTGCTCCTACATACATGATGCTTTCGTCTTCCTCCAGGGGGAGCTCTCCAGGTGTGGCAATAAACGGGTGTGGCGTGCAATCCAGGGACTTGCACGTACTGGATTCTTCTGCTTTTCCACGTGGCCCCCACCAGCACACTCACAGCACTGTGTACTACAGCTCGGGGGCAGCCTCCATTGCAACTGCCTCTTTTCCGTCTCTCTTTGCCTCGGTATTAAAACATGCTGCTTCCTGTGTTTCCTTCGTGATCAACTCAAGTACCTCTTTCAGGAAGTCATCTCTTCAACACCTGAAGCTGAGTGAGGCACCTCCTTGGCCATGTTCCAATGAGGCTTCCTGCAGACCCTATGTGTACACAGCATTTAAACTATTTGGTTACAAGTCTTTTTCCCCATTAAGTGCCTGGAGTCATTGACTATGTTCTATTCATTCTTATATTCCCAAGCCCTTAACAGCAAGAAGGTCCCGAAGTGAACATCTGAGAGCAGAATTCCAGGTCAGTCAGGAAAATGAAGAGCTCCCATTTTTATGTGCTTCTCATAACTGCTTGACTGAGGAGGTCGAGATGAAATGAAGTACAACAATAAGGTGAAAAGAAGTCCCCAAAATGCGCTGTGGCTTCCTTTTCAATGGACTTCTATATTAACCAAACTTCTGTATCTCTAGAAATAAGGACTGTTCATATGAGAACCCTTAAAGGTCCTGACAGGCTCTGAGTGGACTATATTGAAAGGTTTTTCTGTGCGCAATTTTTTTTTTGTTCTTTGACCCCTAGCATAATCAACTAAGCAATTGCTTTTCTTTTATCATATGTACCATATCTTGGCTACAAGTAAAGGAGACCGTGTCAGTCAAGGTCTTAGCAGAACACAGGTGGGACACTGAAATCAGGAAACTGAAGGAAGTGTGACAATGGCACGACATCCAATACCATAGTCTGGGTCACAGGAAGGCAAAAGGCGAGCAGAGAACCAGAGGGCTACCAACTGTGAGAGCCACTTTCACCTGACCTCTCTCCTCCTGCCCTCCTGTCTCTTGCCAAAGCTTCTCATTGGCTAAACCCAACCACAACGGCAAGGGCAGAAATGCACCTAATGCCATCAGTCCAGGGCAGCCTCCCCATGCACACGAGGGTAGCCACTGGCCTGGAGAAACAAACAGAAAATACCCAAAACTGTGACTCATTCTCACTGAGTCCCACAAGTGCAGAGAAATGGACAGCCCATGGGAATTGGTCAGTTAACTATACATGTAACATTTCATTTTATTTAGTGATAGAAACTGCTTTCCTGGTGTACTGTTTATAAATCAGTTATAGCATTTCTTAGTCCGCCTTGGCACATGTGTATCCTCCTCACTGGTCAGCAGTCCTTCCAACTGACCAATGTCAGACTCTTTTGGGCAGTCCCATCTGTGCTTAGTGAGTTCAAATCCCCTGGAACAGCACCTCAGCAGCTATAGTTTTCCAAAGCATTCCAGGCAATTAGCTGTGCACACTGGCTGATAATTACCCTTGTAAACTCTCGGAGCTTAAGTCATCTTAATTCATCCCAACAAAAGAATGTTTAACAGGATACACTGAGGACCTATCAAGTAAGACTTTAAAACCTGCTGTTGGATTGAGCTAAAAACAGGAGAACTCAGTGTGTAACCAAGTGTTTTCAATAAAAAAGACATATCTGAGTTCAAGAGAAATCATTCCCTTCCTCAAGAGACAGGAATCCAAAGCAGTGATGGCAGGTGACCCTATATCGAATTACCAGCCACCTCCATAGACTCCCAAGGTGCTGTCCCATCCCAGGACTCTGGAACTAATAAGGAAAGGACGTATGTACAATCATTTGATTGACCAATCTCTTGAAGTCTGTTCTGAGGGACAAGCTTGCGTAATTGAATTTCAGGTGAAATAGTGGGAAGTGGGGAAGCCATTCCTTTTCCATGTAATGATAACCACCAGCTAGCGTGTCAGAACATCTGTGTGCTAGGTGCCCTGCTGAGTCCCCATAAGAGCCATCGCACAGCGGCCTCGTCAGCACATGGCCCACCGGGCTGATGGCACAGGCTGAACGTTGGCAGGTGTAGGTTACACCTTCCTCCTCAGACATTCTGTCTGACCCACGGATGCTCCCCAGAGATCCTCAGCAGGAGGAGGGGGGGTACAGTGCCTGGAGAAGTGGGTAGTGTTCCAAACGCAAATCTCTCCGAGCTCTGTGCAAAGAGCATTTCCTATCTTGGCCCTTTGCTGCAACCACTACTTTGGCTCTGATAAAAATCCAGCCCTACTAAGAGAACCCATTGATATCATGAGCTATGAGCTCAAAAGGGATAATAAAATCATGAAAAAAGATGTCAACATTTTCCAATTCCTCTTCTCATTATGGGGAAAAGAAGTGCACAGAAGAGTTTAACTTGAAATTCTGTAATAGGCCTCAAGGGATTGGCCAGGCAGGCAGAACCCTTCTGAGCGAAGGGTGGAAAAGGAAAGCAGGAAGGCCTAATGGTCCTGATGCCGAGATTCTGCTGGTTTGTGCCTCTTCCTTATCTCAGCTTGCCAAGGCTTTTCTTGTCTATTGATTCTCCATTACAGAGCATCAGTAACGGCGCCCTTTTCCTGGAACAGACTGCAGAAGCCCCTCTGACCTCTGATAAACTGGCTGCCAAATTTGGCCTACCAGATTAAATGGCAAGGAAGAAAGGAGACGGAGGGAGGAGGCAGAGAGAGAGGGCACAGAGAAACCCAAACTGCCCTGTAAGAGGAAAGTGAAAAATAACTATTTATGTTTGGCTTTAAACTTGGAAATGGAAGTGAATGTGAGACCACTCAGTGGTGGAGGCATCAAATCCAGCAGTCTAATGGTCTTACAATATCCACTGGCTGGGCTGACCGGACACCATGGAAACCTATTTTGGACTTGAAGGGTGGGATGGTCGGGGGAGAGGGAAAGGGCAAGGGAAGTCAATTACTTCTAGGCAAACTGCCCAATAAGCTTAAAGTATAAATACAAGGCAAAAATAGATGCACAGCCATTTTATCTTTCCAATCAGTTTCACAACCACATCCCCTACTTCCTTTAAGAGTCTGTGCAGAGCACATTCTTCTTTAAAAAACAGCATCATACATTTGCAAGGGAAGATAAATTTGCTAAGCCACAAATACAGGGCTTCACAAATCCCTATATTAGCATACATGAAATGTGACCTCTCCAGAAATATTCCCTAATAAATTTACACATATAGTGGGGAAAAAAATCACAAGAATGGTAGGTTCTGAGCATTGGCATTAATAAGGGATGTTTATATTGAAAACTTATTCCAAGACAAAAATGACTTAAATAACAAGTCATTTAGCATTAATAACTCATGTGGCATGAACCTTTCTGGTTCTGTCATCTCATTTATACCATAGGGATAAGAACACTACCTCTTACATGGGTGATAAGGGAGGAGGAGAATAAGCTGTGATTATGCCTAGAAAGGGCTGGCCCATCATGAACACTAAAGTGTGTGTTCTTATTCATAAGCCATTGCTGTTAGAAGAAATCGCCTGAGATGCCAGGTTTCTCTGGGGTAAAGATTTGTTAATTGCCAAGTCTTGACTCAGCTCTCAGAATCAGGGTTTAGTCACAGCACACTGGCTCCCAGGGGCACAGCCCTTATTCAAGAACACAAAGCAGGGCTCACTCGTCAGCATCACTACTCAGACACAATACATGAGACGCCCTTCTTGCACATCGACAACCTGGTCCTGACACCTAGTTCAGTACATTTTAGACCACTGAGCTTCCTAGTGCTATTAGGGACACATAGCCAGTATTCCAATAAAGGACTCTTTGGTGTGGCAAAGTAGTATTTGGTGTGGACTCAATTTTACTTAGAGAGGTGACAAAAAGTCAGCTTTCAAAGGGTTGTCTGATACCTTGACTATATAGAAAGAAGTTTGAGGATGGAGACTAATGGAACGTAATCTGGTCCAAGGTCAAAAACACATTATCTCAAGAACTGTTGACAAAAGCAAAGAATTGGAAATAACAAGAGGGAAATGGCTAAAAATATTAACGTCCATCCATTTGAAATCGAGTTGGTAAAAAATATTTACTGAGAGACTGTTAAAAAATTACAGCAAATTACCAAAGAAATATGCAGTATATAATTTATTTTCATTAAGATATTATATGAAGCGATGTCTAAATATTCTCTTTGAAAAAAGCCAGGGTAAGGGAACATAAAAAACTGTTAACAGAGTCATCACAGATTTTAGTCGGTTTCCATAATTTCTAGAATTAACATAGATTATTTTTGTAACCAGGAAAATAAGTTATTAATTTTAAGGTTTTTAAGTTTCCCATGAAAAAAACCCGGACAGATTTTTTTCACAACAAAGAATAAACTTACCTGAGTAGGACAATCTGGATTCAACTTTGGGTCTTGAAGAAATTTTAATAGATAGGGTTTTGTAAAGCCAGGAAATCAGAGATGAGACTCAGTCTCTGCCCTTTAGTGACAGAGTCTATGGCATTAGAGTTGGAACTGAGAAAATTAAGATGCATGGAGCTCCTCTGCCCACCTTTTACAATCTCACAATACCCACACACTTGTCCTTTGTGAAGCAGATATCACCTTTTCTCCTGCCTTTCCCTAATAAAACCTGATCTCAGAAAACTTGGTTTAACACCTGCCTGAGGTGTTCTTTAGAACCACCGCATTCTCACCCATCCTAAGGTCTGACAAGCTCAAAAGCTTACAACACTGAATGTGTTTGAGGTCAAGACTATTTGGTTTCCAGAAGATTTTCAAACCAGAGAATGATTCTGGGAACATTCTAACTTTACTACCTTTGGCTCAGTGATACATTGGAAAAATAATATGCAGTTTAATCATTTCTTTATCTTTTAAAGACATCTTATAAATTCACTAAAAAGAAAACAGGCTTGTTCTGATGATGTAATCAGATTATAGTCAACTTAAGCGTAGGGCAACAGATACTCTCTTCTAGAAAATTCTCCCTTTACAGATTCTGGGTAGATGCCAAGAAATGGATTTCTCTTTGGTATCAAGTCTATTCACTCAGCATCTTAAATGGCCTTAAAAGAAACTCAAGAGTTTTAAATCTTTAGCATTAGTAGGCTAAATAAAAGGTTTCTCTCTGACTGTAAGTACCGTGAAGGTAAGTAATGTATCTTTTTTATTCACCCCCATATAATACTCAGGACTTGGCACAGAGCCTAGTGCATTGTAAACACTCAATAAATGGGTGCCAAGTGACAGAATGTTCAATGTACAACAGTCTAGGTCTAGCGACTGGATGGGTAAAAGAGTTCAACTTTTCCACTCTATTAGATCTGCTCCTTTGTGTTCAACCTTTCATATGCATATCATAGTTAGCCCTCCCAACTGCCAGTGTGGCCATTTATCATTAAAATTTTACATTTAAGCAATCGGTGACAAAATGATTTTCATGAAGTTACATAGCGAGAAAGCAGTGTGGGTAGGATGGAAACCCAAGCCTCTGAAGCCAAACTGATGGCTTTTCCACTAGTTTACAGCTGTCTCTGTAGGCAAAACAACTTCATTCTCTTAAAGACCTAGTGCCAAAATACAGGAGATTCAGATAGTTACAGGTGCCTTCCAGAAACTCTCCAAACCAATTAATTTCTGCAGGTGCTCAGAAGCCCTGCCATTTACCATCTGAAAACGGACCCCATCCCCCTCACCTGCCAGCAGGGCAATCCTGACCTAACTCCAACTGTGCCTTTGTCTTTTCTTAATATAGTGAAGATATTCCTTCTCAGTTCTTCTGTACAGGTTCAAAACAAGAAAGAAAACAGGAGCTGCATAGAGATCTAATTATTCTACATAAATTATAAAATATCTATAAACATTGCCTGGGATAATTTTCCAGTTCTCATAAAAATATCTCTTCTTTGTAAGCATTGGTCTGCAAGTTTAGAAGCACTTAATAAAGCATCAAGTGAAGCCCCATAAAGATGGCTGGACTGAAAGCTCTCAGGAGCTCCATCAGCTCATCCTAAAAATCTGAAAACCATCCACCAGAAGGGTGTCCAGGCCCCGTTAGTGCACCCCCACAGCTGTGTGGCATCACACTGAAGGGTGCAGGGGAGACTGCTCTGGTCGCTGCCCACTGCCCATGTTTACCGTCCATGGAGGAACTTCTCTTTCATGTCAACAGCACACTGGTTATGTTCTTCTGAATGGAAGAATGACTCCAAATTGTCACCAGGCAAGGCGAAGCAACACACCCAGAGTCAGAACTAAATTAAAACCCAGGCCAGTATCAACCTAGCACCCTAGTTTCTCCATCCCACCCCATTGCTTGTCCTTCCATTTTTAAAATTAATTCAATGTGTGGTCAAAGATATTTCTGAGCAATACATAAAACAGCTTCATACAACACTAGTGAAAATTACTTTATTCATATCAAGTGAGGCTCAAACAGGAGTGGGAAATAAGCATATCCTGTTTCGTGGTTAATAAAAGTGAATGACCTCAACACGAACCCCCTTTCATGTGTTTCCTGGATCCTAAATCAGGACGTCAAACCAATTTGGAAGATTTGGTCTAAATAGCCCTGAAATCCCCTGCAGCAGATTGGAGGAGAGATAGCAATGAATCAGCCTCCTTTTCCTTTTACTGGTCCCCATGACATCCAAAAATAATACTCTGGCCCAGCTGTTCAGTGAGGCCTTTCGTTTATTTGTAGTTAGTTGAAGTAGAAGACTATAAATTAAATTCAAATGCCGTGAGGAAGAAATGTCAGTCCTTCCAAATTCAACACTGAAAAGCCTTTCTTGTTTTCATACTGAATGAAAGACCGTGGGGCAATGGAGCTTTGACCCCGTTTTCCACTGATTCCAAGGATGAAGGGCCCAGAAAAAAGTGGAGTCGTCCTGAAATGGTTCACGCCTGTAAGCCAGCAAGTCAACTTGGTCCCATCTCTGAATCCACAAAGTGACCTGGGCAGTGGCAGATGGACTGCGCTGCAGCACCGTCAGGCTCCTGGCCTTCCCCGCTGTGGTGCAGCCTGGGTGAAGCAGCCACCGGAGGAGACGACGGCGCCCTTGTCCAGCCAAGCTGGTCCGCCAAACAGCCTGTGGGCACCAGGCACTGGGCTCCACGTCCTGCTGCTGAATACCACCTCACTGGCTTCTGTGATATTTGCTTGGCTGTTCACGCTGAACCCCCGTCCAAAGGGGTGGAGGCCCAGAGCAGGAATACTGAGATCCTGAATTCTGAGTTCCAAACATGTGTCTGCCACAGGGACATGGCACTCTGAGACACACATCTCACTGTCGCTAGGCTTCCATTTCCTTGTCGATAAAGTGAAGAAGCTTTAGTAAGCCATCGATGTAGCCATTTCCAGTTCCTTTCAGCAAAGATTTCAAAGAGGGAAACAAGAAGCAAGCTACCTTGAAAATATAACTCCTCAAATGTATGCTTTCTTTCCAGCCCTTCAGTCTACGTCCTGTTATTCAAGCAAAGTATGTCTGAAAACTGGGACAAAGGAAGACTTTAGGAGAGAAGCAGGGACAGTGAGTGACCTAAGGAACTCAGGAAGAGCAACTTGACATAAGAAGCACTCATTCTCCTGAGTTTCCGGGTGCCCATTGCCAGCAAAACTGGAAACTTGCTTCTGCCCGCCCTCCATCCCCACTCCAGGAGACGAGAGCTGGCAACAGATTTTCACTTGCTTTGTCTAGAAAGATTTAACATCTAAAGTCAACAGACTTTTTTCCTCTAGGACACTGTCAGACAAAAATAGCTAATGAGTTAAGTCTGTCTCCAGTACAGGACATTTCCTTTGTATATGAGCCAATTTCATCCTTTTCTTGGAAATGGTTCCCACTCCATTTTCTGCAAACAGGTGTCAGCAAACTACAAGCATTGGGCCAAACCCTACCCTGCAAGCTAAGAATGGTTTTACATTTTTAAATGATTGGGGAAAATGACAAAAGAGGAATATTTCAACAAGTGTGAAAATGATATGAAAGTCAAATTTCAGTGTCCACCAATAAATATTCATGGCAGCACAGCCACACTCGTTCTTTAAAGATTGCCACAGCTGCTTTTTCACTACCACAGCAGAATAAAGTGATTGCAACAGAGCTGGTGTCGTGTGCAAAGCCTGAAATATTTACTATCCAGCCCTCCACAGAAAAGGTGTGCCAATCCCAGAAATCCAGGGATGAAGTCCAGAATTTAATACAGAGCAAGCACTGAGCCGGGAAGCCTTCTGACAAGAAAACACAGGGGTTGGCCAGGACTGGTTTCCAGTTTGAGGAGATTAGATGCTATTTAAGAGGAAAACAGCATCCCCACCCCCAAATAAGTCATTTTCATCTGACCTCTCTTCTCTCTGCTTACTAGTTTGTTTCCTTCCAAATCCACTTCAATCCATTTGAACATAAGTATGTTATCTCTAGTCTTTCAGTAGGAACACCTTTGTTTGCCATTAGGAAGGTTATTTTGTTACTAAATGTTTGGAAATACTGTTTTGTGGCAGATGAATATACCCCTGCTTCAGAAAGAGTCAAACCACTTGGCTGTCTTCTGACATCTGTGGACTTCTCTGTTTTACCTTTATTTTAAAGTGCTACATGTTGGCAACAAGGAAAAATATGTGCCTATGATTGTTCATTTCATAGTCTCCTGTTCTATTCAAATATGCCAATTATATTGTAAAAATGAATTAGTAATTATTAGTAATTAAACAAATGCTTGTACAGCTTAATACAGTAAATTTATGCAAGAATTTATTTTAACAACTATGCAGAGATGTAAATATTTATGCATCAGGATAGTCATCTCAGTATTATTGTAATACTGAAAAATTAGAATAAGTTACTATCCAACAATGTGGAATCATTAATTATGGCATTGTCCTGGGGTGGGATTTCATGAAACCATTATTAAACATGACTTTCCAAAAATACTGGTACATGGGAAAATTTGAAAACAAGATACACACACAGATATATGTGAAAATATGTATTATATGAAAGTATTATTCCAAAATGTTAATAATGATTACATGGAGGTGGTGAAATTAGGGAGACCTTCTGCTCTTCCTATGTTCCTTTGTTTTTCAATTTTCTAATTATTTTCTTATAAAGTAATAAATGCTCTTTATAAAATTTTCCAACATTGAAAGTTAATAAATAAAAACAAAGCTCCCTACCCACCACTGTGAATTCCATTTTTCACAAATACTCATGAACTTTTAGTGTGTGTTCTTCCAAACCAGTTTTTCTCCACAAAACCTCAAACCTCTTGCTAAATGTCTATATATTAGATAATGTTCTGCAACTTGCCTTTTTCAGTAAACCATCTATTTACTATGTCAATACATGCATATGTGTTGTATTCTTTTTTTAAAAACTGCCACAGTAATCCCCTATGACTGGACTTTGAGTTTCCATCCTACTTTCAACAAACTTACACACTTATCTCTGCTCATTTGTGCCAGTATTTCTGTAGGTTAACATCCAATTGGAAGACAAAATGAGCATATTTTAAATTTTGATAGATAGTGCCGAAGTTTCCTTCCAAAAATGTTAAAAAAAATCTGTGCCATATAGAAATTCCTTGTTAAATTCAGCAGTACCAAATCGGTGCATTTATTTTCAACAGGTGAAGTGTGGGATCTTCTTAGTACAATAAGCTACATTTTTATTATTAATGAGTTTGCTTTTATTTTATTGGTAATTTGTACTTCTTTTGTATGCTGTTAATAAATACCATTTTCCATTTTTCTTCTTATTTCACTTTTATTCCCACTGAGTTGCTATATCCTCATATAGAGAGCAAACCTTTGTTATTTATATTACAAATGTTTTCTTCCAGTATATCATTTGCCTTTATACCGTATGAAGTCTTTCATCATAAAAACTCTTAATTATTATCTTTGTATTAAGAAAATTAAGTATATTTTAAAGTGGATCAGTATAAAGCCTTCAATAGATATGGATAAAATGGAAAGTTGAAGCATCAATATGTTGACCATATTTTTCTCACTGACACACACATTAAGTTGCATCTTGCTCTGTAGGGATTTATAAGTTTAGACTTGGAAGACAGTTTCCATAATTATTCAAAAAGAATGAGGTTTTTAATTGAATACACTCATTGCACTAAATCCACAATCATTTAATTGTTTTGCTAAAACAACTGATGTTTCAAATGATGGCTCCATTTGATTTTTCCTTCCATTTGAATGCTTCTAAGCAAGGAATGGAATTAATTATCACAAAAATATTCATGTAATAGAGACAAATGCCATTGAAACTAAAATGATGATTTAGATTATCTCATTTGCTGGAATTAGCCAGCTTCCAACCTAAATGCCAAGGACAACAGCATTTTAAAAGTCTGTCCTGCTCATTGAGAATTCAACTTGCATCATGTCAAAAGGTATTTCTTTATATATAATGATGCTTTGATTCTTTCCAGGGTTATGCTCACCACTTTTCATTTTTGTAATGCTCCAATAAGTGTCTTGAACCCAGGGGTCATACCAAGTGGGTAGAAAAGACCAAATTAACCTCAGGTGGCCACGGTGACCCAGGAGTTCACTCAGGATGGGGTGGCTTCCTGCTAGCAATGCACTCTGGAGAGTATGTCACAATCGCGGCATCCCAAGGGGTCCCAGGAGCCCCATTGGCTCTGGGTCTGGTTCTGACTCTTACAAGCCTCTCCAAGGCTAAGTGGAGCCCCCACCTCAGGTTAGGCTCGTTCTACTCAAGCCAAACTTGGGTTCCTCCCAAATGACCTTGCTGAGCCCTTTATTGACCTTCCTGAATTCCCAAGGACATTCCTAGAGAATTCAAAATCCCCTCTAGAGTCCAGAGACTTGATGGAGTCAGTCCAGAGGCCCTGGGAGTTGCCTTATGCACCTCCCTGTGGACTCAGAGGCCCCAGTGACAGAAATGGGAGCGGTCCTGTTAAAGCGGCAGGAAAACATAAAAATGTCTGTTTTCAGCAATCCTGTTTCTTATGCCATTTTATATAAGAGACTAACAATTGTAAAGCACGATATCATTTTTATGTACCAGTAAGAAAAAAAAGCCGCCAAAAATTTAACATTTGAGTATTTTAAAAAATACATTATAATTAGAGTCTTCACAATTTTTTAAATGAAAAATGTAATGTTTTCCCCACAGACTTCCATGTCTCACCTGTCAGTTTGGCCAAAAAAAAGATGATGATAATGATGTTTAGTATTTATATCCTCACAGAGTTTTCTAAAATATTTAAGGTAGCTTAGTTTGGTTATTTTCCTCTTATGTCACTATAAAAAATGCTACATTGCTGGAACCCAGAGGACACCTCCAGGTAGACAGAAACCTTCATGTGACAGAAGGCTTCTGCTACTCCATGCTAATTTTCTAGGACACACAAACTCTCATACTTAGCACCCTAATTTAATTATAAGCTACCAAATGTAAACCCACACACAGCAGCATGTTTTGGAAGTGAGAAATACTCAGTGGTCTGTCTTTTTCAAGGAAAGTCACGTCCTTCTTCATGTCTTTGACACCCACCCTTTGCTTTCTTTATTTTTGCTCAGTATTCTTCCTAAACCCATGGCACAAAAGTTATGGAAGGATTACGGCTGTCCTATCATGCGTCCTGGTCATTGTCATGTGGAATTTCTCAGTAAAAAAATGAAGATGTCAATTACTATAAAGGGATAATTATAAAAGAGTCACAATATGTGTTTTCCATTTGGTTTAGGCCTAGCTCACATGGAACAATGTTCTTTATATATATATATATATATATATATATATTTTTTTTTTTTTAATTTCAAATTCTAAATGCCTTAACAGTAGAAACACATGGTTTGGCCTGTTGAATGGATTCTGAGTGGATGGGCCTTCTAAGTCATGTCTTTATCACTCCTGACTAATAAAATTCTCTTTGAAATTTAAAATAAAGTTGTTTTACAAGGGCATGAATCATACTTGAAAAGCTTTCAAAATTTACTGAATATTGTGGGTTTTGCATTTAGTTAATTTAGGCATCAATTACTAATTATGAAGCTTGTAGAGCATAAGCTTCTACATTCTACATCCAAAATCAGTGGAACAATTCCGTGATGACATATAGCAGAAATCTAGTTTGCTTCCATATCTCCTCTCCCCTCTTCTAGAATTGACATCTTTTTGCGGGGTACATTTCCCCTCAGACCTCTCCCCAAGTGTTTCTTCCTAGTGACTGTCCCTTCCTAGAACACTTCGGTCCTGGCCAAGAATGGTTGGTCCAGGTGCAGACCCTTGGCCTACAGGGGACTCGTGAGAGACTTTCCTTGGGTCTTTTTCATTATCATTGGGAATATAGGTTCAATCCTTCTCCAGTGACAAAACTGGGAAATGCAGTGCCCTCGGGCTGGAACAGCCAAATTTCTAGACTTGGAAATGCAGGGTACTCATCTGAGTTTACAAGTAGAGTTTACTCAGAGAGGGAAGTAGATACCAAAGTAAAAGGAGAACCCGATGTTTCCAGTTTCCCCTGATGCCAACTGTATTCCTGATCTTCCTCCAATCACACATGTATTTCAGAACTTTCTTCTCTTTGTCTGATATAGTCTAAGTTAGACAGCTGTGGTAACCACGAAGGTCCTTGTGGATTTGTGTGTGACAAAACTGAACCCTAAGTTCTTGTTCTAAACAGTAAGGGGGGGATTAGGTTCAAATTATATGTATAATTATCTTACCACTCTCTAAACATCTAGAACATTCCCATTGAACTATAAATGTAAGTAAGATTCATGAAAGAAAGAGAAAAAAGGTCACTTTTGATATGGTCATTCATGAGAAAGACCCAGATGTAACATCTCTCAGAGTTGGGGCAGTTAGAATAGCAGTAGCTGTGCCCTTGGCTGAGAATCCAGCCTGACTCCAGTACCAGCCAGCCAGGTGAAGCCTGGTGGGCCCTTCATCTCTGAGCCTGTGTCCTAATCTGTAATATGCAAATAGGAACAAGTAACCTCCACAGTAATTGCCAGTTCTTTTCAGCTCCTACCACACCTATTTAGGGGATTCTCATCCCTCAAACAGCCACTTCTTGAAAGTAGCAACTGACAATATTTCTGGATATTAAAAATAAAAATCTGAGGAAACCAAGCATTCAGCTGGGTTTGTGACTTATGAATCCAGTTAACCTGTCACCAAAAAATGCCAGTTCTTCTGTTCTGTCACCTTTCCTTCTGCAACAGAGAAGCTCTCAGCTCCCAGACAGTAACTGAGTAATCTGCCTTGACTAAAGGCAAACAAGCTCACTGATGAGCGTAAGTTGCCAAGGTCACAGGATCCATAGTTCCTGGCATGCCTATAAAAATTCTTTTTTCAACTTTTCAAAGTACTGGACAAATATAAAACTTAATAATTGATCTATTGCCATGAATGCCAGACCAAGTTCTCAGTACAGAAGGAAGGGTCCCTAAAAGGTATCTGGCTTAATTTCCAGGCTATTCCTGAATCCCTTCTGCTCACCAGCCTTAAGAAGAGGATCTTTCAAGATGACATTCCATCTCAGAATAGCTTTAAATGGTGAGAAGAGCCTCCTTTTATTGAACTCAAATCTCTTTGGCTCTCTTCCCAGGCACCTGGTCCTAATTCAGAGGCCCAAAGGTGTCCAAAGTCACATCCACTCCACCGGTGAACGGAGCCCTTCACGGCAATGCTCACCGTCCTTTCCACGGCCAGCTACCTCCTTCCTAAGGCTACTCTATCCTGAGAAGGTCCCAGCAACTTTCACTCTCCATGCTCACCGCACCCCCTCAGTCTACATGCTCTGGAGGGCAGGGCCTGAGCTGGCTGAGGCTGGACAGCGTGCTAAGGGAAAGTGCCCAACAGACCCGGGCATGTGGAGAGCTGCAGCACATTTGAGCACTTCTTCGATAGCCTCTCTAATAGTTTGTATTCCTGTTCACAGTCCTGGTTGCAGGAGGATTACATGACCCGTTGAACTGACACTAGGCTTCACCTTGTGACTTGCTTGATGAACCCTATCAGACAGGAGAGCCACTGTTGAGCAGAAGCTTTATGAGCTGCTGCGTGGTCGATTACCATTTGTCTCCTTTGGCCGCAAGGTAGGCAGTGCCCAGTTAGGGGCTCTTCCATCAGCCTGTCCCACAACAAAGAGGTTTTAGGACAGGGCTGCAGCGAACATGTAGGACCAGCAAGGAAATAACCTTTGCTATTGCAAACTGCTGAGCCTTGGGGTGGTATGTCCCCGTAGCAAGACTGTGCCTCCTCCTTTTGGGAAATGCTATCCTCAAACATGGTGTAAATAGCTCAGAGGTGGTTGGCCATATCCTCCTGTCCAGCTATGACCTGGACTGGCCAGTGAAGTCCCTCCCAACCCCTATCCCCAGCTCACCCAGACATGATGATCATACTGGGATCCCAGCAGGACCATTAAGCACGGTCTCTGTGACTTTTGTTATTTTTTAATGGGCATCACCAGGTCTAAGTCTTTAGCATAAAACTGCCACTTGCTATCATTTGGCAAGAAATAGCTTGTCTAAGAATGGCACCAATAGAAGAAAGAAGGGCCAGGAAATGGAAAAAGAAGTGAGATTTGGAGCCCAGGCTGTGCCATGATTGAGGAAGTATCAATACATTGCCCAATGTCTTTAATCAAAATTTTTGTTCATTTGTTTCTGAAACTTACAACCAAAAACATTTGAGCCAAAACATTTCAAACCAAAATAGACTCACATCCCCTCTTTGACAGTCAGTGTGGGAGTAGAGGAGAACATGAAAATCAGACTTCTTCCTCTAGTCTGCAAACCAGATAGAAATGAAGCAATTCTAAACCAATAAGACTATGCCCCGTGTGTAAAATGCTTCTAGGGCTCTGTAATAAACAGCTTGACTCACATACTCATTCCAGCACTTAAGGGCTTCATCATTGCAACATGCTCCCACACAAAGACCCACCGATTGACAAGTACCTCTAGCATAGTTTCTCTCATTCTCTTCAGCTTCTCACAAGCTTAGGGAGCCTTAGGTGTGGCTTTCACAAAATGGACATAACCATTGGCACAGTTCTTGAGCCTGAGCCACATGACCCTATGCAGCCACAAACTGTATGACTGCATGGCATGCCCAGAGATGGCCAGAACTGGGAGGTGTTACACTGGATGCCAGTGCTGTCACAGGTCTGACTGTAAAGTTCCATAACTGCATAGAAACTGCATTATAAAATGTATGCAAACTCCTATTGGATAACAACCAGCAGCACACTTAGATGGGTCCTCTCTCCAGGCAAGTTTCAGCCAGAAGTATCGGTGCCTAACGGACCACAGATATTCCCAAACATCTAATCCCTCTGCTGTAGGGTCATCTGACTCATCAGGTCATTCTAAGGTTTCTCAAAGGCACCAAAACCTAATGTTTATTTGTTTAAGCTTCATTTGGGGGCACATGGGAGGAAAAGTCATTCATGAATACATTTTAAAAATGTCTTTTGGTCATTGTGCCTAAACATAGCTGGAAAATGCTGCTTTAGGCCAAAACTCACAAGGCAGCTGTTTTTATCAATAGGCCATCTCCTACTGACCTTTCAGGGGGGGTTGGGCACCACTCAGCCTTCCTCTCTTTCATATGTAAATGATAACGAGAGTGGCTACAGGGACTGCCTTTACAAATAAATTTGGAAATAGCACCAGTGAAGCTTTCCCTGAGACAACCAGGGAAATAACAGCTTAGCTTCTAAGTAGCGCTCCAGGGCAGGCTGCCAGTTCCTGGACTGGAAAGAGTTAATGCAACACAAACCATCTCAGAGGGTGTCCTCAGACCTGAGAAGATGTGCCAGCGGGGAGGAGTCTATGAACCAGGTAAGTTTCAGGTTGACAAAGTGACTTCCCAGCATCTCTGTCCTCTGAACTGGACTGTTGTAACTTCATGTACTTTTACTGGGGGTGTTGGAGTGGAAGGGGGTAGATAACAATGCTCTCTGAATTTTTTTTTAATTTAAGTATAGTTGATACACAATCTTACATTGATTTCAAGTATACAACACAGTGATTCAACCGTTACCCATATTATTAAATCCTCATCTCCACTAGTGCAGTTACTATCTGTCAACATAGAAAGATGTTACAGAATCATTGGCTATATTCTTCATGTTGAACTATTATCCCTGTGTCCAACTTATATTGAGAATGTTTGTGCTCCTTTATCCCCCCACGTTCCCCACCCACCCATCCCAATCCCTCCCCCATGTTAAACACCAGTCACTATTCAGTGTTTCTGACTTCCTGCTATTTTGTTCATTTTGTTTTGTATTGTTTTTATATTCCACAAAGAAGTGAAATCATATAGCATTTGTCTTTCTAAACCTGGCTCATTTCACTTAGCATAGTACTCTCTAAGTCCACCTATGTGGTTGCAAAAAGCAGGATTTATTTTTTATGGCTGAATAATATTCCATTGTGTATATGTACCACATCTTTATCCATTCATCTATTGATGGACACTTAAGTTTCTTTAACAACTTGGCTATTGTAAATAATGCAGCAAAAAGGGCCTGAATTATTTTAAAGCTAGATCACATTTCTAAGGGGAAGAAAAGGTGCACATCAGTAGTATGCATCCATAGTGCTATTTTGAGGCTTAAATGTATGTAAAGGGCTTAGAAGAGCGCAGAGCCCATATACATATGGCAAAGGTGTTCACCATTGTCATTTAGTTCTCAAAGTGTGAGGAAATATGCCAGGAGATGTTATTAGATTATCAACCTTCAGGAATTCTGGAAGGAAAACAATGAAGTAGAAATAAAAAGATAAAATTTAAGTATTTGAGCAAAATAACAGATAAGAATCTAGTGGGTAAGAGAATATTTTTCTGCTTCATCAAAGTAACACATTCAAAAATTCAGTTGAGTCAGTCTCTGCAAAAGAGACTTTAAAAAGTGCATGTACTATATTTTGTGGTTTACAGAGCAGCAGTTGGTGGGTTCTTTTCATAGACCGTCTTCTGCACAATGGCGTTACGGAACACGCAAAATCATGGAGACCCAAGTTTAGTGTTAGTGAGTTGGAGATCTTGGCTCTGTCTAACCTTGGGGAAGGTCACTAAAAATCCCTTTGATTTCACCTTCTATTTAGATAAATCAGAAGGTAATATTTTTGTTTAGATGAGAGAAGCAAGAAGTATCATTTAATTCTGAAAGTTAATACTGATGCCCGCAGTAAAGGAAATGAAATCCTTCTCCCTCTGAGTTTCTGCAAAATGGTGTAAGTCCAGAATACAAGTCTGTAGTTTGGCAATGGCTTCAAGTACACAATTTCCATTACTAAACTTATATCCTTTATATTAACCTGCTCTGATTTACCTACAAGTAGAGGAGATTGGGGAGAATATCAGTCCACTGAATTCCTTAAAAACAACGAGGCCACAAGAATTCATAGTCACTAGTATTTGTTATATTATAATATTAATTTAATAAAATACTGAGAGCCGCTTGGTTGCCGTTGAAATTACTTAAGGAAAGTTGTCGTTGAAACTTTGTGTCTGGTGTATCAGTGGGCTCTGAATTTGTTCAAGGAAAAATATAGAAAGACCATTACACATTCACCATACATATTCAGATCTGTAGCCTCAAATAACGATCACAATATTTTGATTCTAAAAAATAGCCCGATTCTACCTGCATAATTTCAAAGGGCAAAACATCACAGTACAAGGCGCTGACTAGGAGAAGTTGTTAAACACAAGTGCAAGAACAACAACTGACGTTTAGTTTTATAGTTGAAAACATTTGCCCACGTCATCTAATTTTATTCTTACAGGAACCCCATGAGGTGGGTCTTGTTTGTCCTGTTTCCAGTGCAGGTTTAGACACCAAGGGTTAACGCCCACCTCAGAGATGCTAAGTGACTGGCACCAGCTAGCAAGTCAAAGCCCAGTGCTTTTTTCACTGCACCACCCTGCCCTCCAACACAGCAGTAAACATGTAAGTTAACATCACCAGGGGAAGCATTACCGAGTTACGTGGATTGCATCCTGCACTGGAACTCTTTCCAAGAGATTTTCAGCAGAACAAGGTACCCTCTCCTCCTTGGACAGAGCACAGACAGAACCAATGTGGGTGGCCAGCCAGCACACCATGGCTGCAGCTGCCAGAGGCGTTCTGCTCTAGGGATCTGGGGAAAAGCGACACCACGCCAGTGAACAGTAATGATACCAAGTAAACCATCCGCAGAGCTCACAAACCACAGCTCCACAGCTCCATGGGAGCAGGGCAGCTGGAGATCTCTCAAGTAATTCCGGTCCACATGATCCTTTAAGGAGGGTCAAGAGCTTCCCTGGCCGGAAGTATTGCTGAATCACACAGTGTCAACAGATCTCTGTGAGATGAAAACCCCTGTACTTGTCATGTATTTTAATGGCCCTGCTCCTTTGGCTATTGATTTGGCAGGTGTGTGGCGAGGGAAGCCATCTTTATTCCAATATGGACCTGGAAACAGCAAATTTAATGCCAACAAGTAAAAAGTTGTGGGCATTTGTCAATTCTGGATACAGATGAGACCCTGAAATCTTGGTTTACAGACTCTTCATTTCTTGCATATCTTTTGCTAAAATTTCTAGTTTGGTTTGACTTGATAGGCATCTAAAGTAGAACAAAGCAACTTTAAAAATTGGAGGTTGCAAAAAAAAATAGTGGATGCCTAGAATTGAGACAGTTACCATTTTAACAATGTTTGTCCTGAAACTATGCTCCTTCCCAGTCCATCTGCCCCGTGAGTAGCTGATGACAAAATTCACGTAACTGCGTGTCCTTCATTTCACGGAGTCTACAGCTCCAGAATTCCAATCTTCCATCCCAACTTTTCTAATAAACATTATACATAACACTCCATTAAAAAGTAGATCTCAATTCTGTTTCTTCTTCTATAAGAATATCCTTTAATTTAAGGATCAAATAGGAAGATCGCAAAAGACCCTCCTGTACATTCTAGCTGCCAAGCCTTCACAATGGGCCCTGCGGCCTTGAATCCTCGCAAATCCAATGGTTCCCCATGTGATTTTAGTCTAGTCATTTGCCCTGTTGTGATACTGAGATTTATCAACAAAAGATGTATATTTGATCTTTGTCCCTGCTTCTGGCACAGAGCTCCTAAACCCTTTGGATTTCTTCGGTGATAAGGGCTATAAAGGTATTTTCTGTTATTCATAACAAGGCCCTTCAACCACATGAGAGTTGTGTTAAGGACATGACTTTTGGAAACTGTTAAGGATGGGGGATGGTTGCCAGGGGAATCAGTCAAGCTACTGAGGGGTTGGAACTTTCAGCCCCACCCCAGAACCTCCAGGGAGAGGAGAGGGGCTAAAGATTGATTTCAATCACCAGTGGCCAATGATTTGATCAATCAAGCTTTTGGAATGAAGCCTCCATAAAAACATGGGGTTCTAGGGTTTGGAGAGCTTCCAGGTTGGCGATCACATGGAGATGTGGGGAGAGCGTGGAAGCCCCACCCCTTCCCCACCCCTTGCCTTCTGTGTCTCTTCCATCTGGCTGTTCCTGAGTTGCACCCTTTTATAATAAACCAGCAATCTAGTGGGCAAAATATTTTCCTGAGTTCTTTAAGCCACTATGGCAAGTGCATTAAACCCAAGAGGGGATCTGAGAGCCTCTGACCTACAGCTGGCAGGTAAGAAGCCCAAGGGACAACCTGGATCTGCAGTCAGCATCTGAAGCGGTGCTGGGGGTGGCAGTCTTGCGGGACTGAGCCCTTAACCTTGTAGGAGCTGATGCTAACTCCAAACAGATAGTGTCAAAATCTGGTTATTTGCTTAGTGGTGTTGGTAAAAACACACATTGGACCTATTAAGTATCTGGGCCTTTCTTCAAACAAAACAGGAATGACAGATGTGGGGAAAATGATAGTTGTTCCACAGTTTCTCAGAGATACTGAGACTTGGAGAGAAGGAAGCAAGATGGATTTTATTAGCCAGACTTTGACCAAATCCTTAAGTCAATCAGGTTGACTCCCTGACTTGACATCTCTTCTGAACCAGCCTTCCTCACGAGGCCTTTTCTCCTGGTCCTGGGGCCTGTGCTTCCACCACACCCCCTGCCCCGCTCACGGATGCCCTTGCCCCGTTGAGGCCCATACACACATTTTCTTTGGAACACACAGGGTGGCCAGCACGATGTTTCAAAATTTAATTATTTGCCAAAACACAAAGTCCAGGAGTGGGCTGGATTGTTTGAGGCCTCCTTCTGAGGCCCTCTGCACACCGAGGAGAAGCCAGGACTGCTCTGCCCAGAGCCCTCAATGCCACGTGGCTCTGGGTTAGAGTCCTCCACAGGGCACTGCAGGGATCCCAAAGGGAGCAGCTCAAACAGGCAGGGGGCAGACAGGCCAGGGGTCTGACAGGACAGACTCAGCGGCCCCCCTGAGGCCCTGGGAATTACTGCCTCCAGCGCTGTGGACACCAGGACAGCCAACAGCAGCTGCTTCCAGCTCATGGAGCACCGGGGCTCCAAACTGGAGGGAGGGCTGGAGAGAATCAAAGGGCTCTGAGAGGCACCCATCTGCATCCTGGTGACACAAAGAACTGTGGGGTTTGCAAGACTTGCCTTTGCTCACAACCTTCCCTAATTGTAAGCCTGCAATTCCCTTCCATAAGTAGAAAAGTGGCTTTTGTTTTCCTGACCAAATCTTGAGCTGACATAAGATTTCTTATAAAAACCCAGTTTTCCAATTTGTTTTTTAATTGTACCATCTGGCAGAACTAGGCTCACATGCCATATGGCAACCAGTGTCTTGCCCTTCTGGAGAGGTACACATCCTCCAGGGGCCAGCATGCCCCTAACGTGTGACACCGAGGCCACTTTCTGCACTACCTTCATCTACCTGGTACCTGTGGGCACAGGAACTGGAGTCCTGATCCAGTTTTTCTCCTACCACTCCATATCCCCTCTCCTGTTTTCACATGACACTGAATCCCCTCTAAAAGTTGAAGTTCACATGCTCCTTGAACCAGGCATAGTGCGCACTCAGAGCCACAGTGTAAGCGTGGCCAGTATCCTTGAGGCTTCCTGACTATTATGGCATTCTCAATGAGAAGTAATTTAAAGTATTAGCTTTCTATCAAAAGAACTATGCAAAAATTATAAAGACATAAATTTATAAAGAGTAAAAAGTGTGTTTCTCTTAAGATAAAACACAAGATCTCAAAGAAATTTTTATCTTAGACTGGCTGTCCCATGAGCACTCACTCATGAGTTCTCTGTGGTTCTCTCTGTGGGTTCTTTGAAAAAGCCCAGTGCTTTAAGCTCCTGACAGTATTTATATTAATGAAGAACTCTTCATGACTGAAAGGATTAAAAATGGCTAAAAGTAATTTAGGATTAAGTAGACTAAAAATAAAATAGGATTTCTGGGATTATGATAGGTTCCTATATTTTGTTAATGTTTACATGTTCACATTATTTATCTATCATTTTACTAATCATTTTGGCATATACTTAATGCATAGGGAAAGCTGCTGGGGTAAAAAGCACATAAGATAGAAACATTTTGTACTCCTAAGTAATTCTGAAATTGAGAAAAATGTGCTGTAACAACACTCTGGAAAGAAAAAGCATTTCAGAAACTGCAGTTACCCACCCATACAATATGAAATGATTTCAAGTTATGACTTCATGTGTTGAATGAAGGCTTGGTTTCAGATTAAAGCATGTAATTATTCTTCATAAATTCCATGAAAAGAAAGTGAAATAACTTAACAATGTTTTGATACTGAAAAACCTAAGTTAAATTGGGAAGGAGATGACTTTATTCTAAAACTCACTACTAAAATTAATTTTCATAAAAGCTTAGGAAAATATTTAACAGATGATTGATATGTATTTCAAAGAACTTAATTCTCCTAAACATAGGGAATAAAAGTACATCAGCATGCCACTTCAAATTAAGACTAATTTTATTGAAGCTGAATAAGAAACAACTCAAACCATATGCTTATTAAGTTGGGCAAATAAACTTATTGACTCTAGTAAGAGAACTCAAAAGTTTTGCTTATAAAGTTGGGAAAATAAATTTAAATCTTGTTCATGACAACACCAACTCCAAATTCTTACCTTACCAAATTAAAATCCAAGTCATATTTTAGGCCCCCCAATTTTCCAATTGGTGTAAAAAATTGTAACTGGTATAAAGATGTTTTAAAATTGTATTTGTGGAGGCTAAGTTTACAAAAATTTATGTCTTAGGAGACTTACTTTTCTAAATAAATTTATGAAAACTTGATTAAATGTTTTCCTTTGAGGAAAATACATATAGATTATCTAGAAAACCATGTTATACAGTAACAATAAAGATTCATTGTAATAATTAACATATTTACAATTTCTTAAAATATGACCTAATGTGAACTACAGACTTGAAGTGGTTATGATGTCAATGTAAGTTCATCAAAATTGCACCAAAAGTAGCACTCTAGCAGGGATGCTGATAACCAGGAGGCTCTGGGGGTAGGGGAAGGGTTATGTGGAAAATCTCTTTACTTACTGCTCCATTTTGCCATGAATCTAAAACTGCCCTGAAGTAAAATCTATTTAAAAGGAAATATATTTTTGATGTATTATTATGAAAAATAGGTATGTGAATAGACATCAAATCATCTTGCATTATGTTTTTGTGTCATTATAGCCCAAGATTCTATGAGGAAAAACAATGCACTTCCTACAGTTATTTTATCTCAGCCAGCCACGTGAATGCCTCCCACAAATCCCTTCTTCGGCTAGTCTTAAAGTTAAGTAACAGTTCTTTAATGGATTCTAAACAGAACACACAAATAAATCAACAAAAAAGTCAAACACAGAGATACAGAGAACAGATTGGTGGTGGCCAGAGATGGGGGATGGAGGTGGCTAAATGGGTGAAGGGGATCAACAGGTACAAACTTCCAATTATGAGATGAATATGTCCTGGGGGTACAAGGTACAGCATGGTAACTAGTTAACAAACTTCACTGTACATTTGCAAACTGTTAATAGATCTTAAAAGTTCTCATCACAAAAAAAAAAATTTCTAACTGCATGGTGATGGATGTTAACTAGACTTACTGGGTGGTCCTTTTGCAAATACACAAATGCACAATCATATTGCACACCTGAAACTAATACAATGTTTTATGTCAATTATGCCTTGATTTTTAAAAAGCGGTTTTCTTATCCTAAAAGTTTCCAGTTGAGATAAGAAAAATGTGGCCATGCTTATCATAGTGTGATAGTTCTCAAATCACCTGTTGCACTTGGCAAAACAGGCACCTGAGAACTACTCTCAGTCTCTGAGGCAAAAGGTCCAGGGTAGGGTCTGGAAATTTGCATTTCTAACAAATATGAGGTGACGCTGACACCGCTGGTTCAAAAGTTGAGACCCACGTCTTTGTATGTGGAAGGTAACTCTAGGAGCTGTTTTATTTTTTTTAATACATGAAGCAGCAAAACTCTGAAGTACTGTATATACTTCAGCAAAATTCTGAATACATACACACATACACACAGATGGCGGGTGTATATATGTATGCATTTTCTACATATATATATATATATGCACACACATTATATATATAACATATACATATATAAAATTATGTAGAATAAAATCCTGTTACGAACCTTCATGGTATTTCTGTTGATTGCAATAGGTATGTATCTAGTCTACTTAAGGTAAAATGTCTTCCAATGTCTATTAAGACAAGGTTTTGTTTTTTCCTTCCCCACTTGGTTGAAAAAGACAGCTGACAGTCAGCAACAGCTAGACTATTGTATATATATATACACTGGTTGTTCCCTAATAACAAAAAGTTTTCATATTATCACAAACTATCACCAAGAGAAAGATAAGACCTGTGGGCTTCAAAACCATCAAAGAAGCTCATAGGCCAATATTTAATCTGTCAAAACTTTGATCAGTTTAGCCATTTAATCAACAAATAACACAGGAGCAATTAGTTTGACTCTGAACTAAAATAGGTCAGGAGGAGTTTTTATAACACTTAAATCTAGTTATAGATAAGAGCATACACAAAAATTCATAAATACTCATATATTTTATTTTCCTTTTATTCTTCTGTCTCTCTCCAAAGATAATGTCCTATAGGTTAATCAATTGTTTCCTACATAATACTTAGGAGCCTTGAAGTTTTGAGTACATATAGACCTTGCTACTTAGGACTGATGGTTTAGTTATGGACAGTTAAATGAATACTCATGAACACAGGGCATTCAGAAATAAATTCTCCTGTTTTAAGTGTTCAAGAGTTTTTAAAAAGTATTTCCACTAATAGCACACTAGATAATTGACAATTAACTTTTATAAATGGTTATTAAGCTTGCAAGAGTCTACAAAGCACGTTAAGGAAACATTATAAAAAAATGAAAGTGCTTGTGTATGTTTTTCTCTATCCAGGCTGCCCTTTCTGAATCCCTTTGAGGTCAAGAAAGATGGGTAGATAGGTTTTCAACTGCTGCTCTAAGTGAAACAGTTTAGACATCCTGAAAGTCTAAAATAGGGAACTGTTAAATAAGCATGCTATTCAACTCATGATAATAGTGTATAGCCACTCAAATAATAACTATGAAGACTGTGTAACAAAATAGAAATGTTATTATGGTGTAAGACTAACAAGAATGAAAAATTTATGTACATGTCACAGTTATGCATAAAATATATGAATATGGAGGAAAACCTTCTGTAACCCTCCAAAATATGTCAAGGAGCATACTATATTTTTAAAAAGATGCATCATTTATCTGAAATTCAAATTTAACTTAGATTCTTGTACTTGATATGCCACCCCTAATACTGAACAAAATGCTTAAACTAAATGATAAGCATTCCAAATAGTTTAAGTGCTATGCTTAGTTGAACAAGTTTGTATCCTAGTAGAGTGGGCAAGAGTACAGAAGGGCATCACAGCCTATAAAAAGAAGCTTTATTTCTCAAAATGACAAAATAAAAATGTATATGTGGATATATTTTAAAGAAAATTTAAATATCAATAGATATTTTCACTTTTCCATTGATCTGGAATAAACATCTCAGATAATTTAGGAGGAAACAAGCCATCGAAAGGAAATGTATTATCACAGTGTTTAGAGCTAAATAATAAGCATAATTAGCTTGAGAAAGTACCCTATAGAAATACAGGAGCTGTAATCATTTTTTATTTTAAAAAATTGATAAGAGACTTTGAAAGAATTATGAAAGTGATGAACTGACCAGTGTTCAGAGTATGCAAATGCCCTCAATACCTGGCCTTACATATCTTATTTGGTATTTAAGTTTGGAACTTCCAAGGGTGTGGGTTCCCATGCTGGGCAGTTTCTCTAAGTGTCAGACACATCAATAAAAGATGTACAGAGGAACCTCGAGAAAGCAGCTTCCAGAAGGCATGAAAATGCCCCTTGATAATGCTTAGCGGATTTGTTCCTTGGGTATGAGTGAATAAAATTTACAAACCTCCATTCCTATCTAGTGAGACTGAGTTAAAAATTATTTTCTGTGTGGAAGCAAAATATGATCTCTAAATTTAAAAGGGCTCTGGTTAAATCTCAGAGATGTCTTCAAACTTGAAAGTCTTCAGAATTCAAGCAGAAACAGAGGCTGAGAAGCTAAGCAACTGAAAGACTCAACATAGTTGAAGTTATAGGAGTCATGATTTTACTGAGCACTTAAGGAAAAAATATAATTTATATTCCCTAAATTACATTATCTGAGGACACTACAAAAAATTATTCAGTACACAGATTTCACAATTTGATTTACAAATAGCCAACACAAAGGACTTGTCTGACCGGCTGGTGAGCACACATTTTAGTGTTTGGGAACCGCAAGTTCACAGTTCCCAACAGCATTTACAAACTAGTCGTGGCGTTCCTGAAAATCAGACATAAATAGTGTCATGAAGTGAAACTTTTCTTTCTGAATAAGGAGATACAGATCCTGTACTGATTTATATTCATTGTAACAAAACAAGCTTTTCAGAATGTTTCCCCACATTTTACTCCTCACTTACATCACTAAGTCTTAAAAACTTCCAAAGCCAAAGAATTTAAATATTTCTAGTTGAGACAGAAAATTTGCCTTTGAATGTTTGTCTATGGGATCAAAACATGGCATCTACTTGAAAGACCAAACTAACCTTTAAGGGAAGGTTGGGTGGGAAGAGGCTGTGGAATCAATGGGGTTCTTCTTTAGGTGTCAGTCTTCTCCAGAAGCATCACCAGGTCCAAGAGAAGGACATGAAGTCAGTGCCCTCTGCTTCCAACAGGCTGAATTCCACAAGGGTATTCGTGCTCAAATACAGCCACTCCAACACCAACGGGTACAGAGGCCGCATTCAAAAACATTCCTAAGAACAACATCTCTGCTTCTCTTCCTTTGACTCAGAATACTAGGCTTTCTTTTTATTGACTAGTTGGATGGCTAAAAATTTATGTTGTCAGCACACATGTAACAATTTTTATATTTCCTTCAATCTCCATAAACTTCTTAACACATTCCACAGAATTGACATTTATGTTTACCTCTCAGTCCATCATAGACTCATTCTACTTGTGTAAATTATTTCTCAGGGTCCTTACACCAGTACAGAGGGTCACATTTGAGGCACAGCTTACACAGCTCACCCACCATCAATAGCCAGATGTGAATCCAGTGCTCATGTCTGCCAGGGCATAATCTTAACCAGCACACAATCTGTCTCTCGAATGCTATGCCCAGGAGGGGTTCTGGGTCACAGGGGTCATCCAAGGCTTGTCCTCTTCCACACCTGTTTCCTTTTTATTTCATTGCACAATTGACTGAAATGCGTGGAGAGTGAACTCCAAGATGTGTTAACATCATTCATTTCTAACTAGCCTAAGATGAGAACACACTATTCCAAACAGCATTAGAACATTACACAAAATAGTAAGGCACAATCGATTGCACCTACCCTCTGGATCTCATTCAAATGTCAACCAATGCTGGAATGTTTCATAAGAGAAATAATGCAAAAAAAATGCCATCAAGAAGTGGACTGAGAAGTATGAGAAACACCTCACATGCTATCATTTTATTGTGAAGTTGTTTCCTAAGGATAAGTCACCCATACAAATTCTGGTTGGGTACATTGTTTCATAGGGAGTTTTTACAAGTTAGTCAAATACAAATCACTTATAAAGCAGAGCAGGTTAGTTATAGCAAAAGAGACTAAAGCATCTGCTCTGTTGGAAGGATTTGAAGTTCAAGTAAATATCTTAGATGTGATTGAAGGCAGAGTAAGACCCAGGGCCAGAAACACAAACACAAATCTACAGGAGAATTTTAAATTCTTCACCTCGAGAACAACTGAAAGACTTAAAAGTCTATCCCTGGGGAAACCTGCATCTGTCTTGAACCTACATAAACTGCAGTTTGACTTATAGAACCTCTAAAGGGGTAGGAATTGGGAGCCAGGAGGAGACGAGGGCAGCCAAGTCTATATCCTCACTGATTTATAACAATACTAAAAAGATACAAAAACTAGTTCTTTGGGTGGATGAGAGAAGAGCAATAGAACAAATATTAGCATTTGATTACAAGTAACACCAAGTTTTTATGACTCAATTAAAAATGCATCAATTGATACCTATCTTTGCCTAATTATGTTTTAGAAGAACAGTGTTTGTGATTTGCTCTGCTAAAGCTAATTTGGCCTCTGTGGTTTGTATTAACAATGAAATATAAAGGTACAGAGTTGCAGGGTAGGGAGAAGACAACCAGACAGGGTTCCCAAACATAAACGCAGCATCCGGACCACCTGCGTGCATTTGAATCTAGCTCTCTGTCACAGACACACCTAAAAACCACTTCTTATCATGGCCAGTGCCAGGTCACACCAGGGGAACAGAGGAGGTGACTGTTTCAAAGTAACTTGTCTTTCTGTGGCTTAAGATACACTAAACTATTAGCTTCAGAGTTTCTTACAGTAAAAAAAAAAATTATATGAATGTGACTGCAATGAGAAGTCGACCACAACCTGGAATTACTAACTAGTTGGTACTTCATAAAACTGCAGTGGTTTTGGTAACCAAAATGTAAATGTAGAGGTCAGGTTCACTCCATATTCGAATTTGGAATCATTGTAAAATAATTAAGATCATCAGGCTTAATCCAATAGGATCCACCAGAATTGTATGGGATCACATTGCAGCCACAGTGCCAGTCAGTACTCCAGACCTGCTTGTGGCTAAAATGACCTCGCGCCGCCATTACTGCCAATCTAGAATTACACCAAGTTACACTGGGGTAAATAAACCACCCAGCCTTCTTTTAAACTTTGCATCTGTTACAAACATCAGCAAGATCCTGCTACCATGCCCGCAACCTGTGAATTCCTCGGCATATTTTTAATAAGAAATATTTACCACTAAATAGGTTCTCCTCAAAAAGACATTTTGTTGCTTTACTTTGTTAGCTCAATTTTCTTCCTTGCATTTTTCACAACTTGAGATAAGTTAGACACCTCAGCCTTTAAACAGAACAATTGTTTACCTGCTTGCTGGCTGCCTCCAGAAAACTGGCAGGAAGAAAACAATGCAGGCTGTGTGACTGAGCACCTACTATGTATGTCAGGTGCTGAGGGAGTAAGGAAGGGCAGGGAGGAATAACCAACGAGAAAATAAAAGGCTGATTCCACACACTATGGATTTAGAAGACTGCGAGGCAGCCTGTGACCCCAAATCTTAAAAAGAATAAAATAAAGAAAGCTGCAAAGAAATATCAGCAATTTATAAAAAATTCCAGTTACCCAAATCGAATCTAAATCTAATGACATAGGGCTCTGAGTATAGTCATGTAAATGTGAATCTAATACTTAACTCTGCAAGGCCATGTTGCTATTTCTATAGTATCTATCACTTTGGGATCTATGGTCAGAGAGAGACTATATCTTTTCTGTTCGTAATTATATTACTTAAATGACAATTATGCAAATTAAATCATTTTATTTTGAACAAACCACCTTTATAAATATAAAATTATATTTAAAATACAAAATTCAGCAAAACATCATGTCGACTCTATTTTTTCCATTATTCAACATAGCTGATGAAGTATTTTTTTTTCTCATATACCAGAGGAATTTGGCTTGCTTAATAATTGCTCATGCTCCCCAACAAGCTCAAATATCTCTTGGCCAGTCTTTCTTTTGAATTCCAAAAGATTTTATAGTCTGAAAGGTCACTGTCTTCTCTGACACCAATGTGGTTAAGCAGTGAAAATGATCTCTATTACTGTATAAGAGTCCCATGACCAAAATATAGGTATATTCAACCTCTCATTGATCTGTACATAAGTTCTCCTTGTGAACTCTCAATTACGAGTATCAATTATGGTGGGAACCGAATGTATACACTTCATTATAAAATCATGTATCAAACAAGAAGACTTCTTTCAATCTCATTTAGGACTTTCAATTTTTCCAGTCTCTTTGGTAAAATAATCAAGACTGACCTTCCAAAAGTTGTGACTTAAACAATTAGACAAGAATTGTTTCGCAACCTCCTGCAGCAAATGCAAATGGCTATGAATGCTATCACTAAGAATTTATCTCACAAATTTTATCTAAGAAACTAAAACTGTAAGTGTCCCTCCTTTAAATTCTGGCCCAAGAACAAATAGTCACACATAGCTTCCATCACATGTGGTCAGCTCTTTTATTTTAGATTTAATGTCATGGGAATTAGGAGCATTATTGCTTAGGAAACAAGCCAAAGTTCTGAAATAAATATTTCAAAATAATTATTTACAAGTAGATTTTTCTATCAATAAGAAATGAGGCTAAATTCATTAGTAACATTAGCAAGATCTTGTCCTTGAATATAGCAAGATTTGTCAACAAGAAACTTGGATAAAATCCTATTTATACAAAAGCAGCCAGAGGAGTCATTCTAATAAGCTGATATTTTAATTTTATAAAAATTCTTGGCTATCGGAATTTTAAAGTAAACAAGAAAGTCTTACTCATTTAGTTCTCTGAGAATTAATTAATATAAATTATACATAATGTATTAAATTGTTTGTATATAATTTTATATATGTGTGTGTATACATATATGTATAATATGTGTGCTTTTCTAAAAAATAAGCCAACAGAATATTATTCTTTCACTGAGACATATATAATTACACTTTGTTTTCCCATCCAACAAGGTTCGAATTTACAACAGAGCAGGTGAAGTAGATACTTCAATTATAAACAATTACCAGCAAAACGAAGACTTGTTAATTCCAGAAGATCTACTATAAGATTTTTAATCTCAAGACAAGTAAAATTTCACTAAATTAGGTTGGTTGGTAGAGAAGACTGTATTAGTGTCAGTGAGGAATATATCCTTTCTTTTTCAAGAACATAAGTTGATTTAAGTTAATCTCTACACAAGGCAGAGATCTGTAGTGCCTTTGCTAGAAAGATAATAATCAGGGCGTAGATAAGCACAGGTAGTACTGTGCCCCGCAGACAGTAGGTATCTTCACGCATTTGTTGATAAATGAATGGGTGACAGTCTAATAAAAGACAAGTCAGGCTAACTGCATTCAAACATGAGGAGGTTATGCTACATTTGCCTAGGAGACTGTGCCACTTGAGATCAGGTCATCTGGCAACTTGCTATTCCTCTAGGATCACAATAAGTACTATATAAGAGCCCAAAATGAAGACAATGAATTAATGAATTTAATTCCCAGTTCCTCCCAGCATTTTCTGTCACTCAAGTAACCATGTATTGTGTCAGGCCATAAGCTGTAACATCACAGTGCAAGAGTGAAAATAATCCAAAAATGCTAGCTGAAAACACCTACAGGACATGGGTTAGGGCACAGATGTCTCCTGACAACAGGTGCACAGTGCCAAACAAACCACATCAGGTAAAGGCAAGGTTCCAAATGTGGGCAGTTAAACAAGAGGAAGCCCCATGGCCTCACTCTCTCTGCCCCTCAGGACAGCAGCCAGGACATGCGTCAGCCTGTCAGCAGCAGCCTCACTCCGGGCAGGGTCAAGCCCTGGGATGAGACCTGGATGTACGTGATGGCTCTGTTCTTCCTGTTGGCGGAGTTGGAAAAACACCAGCAGGGAACCGTGGCCCCTTTCCCTGCCCCTCAGAATAAAGGACCCTCTCTAATCTAAAAGCTAACCCTACATTTTGGCATTGGATTATATATGGTCAGCTTTTCAACTTAAAAAGATCACTCTGGCAGAAATGGAGAAAGTAGAAAGATGTACATTAGGAGCACTTATGAGAGTCAGCCCTTGTGATAATTTTTCTTTTTGTAACTGAGAATCACTTTTTTTTAATTACATTTCCAAGTAATAAATGGAGAAAGAATGCTTAAATATGTAAATACACACATACCAACTTACACACCCATATGTACTGTGAGTCCTCTGTCTGCCAGGCATCCAGAGTGGGGGATGGGATGGATTTTGGAGTGAAAAAGAAAGCCACAGACCCTGTATTTCCTGAGCACCAAAGCAAAAAGTATATGAACGTGTTTTACAAACTACAATGTGTCTGACAGAAAAAAAGACATTGTTATTAAACCTTGTTACAGCGCTTGCAATGATAAATGAGGCATTTCAACAATTTTAAAATGCAACTTTTGCCAATATCTCAAGATACTTGAGGAAGGAAATTCCTGTCAAATATACAACTGGGTCACTTTGTTTAGCGGACAAAACTTAAGTTTCATTCTCGAAGACCAGCGCACTTCATTGAGTTGTTGCATTGTTTCTGCAACACAGCTCAGGAAACCAAGACACTGCTCTGCTCTAAATAAAGGATTACCCTTTAGGGAAAAGCCTTTTGTTTTTAGTTGTAACCATATGGAGAAAAAGAAAGAAACTTCAAAGCCATGATGAAGCCGCTCTATGCCAAAGACTCTAGCCCAAGACAGGACAACCTTCTAGCCCTGGCTGACAGGAACGTCGGTTCCTCTCTTAGAGCAGCACCATTTTTTTCTGAAATGTTTAGAAGTCTTTGCCAGCATTGGCTTTCCATCAACTTGATTGCATGAAGTGGCTAGGCATGTCAGAGATAAGATAAGCCAAGAGAAGTACAGACAGAGTAATTCACGTCTGCTAGCGTGTTGACTCGTAGTGCAATTCTGTGAACAATCTGAGAGCCCAGATGTGCGAGAAGTGGCCATGATTTCACGCAAGGAGTCCTGTCCTCACCCCAAATGAAAGCCTGGGTAGCTCTGGTTATTTCCCCAAATACAAGTTTGGGCTTTCAGTGTGTTACCCTTGGATCTGCCTGACAAGTAGAACAGCTGGGCAGCTGAGCCCTCAGGACATCAGGAGCAGCACCCCACCACCCCCTCTCCTTCTCTCCACGCCCACAAAGGCCTGCAAAAAGGTAACCCACACACAGAGCCCCATGCTTGAGGATTCATTTCTTTGGTTTAAAGCCTTTGTCCCTGCTTTAAAGTAAATATTCTGAGAAGTGTCAACATGTTTTCTTCAGCCACAGTTTTTTTTATTATATCATTTTCTGAGTGGGTCTTGGTGGTGAGGGACGGTCTGTTATAAGCCAGGCACTCCCTCCCCCTCCCCTTCATTCTCATTCTAGGACTTACCTCATTGCGTTGCACTACATTTTGAGTGCCCAGCCGAAGTACTGTGACTTTGTCATTTAGTGTCCCATCTGCCGATTAAAGAGCTACTGTTCACACACCAGGAACAATTTTTCTACCTCTGGTTCACTTTCTTGGCCACATTCCACAGTCATTGAAAACACTCAGTGGCACAATGGAACCAGGCGACACCACCAGCAGTTTTCCATTCTGTGGACTACAGCGGGACTGGGCCACCCCAAGTTTAAGGGGAAGTACAAGCACAGGAACTATGCCTTTCACACGGTTTGTATTCACAGAATCAGCCATATGGGTTGGCCCATAAATGACTGTTGAACAAACCAATGAAACATCAACATCATAATAATTATATTTTTCAAATGTTTATGACATGACAGATACTAGGTCACCAGCACTTTAAATACATTAATTTTTTTTTAATTCCCCAATCACCTTATGAAGTAGGTACTACTATTATCTCCATTTTACAGATGAGGAAACTGAGGCACAAATGAAGGAATGAATGAACATAATGACACCATTTCCACTGTTGTGTCAATATTAATGTATTGAATTTGGGCTTACTGTCAGCAGGGCCTACTCAATATGTTGAAATCAAAGCATCAGGGGAAATGGGAGAAGGTGGAGACAGATAATGATAAACTCATGGACATGAAAGGACTCTGACAGTACTAAGTACTGTGAAGGTAACTACGGAAATGTGATATGGCAGTGAGGGTGGTGTGGAAATACATCCCTTAGGAGTGACATTACCCTGAGACCTACAGGAAGACTGCTCATCAGACCGACATAGGGCAAAGCTCTTAAATCAAAAATAGCTGTTTCTGAGTAACAGAAGTAATTCCAGTGTGGTTACATGGTGCAGGCACCAAAGGTTTTATAGGCCAAATTAGGGAGTTAGTGTTTGTTTTTTAAGTGCAATGAGAAAGCACTGGAGGTTTTAAAGCAGAGGGATAGCATCTGACTTAAATGTTTAAAAGGGCCAATGCAGCCAGCATGTGGAGAAGGGAATGCACAGACATGTTCAAAGCAGGAAAAGCCTCAGAAGGCCACGACAAAGGCCAGTCCAGAGATGACAGGGCGCTGCAGGAAGTGGTCCAGCTTACTTGAAACCCTCGTTGCTTTTCGCTGTGGTGCTCTAGGCCTGGAAAAGTTGATAGCCTGGTTATTTGCAGGTATTCTACAAAAGCTGAAATATCCAGTTTCTAAAATGGTTTCTCTCCTTTGGACCACTTTGTTTTTAAATTAAAAGATGGTGCAAACATAAGTCAGCAAGCAAACATAAGTAAAGGACGGTTGTGTTTATTCTGTCTGCTAGTGGGCTTGACAGTGGCCACCAACCAGGGCTGATTTCATGCCCACACCTTCAGAGGCTCTTCTGAAAGGCCCTCTTATCCCAAAATAAATGCTTTCATTGGTCTACCGGTAGTCCAAAGTTCCTACAGAATTTTCCAATATGTGATCCCCAGAACACCAGTGCCAAGGGAAATAAGTAGGGGTTCTGTGGTCAAAGAGGTTTGAGAAACACTGCAGGTTATACCAAATTCTTAGAAATTCACACTTTGCATTACATATTAAGCTCTGAACAGTCTTGCCATCAAAAACATTTACATGTATTTAGTCCACCATTTCTCAAAAATAGCCAAGCATGAGTATCTCACTGTCATAAAATGCTGGATCAAGACATTGAAAGTATGTAAAATGAAATTACCTAATACAATTCAAAGAGCCCCTTGGGGAAGGAAGAGCAGTAGATGACTTAATGAGTTTCATTCTTTCTGACTCACGAGGTCACCCTTGAAACGGCTGGGGTGGCATGTCCCACGCTCCTTGTGAACCACCGAGTCACAGGCCACTACAGCTGGGACAGGTAGGTGAATTCCATAACCCGTTAGCCAAGTTCAGAACCAGAGTTGCTCAGGAACACAAAGTAACATGTAACAGGACACTGTCCAGCTGGTCTACCAAACCCACGGAGATGCTCTGCTGTGCTGCGGCCCCTTCCACTGCAGCTAACACAGGCCCACGCCCATCGGCACCAGCTGGGGCAGAGAGCAAACCGACCTGGCATCCTTGGAATCTGCTTTCCTTTAAGGAGAAGTGGTAGCTCTGTGACTTTGGGAAAATCCCTAGGAATGTTTAAAACACTGCATTTTAATCTATAAAAAAAGATTTAACACCTACTTGGGGGAGTTTAAAGAATAAGAAGTCACATATGCAGAAAGCCTGGGGCCGACGTCCATGTGGTCTCTGCTTTGGCTCATTTGTTTCCTTTTCATGCCTCAGGTTCTCATGGTCAGCTATACAAAGCAGTCACTTACTACATTTTATTAAAAGATGGAATAAATCTTCCAACTATTCCAAATAACTTTTCATATTTCAGGTACTTCAAGTTTTCCAGAGAGAAAGCATATAATAAATTCTTGATATTTTACATATTTAGGTTTAAAATATGCCAGGCACTTCCATGTTTAATCTTCTTAACAAGCCTGAGATAGGTCCTATAATTATATGTATTTTACACGTGAGAAAATCGAGGAGCAGAGAATGCAATATTGCTGTATATCTATAGATTCCATGTTGCTGAGCTGCTCAGCTGCCATTAAGATGGTGACTATTTAACTCTCTGTAATTAATAACTTTCCATGGCATGATATGAAATTGACAGTAAGGAGGAAAAATTATAAAACTGGTGAATTAGACGATGAGAAGCATAGGTGAATCACTCTATATTTTTTAGTGGAATCAAGGTCTGCCATGATTTGTCCTACCCTGCAATCTCCCAGATTAATGGAGGTGACAGTATGAAAATGTGTATGATTTTTGCAAAGGTGTTTGAATTTCCTTATTCGATCAATCAATTTCTATAGTTAAGCCATCAGGTTTCAATAAACAAATTATTATTTTCCACACTGATAAAATATCCAAAGTTCTCCTTCATTTATTAGCTCATTATTTTCCCACACAGAGACATTGGCTAACATCCAATAGATAACTATCACATATACAAATGTTAATAAACAAATTCAGAACAAACTCTGCACTCAGCAAGTCTTCTCACTGATTTTAATACATCACAGGAGATCTGTGATGAGACTTATGACCCCATAACATCCCTTCCTGGAAATTAACCAGATCCCACATTTGAAATATGCCTGCAGGTTCTGCCATGGAGTCACAATAAGGTTGTGTAAGATACAGCTAGTGGAATTGCAAATGCAGCTTCAAGCTTCAAGGCAGTTAGATTTTCCTGTAACTCAGGATCACATAACTCAATGTATCAGTCGTTCAGTTGAAATACCGCAGTGCCTTGCCCACAGGTACTGAAAATCTATGTGACACATAACCAAAATGTTCTTCTTAGCAGAAATTTTGACATTATGTGAAAAAATTCTTGACACCATCAAGGTGTTTAAAATATCCTCAGAACATAAGATTAAATAAAGTGAACACTGAAAAGTATTTACTCTGCTTAATGTTTTTCCACTTATTACAAAAATGATTTTTATATTGTAAACAGCCACACAGAATCACATCTGTATTGTGTTTTTAAAGGTTTTCTTTTTTTAACTGTGCAAACTTTGATAGTCTTTTATATGATTTTAGAAGTCATGAAATGTAGTCTGATTAACCCAAAAACCCATGTTCTTCCCCTCATTCCTGAATCTGCTGGAAAAGTCCTGGAAGCCCACAGAAGGTGGGAAAGGAAAGAGAAAAAGGTAAGGAAGTAGTTTTACTGAATGGCGAGCCAGGGTGAGTGGGAAGGTGCTGAGCCGTGTTTGGGCATATTACACGGGGGCCTTGGATCAGCTTCCGGCGGAAATCCTGTAACTCTGAGAGACTCTGAGCTTTAAACCTCTACCTGATGAGAGACAATCATACTTGGTATTTATGTAGCCACATGTCAGATGAGTACCTATGGCAGTCTCTAGAGAAAAATGTTGAAAACAAACCAAAACACTTGCTCATTCTGAACTTGTTCAAGGAATAACATCAAAAAGACCTAAGAACTGTGGTGCTAAAAGATGGGTGTGTTTACAAAGCAAGTGCACTTGAATCACTTTTGCTAGAAATACATGCACCAGAATGAGTGAATGCATGACACAGCCCTTCAATGAACACCTAAGAGCTATTGTTAGCACGGACACAAGAGCCCTAGGAGTTGAGACCTCTCACACAGCATGCAGTGGGGGTGGGAGGGGGAGCACAGAGGGCCCTGGTGAGGAAGGGAGCCATGAAATCCAGCACTGAGCTGCAGATACCATGGGTGACCTGTAAATCTCTCTTTCATATATTTTCCCTGTATTGCATAATTTTTTAAGGAGGAAAAAAGAAATAAGGTAACCAAAAAAACCAACAGCTTTTCTTATGTTATTAAGAACTGAGGTGGAGATGAGTGCCGATAACTGAGCCAGGAACACAGAGATAGGAAGGTCTGAATGATAATATTTAGACTTAAGGGCAAGAGTCTTTAAATATTGTCAAACTCCTCTCAGGCAATAGCCAAAAGAGAAACCTCGAAAGCAATAATGTCACAAGTGATAAAGAGATAGGAGTCAATACAACAAAGAAATAGACATGAATTTTCCTTAACATTGGAATAGACAAAAACCAGTGCTATTTTAAGATAGGAAAGGCTGGACACATTATGGAACAGCTTTGGGTTACTGTGTTATTTTAGTGAATTCTGGGAAATGAACAATGGGAGAGGGCAAGAAAAACTGATCAAAATTAGAGGATAACTTTAAAAAGTGACTGAAAGCAATAAGGTCACCAATGGACTATTAACACCACAGTTCAAATGTTCTTTTTAAGAAAATGCAATTCAAATTTATAAAACACAGTTATAGTGTGGTTTACACGGCAAAGATAAAATTCCTTTACTACTGCAAAGCTACACAAGGCATTTCTAAACCAAATCTGACCATGCCCCTTGTGGCTCTTGTTACCATTGCTGAAGATTTGTGTACGAGTCTGTGTCGGGAGCACGTGAGGAGCATCACCAAATAGCAGATTACAAAACCTAAACTAGATTCCTTTCCTTCACGCAGCTGCCCTGAAGAAAAAAATCATCAATCAAATACCTAACATGACATAAAATTATTTTCCTCATCAGTTCCTAACATCTCTTAGAAGAGCGCAATAATATAAGTATGATGGTTATTAAGAGACCAGAACAATTCAGATGTAAAAATTCTTGTTTGTTGGCCAAAAAGTAGTGTTTTATAGTTGTATCTTCCAATCTTGAAAAAAGTTATGTGCAGAAATATTACTGTAAGAATCATGAAAAGATTTCATAGCTTTGAACACCTATTTTCTAGATGATGTAATTGAGGAATAAAGAGTTTCTGTGTCTTGGTAAAGTCTCATAGTTCATTATTAGCAACATCAAGACTTATCCACTAGACCTTCAGACACGGGCCCTTTCCAAGATATTTGCTGCCTGGATTCTCTAGCAGGGGCACATGTGTCCACAGCAATGCCACAGCAGAATACTGTTAACAGGCAGCTACAGCCCAGGAACACAGAAGCTGGGAAGAAATGGCAGGGGCGGGGACCACTCAGTTATGCACATATCTAAAATTCAGGTCCGTGGGCTTTGGTTCAAAATGATCAGCTTGTTAAAGTTATACAATCCTCCTCCTTTTCTGCACCTGTGGCTGAAACTGCTGACCTAGCAAGTATGACCGCAACAGAAAACAGATCGATTTGTGTGGTTTCAGGAGAGCTGAAAACATTTTAAAAAATAATGTGCACTTCAAGGATGATGCTGGGGTCAAGCTTTACCATTGTCAATGGGTTTTTCCTTCCCTAGTCACTGCAAAGCAAGTAAAAGGTATTACTTGTCATATACTGATAAAATTCACATTTATGAAGTTGCAGCACAAGTAAATTAGACAGACTGGTATCAATTTTATATTCAGAGATGTAAAAACCAATACCTACAAGAAGCTAGACCTCAGTTTTCAAACCTCTGAGATGTTCAAGAGAAAAAAACTTAGTCCATGAATTCTTTAATTAGTCAACTGGAAAATATTCCTTCACTGTTTGCAGTGTGTTACAGTCCTTACTGGACAGCTTAAGTGTAGCAACTGGATACAATTTTGCTGTCAAAAAATCTGCAACTCAAAAAATATGTTAAATATCTGCTACATGTTAGGCAATAAATTTGTGTTGGGGATACCAAGAAAGAGTACATAGGATCCCTGAAGTTGCAGAAATGTGAAAGGTAAGAGAGCAATCCTGTAATTAAACACAAAACTGTGATAGTATGAACCAAGTGCCAGGTGAACACCAGGGAAGAATTCATTCTGCCTGGGAAGGAGATAAAGAAGGGGAGATATCACAAATGCCACACTGTTTCAAAAGTAACAATGAGTAACAGCACAGATGCCTTCCAACATATCTGTTTGGGAGGTGGGGGGAACCAGACAGATACTCACCTTACAAACAGGTCTCATTCCAAATCTTCCTTGAAAGTTGATTGGAATTCCAAGTTGTAATTATCTGCCCACGGAAACTTATGTTGCTCTTGATGAGCAGGTGCTTAATCTAGCCTTTGACTAGTAATAATGCCTAAATTCTGGGTCTGGAACTAATAATTAGACCTAAGATTTATTATTTATCATGTGTCAGACACTGCATCAAGCACTTTACAAGCACTGTCATCTAAGCCTTTCAACAATCCTCTGAGCTAGGTTCTGTTATTATCAACTCATTTTCCAGAAGAAATAACTGAAAAACAGAGAGGTCAAACAACTTGATCAAGGTCACACAGCTAGTAGGGCAGGCCAATATCTGTACCTAAACAATCAGGCTTGAGAGCTGCGGAGATGAATCAAAACAGTATATTTCCCCTTGGATGTCAGAAAGCATGTAATACAAATAAAAGAAGGAAGTAGAGAAAGAATTTTTGTGTTCTGTTTCCTGGGGATACAACTAACCCCAGGAAAGATGTTCTACCTTTGATATTGGAACTCTTCTTGGTAAGCCCCTAAATACCAGTTGTCGGGGGCCAAGCTACTCATGCTGCTTGACAAAGTCCAGGCTCGAGGATGCCTTCAGAAGATCTGGAAGCCTCCCAGCTGGCCCTTGTTATTTCCCGCTATATTATTAACTTTCCCACGCGCTTCATTACTTGGCGCTCTAACAAAAAGTACACCATAATTCTCAGAAATATAACAAGAATTTACCCCCCTTTTTACAGTTTTATTCCAAATACTTAAGGCAGGTAGCCAAAGCTCAAGGAAAGTTCACCCTACCTTTCCTGCTCACTCAGAAGAAACTCCCTCTTTGGAACCTATACAAGGTTGCTTCCTTTCTGCCCTAATATTACAGCAGAAGAGTTTTATAAGAAATTACAGCATAAAGAGATATGGGAACCAGGACTGCGGGGAGGACCCCCTCCTGACTCAGCAATTGCCCAGAAAAGAATTAGTAATAAGCTTCCTTTTCCCACTATAGAAGGACCCCCTAATGTAGCTGTAGAGATTTTTGGGTAGAAAATGGTACTTTTCTAAAAGTAAACATAGCATGGGAAAAATTAATTGATGGACTCTGTTTCCCAGTCCTATTTCATATACTGGGATTCATGATCTATACATGAATAGGTGGTTTTTGATTAACAGAACAATGGTTAGTGCAGTTCAAGTTTTTTTTATATATAGAAAAGAATTAAAAGAAATAGCCCAGCTGGTTTTGTTAAGTGAGAAACAAAAGGAAAGGTGTGTTAATCAGTAGAATGCTTACTGGAGTAGAAATGGCTAGGGGGAGTTGATAAGTAATCAAGGACAGAACAAACAAGACCAAGACAGCCTTTAGGCCCTAACTGCCCTTGCTATTGTTTCAATACCAGGTAAAACGCCGCACCCCAGGAGACTGGAGACGCCTAATGGTTGTCTGTTAAGTTCCCCACTCAGAATTCTATTGATTGTTAACTTGTATAAAATAAACGACTACTAGCCTTATGCTAGGAGATGCTTGCACCTTAGTCAGGGTGGGTGTCTTCTCATTCGCGACGCCGTCTCACTCCCCTTCGATACCTCACCCCAGCTGGAGCTGGACTCCGGCAACCAGTGATACTGTGACTCCTTAAAAAAATCCCTGGAATCAGACCATACCTACATCCACCACATAACATATCTCTCTCCCCACTCAGTTAAAATGTCCATTCCATCCCAACGAGGCGTAAGGTGGAAAATCAGCTGTTTGAACTAATTTACACTAACATACGGATGACAGTCATCTTATTTTTTTAAACAGATACTTACACTTTAAATAGAAACTTGTTACTCAAAGAAATGGGGTGGGGAAAAGTGAATGAATGTGCAGTTGGCAGGGTGAGGGGTCCTTCTTTAAGGGGCCCTAGTTAAGAGTAGGTGGGCTTTTCTCAATGTCAATTACATCCCTGCCTTTGCTCAAACCAGGCAAACCATTGTTGCCATTTACAGCTTCAACACAGTGTTCTACCCTCAACACAGAAAGTTTGTATTCTTGTCCAGATAGCAAGTAGATTCTTTTCTCTGGTTGACAGATGGCCCTTTCAGCTAGTTCTAAGCAAAGGCAATTGTTTTTTGCAAGTCTTTCATTCAAAGATTATGAGTCTGTATACCAGCTCGTCTGGGAATTAATTAAGGGGTCAGGACTCTGCGTTTGTAATTCAAGGCAGAATTTCATTTACTTGACCTAGAACTCTTCCGCTTACAGAGATCAAGTCAGAATCCAGTGGATTGCCTCTCACTTCTGGGAACATCAAGAACCACAAGCCAAACGTCCTAAGCCTCCTCAAGCCACACTATTCTGATTACTGCTTTGACTCCACTGTCTGTTATGGTAACCACGCCCACCTGGCTTTTGGCAACTAAGTGAGCCACTTAGCACCTGGGGCCCAAATACCCCGACTGTATTTAGGGGTGCTCAGTGTAGCGGCAGCAGCTCCCACTGTAATTTCTGACCCACAGAGGAGAACCATCATAGATAGAGCTCTTCAAGGATCTGGAGGCCTTTCTCACAAAGTTCTCTCACAGTTGTGGAGAAAGTCCTCCGGACCCTGCCAAGGTGGGTGAGCCGGTCCTACACAATAAGCCCGCTCTACCACTCCAGCCTCCCTCAGCCTTTGGATGCCATCCTCTACAGTGCCCCAAGGCAGGCCTGGCATTCTAACATTTAGCGCAGGTTGCCTTAGAGCCCATGCTCCAGCCAGCCAACCATACTGTAGAGCCCTCTCTGACCCGTTAAGCTGTAATAGTGAATCCAGAACTTCTTCTTAGTGGTTCCATATCAATAAGTTTAGCCTGATCCAGCTTTATGGTCTTTCCATTACTACCCCACACCCTTAATACCCACCCCCATGCATGTTCCTCAGATCTCTGTCTGCATAAATTGGGAAATTCATGTAGTTCTTTTGTACTGTACTGCATCTCCTCATGGATCACACTTCATACCTCACATTTAAGAGTCTGCTGGAACTTCCATCTAGTCATAGGTCTAGAAGCAGCATGGGGATGGGGATGGTGGGTAGAAAAATTAGCAGTGTCTGCAAGACACATTAAGCTACCGTCACGTGCAGGAGGCATAGGCCGGTATTTGTATGATCATATCCAGCCTCTTTCTCTATTTCTGAAACAGAACCACCTTCTCCCATTTTAACTGAGAACATTACCAGACAAAATAAAGATGGCACTTCCCAGCTTTCCTTACAGTTAGGTAGATAAAAAATATTATTAAATTCTGTGTAACAGGATGTGAGCTAAAATGATTCATGCAACCTGCATGTTGTCGTGTCCTTAGAGGGTAGGAAGGAGTGCCCTTCTGTGCTTCCTCCATCCTTCAGCCTTTGGATGCCTCATCAAGCTGAGGACAAGGGAACAAGCTATTTTGAACCATGGAGGTGAGTGCACTACTGCAATACAAGATCAGTGTCAGCCTCCAACCGCATAGAGCACAGTTAGCACCCCAACTTCAGATCACCTACATTTTGACTGTTACGTGAGAAATACAAAGTATATATTTATATAAAGCCTTATCACCCTTAGAAATCTATATTGAAAAGGACACTTGTAAAGAACAAAACTGTCTTTGCTTAGAAGAGGCTGAAAGGACCATCTCTCAACTGGAGGAAAGACTCTACTTGCTACCAGGATAGGAATACAAATTTGCTGGGCTGACAGCCAAGCACTGTACTGAAGATGGAATGGCAGCAGTGGCTTGCCTGATTCGACTGAGGTGAGGCTGGACCGCAGCTGACTGAGAAAAGCCCCAAATGCTCTTAACTGCAAAATAGATTCTTGAGAGTTTGAGCAGTGGAAGGCACATCTGGCTCAGCACATGGGGAGGAAGCAAAGGGACCAAGAGGCCGAGATGGAAGCCTGAGGTTCCCCAACACTGCAGGACACACAGGATGTGAACCCAAGGAAATACTCCTGTTGACCAATATGAAAGAGCAAAAACAAACCTAGACGAGCATCCACGACCAAGGTACTTGATGGGACAGGACATGTGCCCGAGGAGCAGTGGCATCAAGAGCATCGTTGCAAATGTGAGGTTACAGAGGGGAGGGAAACCCGCAAGGAGTGCGCAGGGATGACTGCAGGTGGAAGGTAAGTGTTGGTGCTGACCTAGTAGGGGTTACAGGGGGTGGGGGGGGGCGTGTGGAGAATTCAAAACTGGAGAAAATACTGAGGGGAGAATCATCTGAGATTGGGTAATAGAATAAATGACTCCTTAAGTGAGTAGTTAATACACTGACAATGAAATTTCTAAAAAAGAAATCAATCCCATTTACAACAGCATCAAAAACAACAAAACACCTAGGAAGTACATTTAACTAAGAAGGTGAAAGATCTCTACACTGAAAACTGTAAGACATCAATGAAAGAAATAGAATACGACATAAACGGAACAATATCCCATGTTCATGGATTGAAAGAATATTGTTAAAATGTCAATACTACCAAAAGACTCAATGCAATCCTTATCAATATTAAAATCACATTTTTTACTAAGTAGAAAAAAACACTCCTAAAGTGTATATGAGACCCAAAATACCAAAGAAATAGTCAAAGAAATCCTGAGAAAGAAGAACAAAGCATGAAGCATCACACTTCCTGATTTCAAAAGTTCCTGATAGTCATCAAAACAGTATGACGCAGGCATAAAAACAGACAAATAAGGCAATGGAACAAATCAAGGACCCATAAATAAACTCAAGCATATATAGTGAACTAATATTTGACAAGGGAACCAAGAATACTCAATGGGGAAAAGATAGACTCTTCAATAAATGGTGCTGGGATAACTGGGTAAAAGAATAAAACTAGACCCATATCATACACCACTCATAAAATTCACTCAAAGATTAAAGATTTAAATACAAGACCTGAAACAACAAAACTCCTAGAAGAAAACCCCTAACTCATAGAAAGAGAACAGATCTGTAGTTACCCAAGGTATGGGGTATCAGAGGTGGAATTGGAAGAAGGGGGTCAAAAGGTACAGAGGTCCAGTTTATAAGAAATAAGTACTAGGGACTTAATGCACAGCTAACACTGCTGCATGATATATAGGAAAGTTGTTAAAAGAATAAATGCTAATAGTTCTCATCAAAAGGAGAAATTTTTTTCCTTTATTTAAAAATTTTTTTAATTTTATCTATATAAGATGGATGTTAGCAAAACCTGTTGCGATAATCATTTCACTATATATGCAAATCAAATCATCATGCCGTATGCCTTAAACTCATACAGTGATACATGTCTGTTATTTCTCAATAAAACTGGAAGATAAAAAAATTTTTCTTAAGAAAAATCCAAAAAAAAAAAGAACAGTTAATCCTGTCAAAATCTTCACCCCCATATGACCAGTGAATTTACAACAGAACGCCAGAACTTACCACACAGATACACCATATCCATTCTTTTTTATAAAATGTATATAAAATCTGAAATTAATGTACCAAAACGTTTAAGTATGTCCATAATATCCTAATTTAATGAATAATTGTGCCTACCATTACAGCAAAAAAGAGAGTTAAAAAATGTCAGATTGTTAATCAGAAGACATGATAAAACAAGGCAACCAAAAGTTAGACATTCTGCAGAAGACTTGAAAACATTTTTTCAGTTGCTAATACATGTAGTTTCTAAAAATCTAGTGATAAATAGAAAAAATGCAAAATTTTGTTATGATTCTTAGATTTTTTTTAAATGATTTAGCTAAATATTCCAGGTAATTATTGGATAGTTCAAAAATTATGAAATTGTTCAAATCTGCTGATCCATTCTCTCCAGGATATTTAGAATGTGGATTCATGTTCCCTCATCCTTCTTGATCCTGCCATGTCCCAGTGGGTCTGAAAGGCCAGGTGGAGGGTCTGATGAATGTGATTAGCCCTGTAAAGGCTTATCCCATATACAAATTTTTAAAATGATTTCCAATACAGCCTTTTATTTAGCTTCAGTTCAATGGGATATTTGCTTTATTTTGTTTACCCGATTCCATGTCCTCAAAACAACTATTTAAGTCTATAAATCTTTAAAATGTATTATTTTAACACTATATACATTGTATAATCATATTATTCTTAATCAATTGTTCTTAAATATCCAGGTGTTCTTATACCACTCTAAATTCTCTTGAATATTTATGGACAAATTATAAAATTATATATATTATTACTATGCAACTTCATGTACAATTAAAGTAGCATAGGATCTGAAAAGAAAATGCCCATGTAAAAACAGATAAATAAAATCGTATTAAATAAAGACTGAAAGTGATGGTATAGTGTCAAAAGGCATACAGTTCCATAGAGGACATATTTAATAAGAAGAATGAAACTGCAGATATATAGAGTATTGAGTAAAACTGATGAGAATAATCCTGATAATTAAAAATCTGCTGACACATACACCAACTTTCAATTGCATAATCTGGCCCTAGGAAGGTACAGTATTGCTTTCATATGAATCCCACTTACTTATTCAGTCTCTTATGACTCATGTTTTACCTTCTAGTCTGTTCATTTCTACTAAAACATTCTTCAAGCATTCCTGCTCTTCTACACATTGTCAGAAACGCAATACCTTCCCTTTTTGAGCACCTGTGGCGTGTCAGGCATAATATAAGGTGTGCAGTGCACATTCACTATCTCACAACCACCCAAGGAAGGAGGTATTAATATCTCCATTTTACAGAAAGAAGAAAGAACAAACAAGCAAAAAGAACTCCATAATAACATAATAAAGGGCACAGCCAGGATGTGAATGGAAGTCTCTTCAACAACACCCCTTTCCCCCAGAGGTGAAGTCCAAAGCATCCTGCTGTTCTCTGACTATGAATAAGCACACTCTGCATACAAAGCTACATATCCATTGACAAACTACAGGGTTGACACATAACCTCAGCTTCCACAGCCCAGGTGACAAAATGAGTATTTTGTCCATCTGTATTCATGAAGTATTTTATTTTAAATGGATCTATGTATTTCTAGACTTTTGCACTATTGTATTTTTCCTTTCTGAAAGTGATAAATAGTACCTACCCAGGTAAGGCTGAGAGATGTGACAGAAAAGAAAGTGACTGCAAACACTGTTAACACATCATTCCGCAACTGAAACCTCCTGCCACAGAGAGCTTTGGAAGAGGCAGGGGGAATGACTCTGAACTCTAATCAGGCTTCATTTGTAATTCTTGGTGTGTGTGAAAGTGGGATTTCAAAATAACCCATGCCACATGAGGAAAAATACATTATGCCATAGAGGGAAAATTAGGTGCAGGTAGCCAAACCCATACAAAATTAAAAAGTGACTCTGTATTTTTGCTCTAGTTTTTATCCAAGTATCTCTAAAAAGAATTTTAGAGATTCTTCCTGAACTTGCACTATTATCCAAGTGTGATATTTTTCTAGAGCATTAATTTGTTGCTTGATTTCCTTCTGTGTGCTTTACAGTCTCCTGTTCTGCTTTCTCCTTTCCTCAGCTCTGGTCACTTCATTAAGAGTAAGGTAAGCATAAGCCAGTGATGCTACCTTGGCTCTGCCCCTCCTGAACCATGTGTTCTGTCCATGCCAGGCTCCCTCCCCTTCCCTGAAAATACTTAAGTCAGCTCTCCTAGGCAAAATATTTGGGAACTACAAGCAACACTTGGCAAAATGGAACATATGATAAAAAATATACCAATCCAATCACATCTCAGGAATAGTCTCCAATCAGAGACTTAAAAATTGTTGAGACAATAGAATCATGTTAGAAGAAAACAAATGTAAAAATATTTCTAAAGTACTCCAGAATTACCAGATATTATAATTATTAAAAATTGCATAATATCATGGAAGGTTTCATCTGTTAATTTTTTTATGTATTATTTGTAAGAAAAAATCGGAATGGCAATCCAAGTAGCCATAAATAATGCTATGGATCTTTAAATTTTTCAATTTCTGTTGATGTGGGAAAATCTGTCACTGGATTTTGTATGGTAAACAATATTATGTTATGTTATGGTTTTTGTTTTGCTTTTAACACTGAAAAGCCACAAAACACCTGCATAAAAGAGGCCTAATTTCACTTATCACTTCTCTGTAAACTTCTTTTAAAGGGAAAAGAAAAACTTTAAGCATCTGATTAAATACAATGGCAATTAATCTTTAACATCCATCATTAGGTAAAATGGCTAGAGCATCTCTGTGCAGAAAAAATTCAACAGAAATGTCAGAGAAATGAATTTAACGAGAAATACAAAAGCTTCTACAAAGCCTTGGCTTTGAAAGCTGCCTTGCCCAGATATTAAAATAGATGTCTATGTAAACACTGATGCTAATGGCAAACACATCATTGTGCTCCAAGACCAGGATATTAGGTGAACCTGCGTATTTGATTTAGTAGCACCTTGGGAGTAGGACGACCTGAAAACCCTCCAATAACCTTGACAATGTCCACTTGCTGTTGAAGAGAACTGAACGTTTCATTCCGGCAATATGTACTCAGTCCCCTTTTCCCAACAGGTGCTATGAATAGAGGCATCATACATCGGCGGGAAGTCCGTTGTCTTTCCTTAGCAGCAGCCCAAAAGTGAAGGGGTCTGTCAGGAGGGCAATCACCTGGCTTTCCCGGAGTTCCCCTCTCCCTAGACAGGGGGCGTGGCCCGAGGTCTTTGACCTTCCGCTAGTTCGCTTTCCACCAGGGAGAGGGAAGCAATGGGCTCCGCAGCTAGCGCGGCGTGGGGGCGTTCTCCGCCGCCCTCTGGCAGGAGACGACAGGGTACTACCCCACCCCGCGCGCACGCACACGCACACGCACACCCAGGTTGGCCTCTGCGTCCTGAAGACGCGTGGGAACTCAGAGCCCTGAGCTGGAAAGGGAAGGCGGCCGAGAATCATCTGGGCCCGCCGACTCCCGCGGTCTCGGAGTGAGGAAGCAGGACTGCGGGCGGGCGGGGGCGATCATCTCTGAGTCCTTTGAAAGCAGCTCTCTTTTCCAGAAGGTCGGGGCCGCGGAGCCGATGGGCCTACCTTGGGCCCCAGCCTGCGGGCAGTGAACACTGCACTGGGGCCCCTGGGGCGCCGCGCGGGAAGCAGGGAACGGAACAGAAGGGGACGGGATCGTATCGCGACCCCAACCGCGGAACCATAGTCCCTACTCCGCTCTGCGCCCCTGGGATCCTCCGCGCCGTTCCGAAGGCACGAGAGCTGGGAGTGCTGCACGCCGCTCTGGAAGCACAGCTTTACAGTTCTACTAAAGGGCTTTGCAGGGTAGACACCAATGATTTAGTCGAAATGATACCGCGCCAACCCCGGCGGCGTCAAAGCACTTGGGCTGGGGAGCGGGGTCCTGCAAGAACCTAAGCTCAGGGCGAGGTCGCTGGCAGTCAGAGGGTAATGCCTGCTGTGGTATCACTCAGCTCACCGAGTGGACAGAGCGGGCCGCAGTTAACCATCTGCCTAACCCTTTCGACAGTCGAGCTGCTACCCCGAGGAGAGGCGGGGAGGGTAAAGGGAGGCGTGACTGAGGAATTGGAGGGAGAGAGAGCCGTCTGACCCTAGTGTCCCTCCCCAGGCCGCCTCCCCCATGGGCAATGACAAACGCAAACCGGCCCTTAAGAGTTGAAAGCCCCTTTTAACTCAGGCACTAGCTTCCATTCTGCAAATGGTTAAGTGTGCCAGGCGCTTCAGATACACTGGTGATCCCCAGACCCGGGCACAACCTGCGGGTAAAGCACCAGCAAGTGCCACGGCGCTGTTTTCACGAAATCGCTTTCCAAAGCCTTCTTTCTTCTCAAACTTAAACTGGCGGAGAGAGGTCCAGTTATTATTATTAGTTATTATTAAGGACACAGATCTCTGCAAAATGATCTTGGCCTGAAACTCAAATGGCAAAGGAGAGGCCAAGGCCGGCCTGCGCGTGCTGGCCTCACCTTCTGTCCCAGGACCAGGTGCTGTTGCCACAAATTTTCCACTCTGAAAGCCTTCTCGGGCTTTCCGCGGAGGTTTCTTGCGTGTTAATAACACTCGATTACAAGCCCCTCCCGGGAAGCTGGGATCTCCCCTCAGCAAACACACCGGAGCCCCCGCCCCTCCGCTTTAATTACCTGCACAAATAAAACACCTAGCACAGGTATGATCTGGAGTCCTTAACCTCTGGCAAAATGCAAAAAAAAAAAAGTGGCCTTTTCTGCGAAGGCCGTGCTTTTTGTTAGTGCATTGCTACTTGGTAAAAAGTGTTGTTTTCTACCTCTGGTTGGGGATGGGGAAAGTAAGGCGCAGTCAGTCATTCTTAGAAGTGGGGTTCAAGGTAACAGGCACCATCTATTAGAAGAAACTCAGAAACTCTCACTCCAGGCACGCTGCCAGAGACTTTGGACGTGACACCAATTTGCTTTTAACGTCCTGTCAGCCCTGTAGAAATAATGAGAGCCTGGATGGGAGGTTGTTGAGGCTCTTTCCCTGAACCCTCGCCAGTGGCGAGGTGCGCAGACCAGCTTTCTAACCCTTTAAAGATCTGTTAGGGCGGGTGCCTAGAGGGCGGGACTGGGTCTAGTGGTCTACAGCCTCAGCGACAGCATTTGTGATGTAGGGAATTTTGTGCAATAAGAAAGTAAGCGAACGCCTCTCTCCCTCTCCTCACTTCCTTCTCTCGCGGTCTTTTTTTCAGAGCCATTTGGAAAGACGAGTCCTTCACTTCTTCCTTCACAGTGGCTGGGATATGGGGTGGGGGAGAGATGGTTCGGCACCGTCCGGATGTACCCTGTGCAGTGAGTGCGTCTGGGGACTAGGGAGGAGCGGATTAGTGCGATCCTGCCCTGTACCTGAGAAGGGGGTTTACAACTGCCTTCCAGCCAGACTTGCATCCTTTATGCACAAGTCAGTACTCCACGAAAGAAATTTCACGTGTAACTAAATAAAACAGACTCCAGCAAATGCGGGTATCGGTCGCCCGGACTCTGCCGCTGGACGTTTTAGAAACCTGGATCGTGCGCCCCAGCGCGCGAAGTGAGTGTCGTGTTGTGGCACCCAGGACCCCGCGCTGGCTTCCTGAAGCAAGTCCCTGTGCACTAGTGCCCTTAGCTTTGGTTTGCCTCGTAAGCCTGCCCCGCTCTCAGACGCCCCTCACTCTCCCCCAGTAACCTCCGCGCGCGGACCACACTCACCTACTGCCAGGCAGATGGGGAGCAGCAGCCTGAAGATAAGACCGCACACCACTTCCGAGGCCATCGCGTCAGTCCGGCGAGTTCGAGCAGAGGGGCGCGGCTTGCGTTTCCCTAGGACTGGGGGGCCAGGCCCATGCCCACCTAGGGCCTCCTGAGGCCGGCGGCTCGCAGCCTCCCGGGCATCGCCTGGGCGAGGGCCGCCGCGCCGTCTGCCCCGAGGACGCCCTCACAGGGCTCCGGCCGCGCCTCGCCGCCGCCCCTCGCCAGGCTTTGGCTGCCCCTCTAGGTAGCCCCTCGCCAGACTCGCGACCCCCACAACGGCTGGCCCATGAAGTGAAGGATCCTCAATCCGGTGGCTGCGGCTTCTTCAGCGGGTGGCCGGGGGCAAAGAAGTGGACGGGGCACTTTGAGAGGATCCTGGGGGCAGAGCGGCGAGGAAAGGAGAAGAGAAGCGTGTTCAATCCTTTCTCCTGGCTCCTGGGCGTAGCTACGTGGAGCCCCCTCTAAAGCCAAGGTGCCTCTCGGCGGCCCGCCCCCCGGCCCTCTGCCCACGCGAGCTGCGGCGCGCGGTCCAGCGCCCGGGCTCCCGGAGCTGCCCGTGGGTCACCAGAGGCCCAGCGGCGGATCCCGGAGCGGCGGCGCAACTCAGCCTCTGCGCCCCCCAGCTTCGGGCCTGAGACACCCGGGCTGCAGCGGCCAGGCGCGCGCAACCATCCCGACAGCACGGGGCTCGAAGTCCTCGGTCCGCGGTTGGCGCTGCGAATCCCTCCCTCACTAGAAGGAATCGTGCGAGCGTGGGCAGAAAACGAGACGAAAGCGCACCACCAGTAGGTCAAGCTCCAACTCCCTCCTCCACGGCCTCAATTAAAAAAAAAAAGTTAAATGAAAACCGAACGCCGTCCGGATGCCAGCGGCCCCCGCCCGCGGCGGGTGCAGCCTCGCCCTGGCGGCGCAGCCCCGGCTCCCGGGAGGGCGCGCACTTCTCCACCTTCAATGAAACTTTGGAAGCCTCTCTCGGGGACGGACGTGCCGCCGGGCCAATAGGACCGCGGCTCCGGAGCCAGCGCGTGGGGAGCCCGCCCCTGGGCTGCTGGCAAGGCAGGCTCAGTGCTGGGGGTGCGGAGGGAGAGAACCCACCCGCCGCGCGGGCGCGCATCGAGAGACCCGCCTTCGCTACCATCGGCCTTTACGCGTCAGCTCTAAGGAATCGCGCCTTCCACCGCTGCTCGCTCCCGCAGACCCGCACCTCTGCTCGGTCCTGTCATTCTGCAGAAACAGAAGGCACATTTCCTTGCATCCTGTCCACAGGGGGTGCCCAGGAGCTTACCAAACCCAGGAAATCTTTTAAAGCTTTGCCCCAGAGCTTTCCCAAACCCAAGATATCTTCCAGTGCTCGAAGAAAAATGCGAAGGTGTGGCAGTAGAGTTAGGGGCTTAAACAACTCTGTGGGACTGTCATTTGTGCCAATTCCACACGTATCACTTGCATTAAGAAGAACAGACCTGGAATTAATCCAGACCAGTGACCCTGTCCATATTTAACCTTGTAAAATATTTCAGCTCTAAAGAGGTCTGGGAAATCCCAGGTCTTTCCTAGAAAGGGCATCATTGGTGTCCAAGCTGTGCACCTACTTGATACATTTTGCAGAACTCGCCTTTTCAACCTCAGGTTTGTCTGTTGCTTGTTACGGCTCCTAGGAAAGAGTATGTTTTATGCCGTTTCTCCTAACAACCTTCTTGTTTCTTGTTCTCTAGGTGAGATTGAGAGGAATTCGGTTGTAGCTGGGAGATGCCAGTGTGTCTGGGTGCCTCATTTCACGATCATGCAAGAGTGGGGAGATCTGACTGGGGCACTGTTGGAATTCTTCCCATCTGTAGGGAGGATCATCGAGAATTGGCATTTCCTTCAAGAGGACAGAGAGGAAGGAATTTGACTTCCTTCTGCACCAGCGTTCTGGGGTTGCATTGGTTAGAGATGAAGTAAAAGTCTGCTGCTGATATCATGCAGACCTTGGTTCTCCGTGTTAGCTAAGTCTTCCTTTTTGGAGATAGAGTAAGCTTGTGTTTTAAGCTCAGATGCCCTCACAAATTCTCTAAGAATGACCAATAAACTGTGAGCCATTACTTTTTTATAAAGACCGGAGACAGCAAAGTCTTGGGAAGACACCTGGAAACTTAGACCATCTATGTGCTCAAGAAGCCTAGATATCTAAACCCAAAATGTACTGTTATGAGCCCAACAGTAGGGCTAGAGGGGCCGATAGGAACTTAAATTATCAGCAAATCATTGACTGCTACCAAGGAATGTTTTGTGTTTTGTACAAGCCTAATATAAATCTGCACTTTCTCCCACAAGTCTAGCATTTTGATGTTCACAGGTGGTGTCTTTCCCCCACCTTCTGGTGCAGCTTGGTCTTAGGACCTAATAAGAGGCCACAAAGTCTTCCCAAATTTTAAATAATATTGTGTCACCACATGAATCCTCAATTTTCTCTGAATATATTGTCATATTCTTATAGACTTCCCATGTTAACAGCTGTCTAGAACTCTTCAAAATAACTATATTGAATGCTTAAGTTAGGAGACACAAGAATCCCAGCAGGTAGACAATCTTACCAAATGTATTTCTTGCTTTCTTTGCCACATTGTGTACCAGTTTGGCTGTTCAGTTTTTAGAGATTTTGAGACTTGGATCTCACTTCTTAGTCTAACTAACTCATACACTCAAGCAGTTTCAGTTGCTAGACTACACCTATGAAGTGTTCTCCATCCTGGCGGTCTGTTACAGCCACCTAGGGAGCTTTCTATAAAATCTAAATGCTCACTCTCTGTACCAGATATTCCAATTTAATGCCCCAACCCCTGTGCCTATATTTTTTGTGACAGCTTTCAGGGCATATTGAGGTGTGCGGTTGGAGAACCACTGTCCTCATTCACATATCAGAATTCAGGAAACATGCCATCGATCTTCAAAACTAGCATCGCCAAGCCAAATGCACCTTTCTGGAGCTTTATGTTCACACTGAGGTTACACAAGCGTATGTACCAGTAGCCAGTGGCAATGTCTTTATAAGAGCTGGTTTACTCTGAAATTTCCCTAGTGTGAGGTGCAGTGTCTACTATCTAGACAGGCTTGTTTTTAAGGACTCTCCATCACACCAGGATATTGTTCCCATTGTCAGGAGCCCTGCTTGGCTGGCAACCTTTATCCTCTCTCTGAGGATGATCTTGTCTGAAACTTGGTTTGAGGTAAAAAAATGCTTTGGGGAGAAAATCAACTACATAGTAAGCCTATGAAACGTCTTACTTTCATATTGGGTGAGAACGTAAAGCGTGGGACCACAATTTTAGCACAAGTGTGCCTCTCTGCATCTACATGAACAAATGGATGGCTTCTTTTGACCATTATTGAGACTTTAGTATCTCAGCTTTCTCATCTGTAAGTTGAGGAAAATAATAAAACCTACCTAATATCAAGTGCTGTGCAGATAGGTATAATTTGTAGAGTGCTCAACTAAGTGCCTGGTGCATAGTAATCACTCAGTTAATATTTTACTGCTATTATTACTATTATATTGTTATTGTTACTATTGGAAAGCAAGAATTGGCCCTGCATTTCTGAAACTGTTAGGCTGAAACACAATAACCTATTCTGATAGAGAGATGCACTGGCTATTAGTAATATCTTTGAAACTTGTGGCAAGTCAAGTACAGACGTTTCTCTAAGGGTCTGCGTTTCAGCCATAAAGAATGTGTCCCTTTGTGCCTTGTGTGGTTTCATTTCACCTGCTTAGCTTTTATATTTTCTGAATTTGGTTTAACGCTACACTGATTGACAAAATCATTCAGAAATACCATCTTTTTCCCAAATGCTAGTTTTCTCTAACTTGTTTACTGTGCAATACAATATGTAATATGCAAAATGAGCAGTTAATAACCTTTTTCAGTTCCATGCCATGTTTTGTCTTATGACAACGTTTTTTTTCCCTCAGATACTTTGTTAGCTTCTTAGTGGAAGCTCTTAGTGGTGGATATTGTCTCACATGATAGCTTTACAAAAGCGTACTTCCCAGAGAAATATAAAAGTTGTCAACCTGGCATTTTCTTCTCCCAGTGAAATCTGCCAAAATCCATCTCCGCCATCTAGCCTGCAGGGAAAGTGGTGCCTCTTGCCAGCTTGAGGATGTCTCCTAGCATTGGTACCATATGTCCTCCTTACACATGTACTAATGTAGTATTTTCAGATATATGCATTTCTACATTTTCATTTATAAGTCACAATATTTGTTTATAATTTTAGTTAGGGGACATAATAATTTTTGGCTCTCATACTTGAAAAAAACTTGGAAGCAGAATGGAAGCCTTTCTTCTTTTTGCTAATCTATTTTGTAGTTGCAATTTTTTAAAAAAGCTGTCAACTTAATGTTTACAGCAGAAGTATTTTCAAGGTGTCCAAATTCCAAAAACCTAAACAACTTCTAATAATTTCTAGGAGGCATCATTTTGTTATCCTTCTGTTAAAGAGGTTATCCACATACAATCTTTGTGAATAGTGAAAATGCACAAACCCATTATGTACTCCCCTTTCACTACCTTTGACATCTGGTCCTTACATGTAACCTTCCTGCTGGGTGTACATGAAGTTTACACCATAGCCTGAACTACAACTTGTAATTTGTAATACGGATCTAGAATCTGAAGCAGACTGCTGATTCTCTGTCTGTTGTCCAAGGACCTTGAAAAATTAGCTAATTAACATATACATGTGCCTTATTTTTCAATCAGATTTTAGCCTTTTAGGGCATGGGCAAAATTTCATCTGTAAAGCCAGCTGTAGAGCATGGTACACAGCAAAATATTGTTTCCAAATGAATTGTATGCTACTTATTTGTTTCCATCACACACACACTCACACACACACACATGCGCACACACACACACAATATCTATTATTGGGTAAGAAAGATCTCATATGAAAATAAAAGATCATGTAAATTTTTATTTGCTTTTCTGCAAGGTTGAAACATAAAGGGAGAGCTTATGAGTTTGTTGGGAAGGTGCTGTGGTGAAGTTGGTGTCTTGCCTTGGGCACAGGCACCCAGATGGCTGACAGTAAAATGTGGAAAAGCACCATTCATTATTCACAGCCAACACCATGAGCAGATTTTTATCTGAGAGGTTGTCTAGCTTCTTCCTGTATATTCACTTCTGAAACCTTTAAAAAGCCTGCTGGTTTTAACATTATTTCATCTAGAAAGGTTTAATCAAACTCCGGGGACAGCTTTAAGAAGGGAATTGGAACTTGGGGATCAATTGAGCTGTGAAATAAAGTCATTCAAAGCAAGTTACTAAACAAAAAAAATCACAGTATTTTTTCTTTACCTATGGCCACTGTCATAAGAAAAGTTTCCTTGCCTCTATCCTAGTAGATATTTATTAGTTAATAAATACACATTTTGGAATGATTTGGATTCTAATTGCATTTGTTGAAACTCTATCAGGATTTCTTCAACTGTCCTAGCAGTGTTAATATTCTTAGCAAGCCTAAGTGATTTTCATTCACTGGTCTTAAGAGATTTCAGAGGAATTGGTTATTTCTAGTTACTAACATTAGCCTATAACTAGGACTCATGCATCCCATTCAGATGCCTATTGTACCAGCTGGTTTGAAACTTCACTTATTCTCCTGCACTGCCACCTTTTGACTAAAAGTATATTGAAAAAAATACAAGTGTAAAGCAGCAATTAAACACAATCAACAAATGTCCCTTGAAGCCAACAATATGCTGATAGACTCAGAAATACAACAGGGTGAAGAACTAACACAGCTGTGGCCTTCATGAAGTTATCAGCCAGTGAAGAGATACAGTAATCAAGTAATTATAAATAAATCAAGTAAACAAAACGTGTGCAGAGGACTAACCACACGTTAGGCATTACAGGAGAGCATAAATGGTGAACTCAATCCCAGAGAGTTCAAGGAGGATGGATTCCTCGAGAAGGTGGTGTTTATTGCAGTTGGAAGGGTGGCTATGGCTTCCTCAAAATGTAAGCTCTATGAAGGTAGGGACTTTGGTCTGCTCATTGCTGCCTCCCAGTACCTAAAACATGATGTTGTCCGAAGCCGACACTGTATAAATACTTGTAGAATGAGTACAGGAGTTATCGAGGTGAGTAGAGAAGGACATCGTTATGAGGCAAAGAGCAGCCGGCATCCTGGAGGCGGAGAAGAGCATGAGGAGGGGTCCACAGTGAAGTTCCAAGGTGGGGGGGTCTTCTACCTCTTAAACAATTTTCCCGATCATATGGTTTCCAATTTATAATCTTTCTATCGTCTTTTTAATTCAATTGTAACTATGATAAACAATTATAGATATACACAAGTAGGATAATGGACATGGCCAGGCATTACAGGAATAAGGACAGTTGGCAAAATCTGGGTAGTTCACCAGTTTACCTGGGCCTGACTTTACACTGCGTACCTGAGATTCTGTTTAACGATCTCTGTGGTGGGGGTGTCTCAAAAGTTGGGTCACCGCACCTCGGGCAGCCTCTTGCTGAAATGACACTAAATAAGTCACTTGACCTTTCTGGATTTTTGTGGGGGTTTTCGCTACTTTGGAGTTTGTGTGTCTTTCGTCTACTTTCTCTTAAATCTTTATACAGAGAGTATATTTATATCTGTTCTCTGGGCCTGCAGCAATATGTAGCTAATGAGATGTTGATCTTTAGGCCCAGAATTTATTTGTGTTTGCCATTTGCTTTCCATCTGACGGGAGGCGTTGGTGGTTATGAGCACTGCTTCACCACACTCGCCAAACAAGCAAAGCACAAGTTGCTGACCTTCCTGACTGAGAAGTCCCGTCAGTTTTCTCCATGGATCAGTGTGAGGCTTTCTCTGGCTTTTGCCCAATGATGAGATGAACATCACGGGTGTCTCCAAGCTTCTTTTAGGCCCTTCAAATAAGCACTTTGCTTGTTTGCTTTGGGAACTGAGGAGATGGTTCTCTTTATTAAAATAAATATAAGACACTGGTTACCTTTCCCCCACATCTGAAGCAAGACCCTCAGTGGGAAGGGGTCTTCAGCCTCACTGTCACATAGCTAGCCCCAGGGTTTTCTCCACTCCTTTTCTAAAGCTGGAGCAAATGCCCTTTTTTTTCTATTCTGTTAAAAAGCTGAGCAAAGTAGACACTTTAAAAACAAAGGTGGCTACAAATTTAAAGATGAATGAACCATGAGTGACATAAAATACTTTCCAAAATACTAGTTTGGATGTCATATATCTCAAAACAGTGGCAACATTCTGAGATGCCCAAAAGTAATTGGTCTCCCATCGCGGATGAGTTCAGGGCCAGCTATATATTTTGTGAGTTCCAGTGCAAAATTAAAATGTGGATTAATTGTTCAAAAGGCACGAAAATGTGCTACTAAAACTACCAAAGTGTAAATAAAGCTTTTCCCTTTCTTTCATGGTCTTCCCCTTGAATTTCCATAGTATTTTTTACTTTCCATCTAATGTTATTTGATATGAAGAAAAATGAAAAATATTTAAATTATTAGCATGAATTTAGCCATAATCCTTTGTATTCTACAAAGTCAATTTTAAGTGCAAAGATAAGAGCATGCAACTCACATGCAGAATCACACAAGTTCATATTTTGTAGCTTGTACTCGCATTCATATTTTGTTCTAGCAAAACTGTTGGCACGTGCACAAACCTAATTCACCTGTCTTCGTTTTACTTCTTGAAACACATACTACACGTCTCTCTCTACTTTCAGTTTCTGATGAATGAGAAAGGACAAAAAAAAGAAACGATGGGTTGTTTTGTTTTCTCTTTCCCTCTGTGTCATCACGTTCAGCATAGTGGTTCGCTAACACGTGGAGAAGGAAGTCTGCCGTAGCCAGGGTTTCTTGGTCACTAGTGGTTCTGAAAGGCGACCACTGCTATCTTTTTGCCTTCGAAGCAGGTTCTGTTCAAACAGAAAGCGCCACCTCTGGGGGCTGTCATTTCTTCCTGTCCTCAGTCACAGGGAGCACACCTCCCTGGTGCTCCCATGCTCATGGATCCGCTGGAACTCTATGTCCATGGGCTTCGGAAATGTCAAGTGCAAGTGGAGTAACACAGAACAGCAGACGCGTATATTGTCTGCACCCCCTCTGCCCACACTGTGCTCCATTGTCCTGTAGATTTCACTTGCAAAACACAAGTTCAAGGATAAATGTATTAAAATTTTTGAGTCGGGAAGAATAGAGCATTAAACCAAGTTCAGGCCCTTCTGAGGTTAGGGTGGGGTGGGGGAGAGGCTGTGTGACCTGTCAGGGAGCACACCCAAGAAGCCAGCCTGGATGAGTAAGTAGACATCGTAGGGACCAAGAGCAGGCTGCCCCAAGATGTGCCATTGTGACATGCAGATTATTTCACAGCTGAGAACAGTTAAGACCCAAAAGATTCTGAAGGAGACTTTGACCTCCCACTCCCCAGCTGCATAAAGAGAATTTAGACAGAGGACATGCTCCAAGAAGAGAGGTATCACCATAGACGGCTGCAATATAATGTAAACTAGGGGTGGCAGACAGGGACCGATGTGTGTAAGTCTGTTAAAATTCCTCTTTTCTCTGTGGAGTGAGCACTGTTTCTTAATAGTTTCTAAGACATGTCAGCACTGGCGATTTCAGGAAGAAATTCTGATTCAGGGCGGAAAAATCACACCACTGAGAGGACAGGACATGAGCCAGAAAATCAGAAAGCCTGGCCTGGGCTCCTGCCTTCATGGTTTCCTGCCAAGGAATACGAAACGGGCCACAGACACTTTCTGAACTACAATTAGGCCTCTACAAAAACTAAGCAATAATATGAATAATCCTGCTTCTCAGAGTTATTATGAAGATCAAATGTAATATATATTATAAAGCTTTGCATAAATATTACCACAGGGCTTACAGACTTTATAAAAAATGGTCTTCATCCTTTATGGATGACACATAACTCTCAGAAAAAGGTTCTGTGCATATGTCCCAACTATGAGTAATTACATACTTTAAAGTTATAAATTATATATAGGCATTATATGTGTTTGTTATCTGGTGATAACTCTCTATATATTACTATATATGACACCTATATTCAGTAATATGTTGTTACTATTATATATGTGTGTGTGTGAGTGTATATATATATATATATATATATATATATATATATATACCTGTATCTTGTCGTCATTACCTAATATATTAAGGCACTCTACAAATTTAGGGCAAGGATCATTAATGAGGTATATTTCAAGAATTTCTTGAAGGTGTTGAATTTCTTTGTCTAATTCTTGTTAGCTCTGACTAACTGATAATTGTTTTCATGGAAACCCTACAATAGCGGCTTAACCAAGCAAGAATTCATTTTTCTCCCATGTCAAGAGTCCTGAGGCGGGTGGTTCAAAGGCTGAGCCAGCAGAGCCGTTCCTGCACCTCAGGCTGTCCTGCCGCCCTGCTATCATCAGCCACTGATTTCCTCTTCACAGTAACTCCCAGATGTGCAAGACGACATCTCACCTCTAGTCACTAGTCTGCTTTCCAGGCTGGAAAAAGAAAGCGGTGATGCGGGAGTCGAATATTCCTCTGCTTGGTGTTCCTGGTGGGTTTTATGGAGGAAGCCATAGGTGAGAGGCTGTGCCTCTGTCTTGCTTTCCCTTGCCTCCGGACTGCCCTTTTCCTTTCCTTCCCAACTCATGTGGCACCAGAGCCCCGTGGAGGTTTGGCTTGCTCAAGGCCTCATGGCTGGCATGTGGCACAGCTGGGACCAGCAGCCAGATGGGCAGAAGGACCAGAGGCCTCTCCACTGCCCCACTGGAGCTCCAGGACAACAGTCACGACATGGGCCACACACAGGCACCAGACACACTCCGTGAAGGGCTCAGACCACGGTGCCCGCCCTCCATGTCCTGGGGTTGATTGTAGTCCGCCACAACATGCACCATGCATCACTGTAAATACTGAGGCTCTTGAAGGCTGGGCTTTAAAGGGACTAAAGAATTCGCTGAGAATGCCAGAACCGCATTGTGTGATGAAAATGCTCCGGCCCCCAGGCCTCATCACAGGATGCTCCAGCTGGAATTGCTGCGCAGTGACATTCAGCCTCCCTCTCTTCCTCACAATTAAAGTGGTTAGGGGAGGTTAGGGAAGCTGTTTCTTATCCTCCACAGTAGAGAAAAACAGGGGTGGGTGGCAGGGATTTGAAATTGAACAGATCTACATTCAAGTTCCAGCTTGTGCAAGAGAAGCCGGGCAACATAAGATGGGTCACTTAAAATTTTGTATTTTTGTTTTTGTTAAAATAATGAACCTGAAGTGTGGCCAGAGTGAACAGAAAACTCACAATCTGTATAGAAAGCTAGGATCTGGCCACTTCAGTAAAGGACTGCTGGAAAGGAAGGAGCAGCTTAATCATTTTCCCAGAAGTGGGAAAGTTAAGCAGAATCTAGTCACCATAATGATGATACCTTGCATTTATCTGGTTCCTTTCTCTTAAGAGCTCAGAGTGCTTCTCAGACATTATCTCATTAATTTGCAGATGATTCCTGGGAGTTAGGTAGGAATGAAGCCAGACAAAAGTTTCGAGCTTCAATTTACTAAGAGCCAAAGACTGAAATATCTACTCTGTAAGTGGACACACCTTCTGTGCATAGATATATTTTTCCATAAATCATATGCAGGGAAGATCCATTTGCAGATTCTTGTTATCTTTAAAATAACACAAACTTTTCAGAAGGTAAATTATTGTTACAAAAGTCTTCTTTCTTGATTTATTGATAAATGGAAGTGTTTATGGAGTTTTGGTCCAAGAAGAGAAATGAGAAACCCGTAAAATTCAAACCTACTGATGTATGTAGTATATGTATATGTGAGCTTTCTTCCACAGCACATGCCAGTAATTGGAGTATGATTGCCCTGTGAGAGCTAACTATAAAATCAACACAAAACTGACATCAGAAATATGCAAAGTCACCTTAAATGTACAAAATAAGTCACAAATGAACATGATCTGACTCCCCTGATTGAAGATACTAACAGATCTAAAGAAAGAATGTGCCAGTTAAAAAGAACAGAAAGGGAGCAACATTGCCCAGTGACCAATAGACACCATGCAATAGAAGAAGAGACTTAATCAATAAACTGCCAATATTTGGTCCCATTAGCAAGGCAGTTCCTAGAGGGAATGTTTCCTTTGACAACTGTTCTTGGCACAAGGATAAAGATGTAACTATGAGGTCCCCAGACTGATGGAGTCTGGGAAATGGACCTGTAGCAGAGCCTTGTCAAGAAGGACCATGAACTCTGACTGACTTGGGTCAGGCTCCCTAGAAGCCAAGTCTGAGTGGGGATTCCGGTGCAAGAGAATGGTTGGTGGGGGGCTGTCAGGAGAGGAGGGATAAGAAAAGAAGGTGGGCAGAGAGAAAAGCTAAGGAAGAAGAGGACTCAGAGACTAGTGCCGGCCAGGGAGCTAGGAGCACTCAGAGATGCGAATTACATCACAAGAGGGTCCGGCCTTTAGAAAGGGGCTGCTGTTGTACACCCCCTTTCCAGTCAGTCACTGGCCACAGGCTTCCCAGGGTGTGTGGTGGGCTCATTACCTCCCTGGAGAGATGGGCCCCATTCACGCAACGGCCATGCTCTGCAAAGGACTAGCTGTGACCACCAGTAGCCAATATTCACTGCATGCCTGGGGACAGGATAATGGCTGGGTGCTGAGAATATTTCCTGCGTTGTCTTTTGCTCAGCTCAATTTTTCAGGTGACTGAAAGCCCTTGCGGTACCTCCCAGAACATACATTTTAGGGGAATCATTTTTTCCTCACAGAAACATCCTCCCTTCTCTTCCAATAAGCCCATATTACAGGCTACCAGTAAACAAAGTAATAAAACAGAATCATACATCAGTCTTGTGAAATGAGGTCTCCAATCAACACGGAAATTCCCACTGTTCTTAAAGTACAAAGGCCAAAGGATTTCTCTTTCTCTTCAGTAGCCTAAACCCTGTGTGTCAACTTCTGCAACCATTTTTTGAGCATTTGCCATATTTCAGACACTGCTTTTGGCTCTGGGCACAGAGTAGTGAACAATGGAGCCCCTGTCCCCATGTCCAGTGCAGGGTGAGCTCTTTAAGAAGTCTTCCCCACTGGGCACAGCATGCCAGTCCCCACAGGAACACACTGAGTCACAAAGTCCTCTACTCTGGCTTGGTGTACGTGCCGAGAATCCACCTTCAGTCCTTCCTCACCCAAGTTAACAGTTGCCAGTCAGGTCTACTCTGCTGCTCTGCGGGATTCAGACCGATGCTACAGCCAGGCCACTCTGGTTAAATGTGTTACAATAATCCTGCCCCACAAGGTGGCTTGAATGTGCTTTGAGAACTCCCCCTTACAGAGTAGTCATGAGTACAGGCCGAGGACAACATGCATTACCTCTAATATACTTTCTATATTAAAAAGGATCAGAAGAGGGCATTGATATTGGCTAAATGCCTTGACCATGCAGCTAGGCAAATGTTTTTTATTTCAGTGCACATGAAAACACCAAGTTCTTTTTTTAGGCTTTGCACATCTGGTCTCTCTGCTCATCCTCCCGTCTTCCTGCACAGGTCTTCTTTCTCCTGTCCTAGCTTCAGATCCCCTCCCGGAGAATTCTGCCTAACCAGCCAATCTGCAGGTCCCATCTCCTCTCCCCAGCCGCTCCCAATTCTTTCTCAGTGGCCCGCTCATTTTCTCCACAGCACTTACGGCTATTTTAAGCCTTATATGTGTGTGTGTACATGTGCACCCGTGCTTATTCACGTCTGTCAGTCACACTAGATGGAAAGCCCCACGAAGGCTGTGAGTGTGGTTGGTTCATCATTCATTTCCAGTTCCCAAAAGAATGCCTGGTATGGAAAACATTCTATTAAATATTTGAGGAGAAGCATGGAGCAGTGGTTAAGAGGGTGGCCCTGGAGTCCTGGCCTACTGCTTATTAGGTATGGGCCTTCCCTCTCTCTAAATCTCAATTTCCTCATCAAAAAAATGGGGATATTGATAGCATGCTTTTGTGTTATTCTGATATTTAGGTGGACAACTTCATGTAAAGTACTTAGGTAAGTGCCTGGCACATGGTAACCACTTAATAAATGTAAGTGATTCTTATTTATAGCTTGGATTATGAGGTAAAATGCATAGAGCATTTTGAAATCACCTGATACAAATAGTTCTCTTTGCATTAAGCACCTGAGTCAGAAGAATGGGAACTTTCAGACTCACTATTTGGTATTTTCCATGAAGTTTCCCAGATTTGTTTTGCTTGCTTTTCAACGATCCATTACCCTCCAGGTGAGAGAGGAGGAAGCAAGCTCTCGCTTTTCCTAGGTGCTCCCCGTGCTGGCCTCCCTTTGGAAGCTGAGAAGTAGTGGCGGGACACCTACAGGGCCCTTGCCCAGCAGGTACAGGTCCACCACTCCCAGCACCACACAGGCTGATGATCACTACAGCAGGTCAGGGACAAGCTCCTGCATGACTGAGCACTCCGTGGATGGGGACAGTCTCTGCTGCTCACATAAAATGTGCCACCTTTATGACAGGATGTTATAAGCACGGATACAAAGGAAAACAATTCTTTTTTTGCAAATGGAAAAAGAAAAGATGAAGGGATATGGATTTATTTTTATTATCCACAAAGAAGAAATGATGTCTATGGAGACAAATGAAAAATATTCCTGCCCACAAAACATTTATAATCTAGGAGCTCAAACTAGGCAAATGTCTGACATAGGGAAAAAACACAAAAATGTGAGAATTTGCCTACACTGCAGTTGCGAAAACCTTGTGCTTAGATGAACTATTTTGCCTTCATGGAAGGCTTTCCTATACTTTAGTATGGACAGAGTTTAGATTCTTGATTTTGAAGGCAGTGAAATTTTAAAATGCTAATGAAATTTAAACAAATCCCTTTGATGAGGGGCCATTTATCTCAATTGCTCTGATAAACATAACCCAGGAGGTCACATAGCACAGGAGTAACCCTGCTAACACTTTACCTGCAGAACAGGCAAATTGCCAGAGCTCTCTGAGGATATCTTCAAGGTCCTGTGAACAGGAAATCCTCACAAATACTGATCAAGGAGAGAGGTTATATGTAGAGGTGGTGCTTTTATCTTTATTTCTCCTCTCAAAAGAAAAAAAAATCTGTTCCATCATTCTCCCTGGAGGGAGACACTGAGCCTGACAGGCTAGTTAGTTCAGCTTGAGCTGAGGAAACTGCTGAATGAGGTGAGCCGTGGGCAACTTCAAACAGTGGTACTGACACACATGTCAATAAAAGAACTTGGGAAATAGTACAAGTTTGATTGTGTCTCCATTCTATCTCTCCAAATTCTGACCTCCTTGACCTTTCCCCTCTAACCCCTTTCCTCTTCATTCTGTCCTACTGCTTACTGTATCCAACACACCACTCTACATTCTCTTGCATTCTCCTTCTGACATTTTTTCTCCTTTACTAAAGAAAGGAGAAAAATATATGTCTCTAGATCAGAGTCAGAAAACCATAGCCCATGGGCTCAATGTAGTTCACTGCCTGGTCTTACAAATAAAGTTTTATTGGGACACAGGCATGTTAATTTATGTGTTGTCTTTGGCTGCTTTTTTGCTAGAATGACAGAGTTGAGTAGTTCCAACAGAAACTACATGGCCTGCAAAGTCTAACACTTCTCTGGCCTCTTATAGAAAATGTTTGCCAACCCCACTATCAATCATCTGGTTCCTCCGTGTTCAGTGGGTGACGTTTATTGCACTATGGTTATCTGATTACCTATGCTAAACCAAAGCATTGGAAGGCAGGGTGTTATTTTTTTTTTTATCTTTCATTTCTGCCATACAAGTGGAATTACGAAACAAATGACCAAATTAAACCAATAAAGTCTGCAAAGAGTTCCATTTTGCAGTGCTCCTATTGTATACTAGGCACTGTAATAGGGGTTGAGAATACCAAGATCAACAGGCTCTCTGCCATGGATAAGTTCACAGACTAAGAACTAGCTTGTGTGATTGCATCAAACTGAAAAATTTCTGCACAGTCAACAAAATAATCTATAGAGTGAAGAGACAACCTATGGAATGGGAGATAGTATTTGAAAATCTGATAACTGATTAATTTCCAAAACATATAAGGAACTCAAAAAACTCAACAGCAAGAAAATAGTCAAGTTTTAAAATGAGCAAAGGACCTTAAGAGACATTTTTCCAAAAAAGACATACAAATGGCCAACAGGTATATGATAAAATGCTCAGTATCATCAGGGAAATGCAAATCAAAACCACAATGAGATATCACTTCACATTTGTTAGAATGGCTATTTTCAAAAAGATAAAAGATAACAAATATTGGCAAGGATGTGGAAAAAAGGGACCTCTTGTGCATTATTGGTGGGAATGTAAATTGGTGTGAATATAAATTGGTGTGTAAAGCCACTGTGGAAACAGTAAGGAGAGTCCTCAAAAAGTTAAACATAGAATTAGCATATGATTCATCAATCCCACTTCTGTTCATGTATCCAAAGGAAATGAAATCAGTATCTCAAAGAAATATCCATACTCCCATATTTATTGCAACATTATTTATAATAGCCAAGATATGGAATCAACCAAAATATCCATTGATGGATGAATGGATAAAGAATGGATACATACAAAATGGAATACTCAGACTTATAAAATAAGGAAATCCTGTCATTTGTGACAACATGGATAAACCTGAAGGACATTATGCTAAGTGAACTAAGCCAGGAACAGAGACAAATATTGCATGTTCTTACTTATATATAGAATCTAAAAATGTCAGACTCATAGCAATAAAAAGTAGAATGGTGTTTTCTGGGGCTGAGGTGGGAGAAATGGGGAGATGTTGGTCAAAGGCTACAAATTTTCGGTTATGAAAAATGAATAAGTTCTGGGATTCTAATGTGCAGCATGGTGATTATAGTTAATAATACCATGTTGTATATTTGAAATTCACTAAGAGAGTAAATCTCAAATGCTCTTGCCACACACACACACACACACACACACACACACACAGAAAATAATAATGTGAGGTGATGAACATGTTAACTAACTTGATTGTGATAAACATTTCAAATTATAGAAAATAAGCAAAAAGGTCTTGAAACCAAAGGGAGAAAAACACCTTACCTATAGAGGAACCAAGATAAGAATTACATCCAGCTTCCTCTTAGAAAGCATGTAAGCAAAGAGAATACAGTGAAGTATTTAAGATATTAAGAGAAAAAACCCCCACCAACCTAATTCTATTCCCTGTGAAGTTATCCTTCAAAAATGAAGAAAGGAATGACTTTCTGAGACTAATAAAAATTGAGGAACTCTGTTGCCAGTAGACCTGCCTTGTAAGAAATACTTAAAAAAGCACTTTAGAGAGAAAGACAGTAATATAATCCAAACACTCATATCTACACAAAAGAAAGGAATAGCATCAAAGAAGGAATGAGTAAATATAAAACAAGGACTTTCACTTTTCTTATTCTTCATTCTTTTTAAGTCTCTTTAATGTAGTAATAGAAATAATGTATTTGATTATGTATGCTTATGTATATATCATGTCTGTATATGCTTATGTATGCTTATATGTAAGTGAAATGCAAGACAGCAATGATTCAAGGAAAAGGAGAAAGGAATTAGGATTATTTTGTTATTAGGAGATACTCATCCAACTTGTGAACTGCTAGTGTTATTCAAAAGTGAATTTGCATTAATTGTAAATATACATTGCAAACTCTAGGGCAACCACTAAATAATGTAAAAAAAGAAATATAACATGTTTGTCATCTATATAACTTTCTGGGAGGAAATACATGCAAAAGAGTAATCTGATACTTTTGTCCAAAATGTACAAAGAACTCAAAACTCAACAATAAGAAAACAAACAACCCAATCAAGAAATGGGCCAAGGATCTTAAAAGGCACCTCACCAAAGAATATATATGGATGGCAAATAAGCATATGAAATGGTACTTCACATCATATGTCATCAGGGAAATGCAAATCAAAACAGTGAGATACCTCTACATACCTATTAGAGTGGACAAAATCCAGAACACTGACACCATCAAATACTGGTGAAAATATGGAGCATCAGGAACTGTCATACATTTGGAAGAAAGTTTGACGGTTTCTTACAAAACTAAACATATTTGTACCATACAATCCAGCAATAGTCTTCCTTGGTTTTTACCCAAAGGAAATGAAAACTTACATCCACACAAAAACCTGCACTCAGATGTTTATAGAAGCTTTATTCATAATTGCCAAAACTTGGAAGCAACTAAGATGTCTGGTAAGTGAATGGATAAACTGTGGTACATGCAGACAATGGAATATTATTTAGCACTAAAAAAGTGAGCTATCAAGCTGTGAAGAGACATGGAGGAAACTTAAATGCATATTGCTAAATGAAAGAAGTCTATTTGAAAGGGCTACATATTGTGTGATTCCAACTATTCTGGAAAAGGTAAAACTATGGAGATAATAAAAAGGTCAGGTGTTGCCAGGGGTAGGGGATAATCCAAACTGAACTTTGGAAGAAACAGAAAACTTGAATTGTTTCATATCTAAGTAAAGAAGTTGTATTTATAGTTAAAAAGCTCCCCACAAGAGAACCTCAGTACAAAATAGTATTATTGCAGAACTCTACAAAACATTTAAGGAAAAAATAATACCAATTCTATACAATAAAATGCCAATAAAAAATGGCATAGGAAGGAATACTTTCCCATCATTTAAAAGATGCCAATTTTTCCCTGACACCAAAATCAAAGATATTTGTAGGGAAAATGGAATTCCAAGGCCAGGAACCTCACCTGACCCTAATCTTCTTGCCCACTGTACACTTGCAGTGATATAATACTTAGCCTACCGCACAGGCGCATGCTTGGATACGTGTTAGCAATAAGCCATTATTGTCTGTATTGCCATATAAAGAGCTCCACTCAGTGCTCTGCACAGAGCCTGGAGTGGAGGCAGAGATGGAGATGGGCTTGCTGCATGCAGATGTGACATGATTCTAGCACTCAACCTACCACTGTGAGAATAAAGCTTGGTATAAATCCTTTTACCACCCCACCAAAAACAAAAACATTCTATCGTCATTTTTCAGTCTTACCAAATCCAGAGTGAACTTGCCCAGAGCTGGGAATGCCCTCCAGCCTGGAGCTGCAACATTACAAGGAAAGAAAACTACATAGATCAATATCCCCAAGAAATGTAGATTAAAAGTCCTTAGGAAAATATTAAATCAAACCCAGCAACATGTGAAGAAAATAATACCTCATAACCAAATAGTGTTTATTTCAGGATCACTACATGGTTTCAAATTTGAAAATCTATTAGTGTAATTCGCCATACTGGAGTAAATAAGAAAAATTTATTATCTCAACAGATGTGATCGTCTCAATAGATGCAGAAAAAGTATTTGACAAAATTCAACATACAGGTAGGGGAAGGCAGCTATGGAACATAAATTGCATTGCTGAGCTCATCCCCTTTGAGGTAAAAGGCAGGAGGTAGCTCATATCAGGAAAAGTAAAAAGACAATTTTCTGGAGAAGGGGCAGTAGTGAGGGAAGCAGCAGGGTGAGGGAAGCAGCAGGGTGATGGGTGCACCAGCCAATAAAGGGTATCTTTCAAGGGGTATCACAACATCCTCTATGTCTTCCAAAGTATGACATTTAAAAAATTAGTTTTTTTACTTTCATCAGTAGATGAAAGGTATTTTAAAGTATTTCACATTCAATTACTGCTTGCTTCTCTATGTGAAATGGATGTTTTCTAACTCCTACAGCAAAAAGTCTACTTACGTTGGCTGCATGAGGAGCTCCCACAAGCAAGAATCACTGATGCCGACGAAAGTCCCGGAGCGCGGCAACTGCCATCCTTCCTGTTCCAGGCCTGTGGATTCTGGGCAGCCTTTTATTCACCAGGATACGGTGCATACAGAGAAGCCAGTCAGGATGTTACAAACTATAGATTCCTGATTCCTTTTCAGCTCTGTGTGCTGTTTGATTCTAATACCACCTATACATATCAGGAAAGAATACATAATGGAGCTTTAAAAAAAAATAAGGAAGATTTCCATACAATGACCTGAAAAGATCTCCCACATATTGTGAAAAGGCAAAGGGAAGAATATAATATCGAATAATCCTTTTTGTGTGTAGAGGTGGTGGTGGGTCAAGTGACAACATATAGTCATATTTATGATAAAATAACCAAATGATTCACACAAAAAGATATATAAAAGCGTTGCCTATAAGTAGGTAGAGGTGATCAGGTAAGGTGGAAAAAATGCAGTGAGAATAGAATTCTCAATATATGGATTGTATATTATTTGGATTCTTGAACCATATGAATTTATTACATAGAATAAATTTCAGTAAACAAAAATTGTTAAAATGTGTATTTTAAAGTTGTGTTGGAGATTGGATTTTAGTAAACGATTTGAAAACAATATAATTCAATTTTAATAATGGATGAGAGTATATATTCTAAGTGAAAAAAAGCAAGGTGTAGCATGATTTTTAGTGTCCTATTTTTTGTGAAAGAAAAGGCCAGAAGTGCATGCTTGTGTGCATGTGTGTGTATATTTATGTTTGCTTGCTTGTGTAAAATAAAAAAGCACAGGTTGGATAACCAGAAACTGAAATCATAGGATGAGGGACTTCTCTCAGAGTACATGTTTTATGTAATTTTGATATGTAAATGTTTTCTATATTTAAAAAGGTAAAATTACATAAAAAGAGATAAAAAAGAAAATCCCAAAATTGAACACAAATGAACTTAAGTATATAGTAAATTGATGTCTTAATTATAGATAGAAAATAATTATTTTAATAAATCTTTGAACACAATACTTCAATTGTACTTTCTGCACATTTCTCTCGGTAGGCTATTGTTAATAGCAGTGTTGGTACTGCAATCCTGACTCTGTTTTATGTTAATTGTAGATGAAGCAATAGGACAAAATTAATGTTATTACAAATCGTTTGTTTTAGTACAAATAAAAAAGATTCAAATATAAAATGAAATGACTTAAGAAAAAATAACATGGCTAAATTTGAATTGGAAACATGAATATTAACTCATGAATCTTAAAAATGCATACTCACAGCATCGTCCACTGAAAAGGGTCATGAAACAGAGCTGTCCGGTAGCAATTAGCACACCTAGTGCCATATGTGGCTCACTAAGGAGCATTTCCCACTAAAAGGAATCCTGACTCAGAGATGACACGGCCAACTCCAGGTCTGGAGGGAGCCAGTGCAAAGTAAGCTTGTGATACCTTGGACCAGAAAGCAAAGGCTCAAAGAAAGATGCGACATGCTAAAATGACTCTTTCAGTTTGAAGGGACCTCTCTTCATTAATTTCAGGAATTCTGAACATTAGTAAAAATAATCAGTATAAGGGACTTTAACACACTGTATAAATATATGTATACATAAACATAGATATATACACATATACATACATATATATAGAGAGAGAAGGAGAACAATTATGATGAATGTTAAAAATTTTGGATCCACATGGAAGATATGTATAAGCATGTGTATTATCCTTTGAACATTTTCTGTGTGGATACAAATTTTGAAAAGTTGGTGACTAAGCATCTCCTTCAAGCATTAAATAATTCTGGAACAATATAAAAACAAAGCTTTTTCATCAAACACTTAGAAGATGTTCAATAAAGCTTTGCTGTTACTTGAAGATGTTTTCTTTCAATTTTGTTGTGTGTAAGTGACAAACTGCTATGGTATCAGAATTTCTGAGAAAAATATGGCCCATAAATATTTAGACCTTAGAAAGCTATGAAAACAAAATGTCTTAATTTTCAAAAACTTGTCTTTTTGTATCTGTCTATTTTTTAATGATTTCAACATTTAAGATTCTTTATATGTCTCATTTATAAGTAAAAAAAAGCTTCTTCTGACTCAAAACTAAAAGGTTAAAAATATTAAAATAATTTTAGAGGTTTTTTGAAGTTTATGAGAAGTATGCAGCAATTTTGTGACTGCATAGCTTGGTATGCACCTAGTATTTTGGTTTGGTAATTGCAGAGCTATGGTATTTAACATCATATTTTTACAGTTTTGTCATTGTATTACGGTATTGTGCAGCCAAGAGGAAAAGTAGCAAACTGTTTTTCATCCCATTTTTTCCCAAAGAGAAACAATACCATAACAATGAAATCATTGTGTTAAATTAACATTAATTTGCAGTCAGTGAATATAATAAGTAGCTCTTCCCAGTTTTGAAGCTCCCTGGCTATAAAATGTTCACAGAATTCCCCATCACTTTTCCTTTTCCTCTGCCCCGTTTTCTCTCTCCCTTTCTTTTCCTAGTTCACATTTCTCCCTATCACAGTCAAATTCAGTCTCTCTGGAGCATCTTCAAAAACAGGGACAGGCAGACAAAAGGGACTGAGATTGTTCCATGAGGAAAGATTACAGAAGGAAATATTTTCAGGACATCGAAGACAAACAAGGCTCAGGAAACTGAAATCAGCAATAGAAGATTACTTGCCACTGCCTCCCAGGCCACGTGCACCACTTTTGCTTTTCATTTAGAAAAATCCGTTGCTCCTTTCACTCAGTTCTTGCTTCTCTATTTTCACCTCTCCTTTTCCTCCTTCCCTCCTTTGCAGTCCCGCCACCATTTTCAGCCCAATATGAGCTGACAGCCAAGTGTGCCATATATTCCATCACTGATACTAGAATCTCATGCCCATTTCTCCTTCGGCCTTCCTTTCATTCCTGAAGGCCCCAAGTATACTCAGACATTATAGTGAGTGACCCACCGAAGGAACACACATGTGAAGAAACCTTTGAAACTGAAATACATTGAAAAATTCCCTCAAGGTTCTCTGTGTTCTGTGCAGCTATACTCAATCTGTTCAAAATATAAAAATCAATCTATGATACCCCAACCCTATCTTCAAATGAAATTTTACAAGAAAAGTCAGACATAAGTTGATTCTCCTCGGTTCCTGTCCCCACTGAAACAAAGAATTGAAAGGCCTAGAGACACAATAGCGAAGCAGAGTGTAAGTTTTATTTAAATACACTCCAAGGGAAAAGTGGGCCAGAGTCAAGGTAGACGAAGACCCCAATCTTATAGGGAAGGTGTCTCTTTGATTGACAGGGTGAGATCATCTGATTGACAGTTCAGTTTATACACTCATTCCTCTTGATACACTTGCCTTTTCCCAAAATGCACACAGAAAAGCCCATGGTGGGGAGAGGAGAAGAGAAAAACCACAACAAAAATTTTATTTTGATGAGATTATGATGAGGTGTGGGTATGTGTGGTCATGGTTTTGTTCAATTGCACCTTTATGGTGATCTGGCTGGGACTGGTTTGGCCTGGTCCCATTAGGCAAAGGAAGTTGTCTCCCTTTACATCCTTTGCTGTCTTCAAGTGGGACCCCTTAACTGGGCATGGTTTGGGCAGTTATTTCCTTGAACCTCATCTTCCCCTTCCCCGCTGCTCAGGTCTATATGTCTAGCTAACGTACTCAAGTTAGCCACAAGGGAGAGTTCAGGGCTCCAAACACTTCCTAACTTCCGATCATGTAGAGCTTTAGAAATCTTTAAGAATAACTGTCAGATACAGACTGTCTTTTCATAATATCTTACACCTGTAATAGCAACTTATGATTTTTAACTAGGCCCCAGACATATCCTGGCAAGTGCTCCCTAACCTAGGAGAGTTAATATTAAGTGTCTCTTGGAATGTTTGTATTTCTCAGGCTATGCCACTTGGTGAATTCCATGCTGTTTTGGCAGCATCTGTCCGCCTCCTCCCACTGCAGTCCTCTCAGGATTGCCAGCTGAGTGATTCCATATGACTCAGACCATCCCTGGTCCCACATCTCCTGCAAAAACCATCAGAAGTCAGGGCAGAGTTGAATAAAGCTCAAGAGAACCATCAGGTGATAATGCATTTTCCTTGGAACCTCAGTCCTGAAATAACCTCTCCAATGTCCAGATCAGGCAATTCCCCCTGGAAGCATCAAACAGGCATTACAGCTTGAAAAATAGAAAAACTGGACTGCCCCCAAGAAGGAACTAAAAAGACACCAAATTAGCAATACCACAAAGCCACAAACAAACTTGCTTCCTTCATCTTGAACTGCTCTTTTAATTAAAAACATCAGAAATATGTATAGTGTTCAGAAAACATTTGCTGAGCACCCACTCTGGGCAGGGTGGCCTTCTACTTCTGAGGAATGAATTATACCCGCACCCCTACAACACACACACCATGGTCTTCACTAGGTAACTTTTAACACACAACTGTGACTCCCTATTCTCTTGCTGCACCCCCTGCTCCTCAATCCTACACTCCTTGATGGTAAAGAGCTATGTCTTATTTGATGCCGTTTACTTAGAACATCAGTAGGGTGCTTAGCACATATTAGGCACACAATGAATAGTCGTTGAATGAATGTTCAATGGGGGATTTTTCAGGCACTCTGAGAGTATGGCAGTGTGTTGAGAAATGTGTTACACTGTTTCATTTAGTCCTAGCAAGAGCTCTTCAAGTTAGGTGCCGCTACCCTGGATTGCTAAGGAGGTCATTCAGAGGGAAGAGGTCAGATAACAAGTGCGTGGCAAGGTTATACATAGACAACAGCAGAACTGGAGTTTGACCACCACACTCGATAGCTGTTCCCTATCCTCCCGGGCCTGAGTATCACCAAAGAGAAGAATATGTGACCCAAGGGCGAAGTGTTGCGATAAGTGCCTTAAATACTTCGTGCTCAAATTTCTGGGAGGCTGCAGCAGAGCTCCTTGCTGATAGGGAGAGAGAAGAGTAAAGTTCAAGGTCAGTTGTGAAGGACAAAGACATGGGAAATCTGCAAAAGTTTATTATCAGGAAGGACATAAAACAGCATGCCTGGGGAAGCAAAAGTAACCCAGTCGCTGGAGGCCAGCTGCCCCTCAGGAAGCCCCGGTGAAGGGAGAGAGCTAGACTCTGGCCAACGGGAGAGGGGCTGAACAGGGGCACCGAGGCATGACTCATTCTCCTTTGTGGGTCAGAAAATTTCTCCTCCCAACACTGGAGTGGGGTTGAACCTGGAGACAGGAAATGGACAAGAGTCTAGTTAAAACTGGCAAGAAAGAGGAATGGGTATAGAGGGTGAAGGAGAGAAGAATTAAAAATCACTACATCTTAGCGGGTTGAGCGGAGAAGTGGAGAGGTCGTTGGCAGAGGACTCAGAAAGCTGCACGAGCAAATGAAGCTACGTATGTGGTCAGATACGGTGTGTGAAGAGTTAATCTGTCTGCCATGTTTTTACCCAGCGACTCCTCTCAGGGAGGTGTGGGTCAGAGCCCCAGGGCCCAAGGGCCGTGGTGACAGCTGTCTGCACTGCTGCAGAAAACCCCAAATGAAATAAGAGCTCCAGCCGTTCTTGCTCCCTGATCACCTTAGCATGGGATCCTCGTTGCTCCAGCACATTTCCCCCCCAGCTGAATTAACCAGGAGAAGTCAGAGAACATGAGGAACTGACATGGTGACTTCTTCCCAGTGTAGAGCACGCAACATGAGGGTCTGGGTTCAGAGAGGACCAGGCACCACAGCCAGAGAGCCTTTTAAGTAATGGCAGGGGTGATGGATGCTATGTCTTGGTGATGAGGTTTTAAATTGAAGGACATGATAGAATACTTTGCTAGGATTTTGAGATGTGAGAAGGAGGCAAGCTCTTGCTAAACAGGTCTTCAGCAGAGGGTAGAAGACAATATGAACTTGTTTCAGTGCAGCCTTTCCTGCGCATCCAGGACCTAGTCCCCTTTCAGAACCACTCACTATTGCCACATGTGGGCCTGCACAGGTCAGTAAAGAGAATGCAGGAAAACCCACTCCAGTCCATTAGAAACCTATGTTGCTTTGCAAGCACCATTAGAGCTCCCCTCTGGAATCAGAGACAGCTGGATGCCCAGTTAGGCACCAGCTCAGGTCAGAGACATGGATTGCAGTCAGGCCAGTGGCATGGGGGTGGGAATGTCTCCAGCATTGCCCACCCTGCTGGGTGTAGGCAGGAAAATGCTCTAACCCAGTCTTGCACTTAGACAGATTCTGCAGCATAGGCATGGAATGCAAGGACATCAGAGATGTTGGTGAGACAATGGGCCAGACAACCCCCTGTGGGCCCTTACTGATGACAGGGCCTAACAGATAACAGGTAGAGCTTTGCAAAAAAAAAAAAAAAAAAAAGCTGTTTTCCTTTTATAGGATTGGGCCACTCTGCTTTTCCTTTCATTTGCAAACTTTATTTATCTTTTTCTACCTAATAGCTACAATAGAAGGGCTACATTACCTATAGCATAAAATCTTCATGTCACACACCTGTGGCTAAAAGAACAAATGTCTGAGGGGACTGGGGGAGAGACACTCTACCAACCATGAAGGCATGGATGGCCCCCAGCTTTGTGAACAAGGAGGTCACAGTACAAGAAGGAATGTCTGGCTTAGCCCTATAAAACAGGCAACAAAAACCCATGCTTAAACCAGGCTTGACACTCAACAGGGTGCAAACCCAGTGGGCACAATGATTTATGGACCTGTCAGAATCCCTGCAGTTGGTGGTTTCTGGGAGCACTGCAGAGTGCATAAGTCATTGCTACCAAATGCTTCGCTGGGTGCAGAAGGGGCCCTCATGTGCACACAGACTTTCTTTGTTCATTTACTTTAAAAACATTTAAAATGAGATATAACTGACATACAGCATTATGTTAGTTTCAAGTGTACAACATTTCTACACACTGTGAAATGATCACCACAGTAAGTCCACTTACCAACCATCACCATACAGTTTACAGAACTTTTAGGATATATTCTCTTGGTAACTTCCAAGTAAGCACTAAAATTTTATTGACTATAGTCACAATGTTGTATATTAAACCCCAATGACTTGTGTATTTTATACAGGCATACCTCAGAGATATCGAGGTATTTTAAATTTTTAGTTAATTAATTAAATTCAGTTCCAGACCACTGCAGTAAAGTGAATATTACAATAAAGTGAGTTAAATTAATTATTTGTTTTCCCAATGCATATAATAGCATTGTGATTAAAAAACAATGTATATGAGATTGTGATTAAAGATGGCAGCGTGAGAGGTGAGACAGAGGCTTCCTCCTAAAACCGCATACAATATGAAAATATAACGAATACAACTACTCTTGAAAGAGCAACAGGAAAGAGGACTGCAACAAACTGCATACACCTGGAGACAAGAGCAGACCTCACGGAAAAGGGTAACATACTAAAGCTGTGGTCCTGTGGGATCCAAGCCCTTCCCCCATCCCAGCTCACCAGCAGGAGGAACAGGAACGGAGCAGGGAGGGAGTGGAGATCTGGGACTGCTGAATACCTAACTCTGGAGATTTGGTCTGGGAGCATAAACCTACATTTCATGGGGCTTGCATGATACTCTCATAATTAGGGGGTTGGAAAACTAAGACAGGGAGAATTCCTGGAGAGACTAAGATTCCAGCTGCTTATGGAAAGCAGGGATTCATATCCAGCTCCTCTGTGACAAAAGAAAGGCGGGCAGTCTGAGAGACTTCCTAACAAAGAAGCCCTTAGCAAGAGGGCTGCTAAAGGGGCAAGGATTGCACAGAGCTTACTGATCAGGAGAAAGGACAGGTAGACAAAATTGTCCAGGTGTACTCTGCCCAGCAGATTAGGAACTTTCACCATCTTCAGGTGCTCCAGCTCTCTGGCTGCCTACACAGCTCCAAGAACCCCTTACGTGACAGGCAGACTACTGCGCCTTTCTCCTGGCCAGCCCCACCAGGCTTGCAAAGTGGGAAACCCTAACCTGGCGTTAGGCCAGCCAGAGGAAAGATCTCTCTACAGCAATTAAAACACAAAACACAGAGGCTTATACCTGTGTGCTCGGCCCACTGTTTCAGCCAGTGGAGACAGGCATATCAGCCGGGAAGCAGGAAACAGCCCTTTCCTCCCCCGAGGCACCAATACCACTCCCCTGCAATCCCCAACATTGCTTCAGGGGCTGAGCAGCTCCAGAGAGTAGAGCTTCTGGGCACTAGAGGGCGCTATACACAAATATGAAATGTCAAAGGACCTGGTCCAGAGTAAAATGATTAATACAACTCCTGAGAAAGATTTAAATGATATTGACCTCATGACTCTCCCTGAAAGGGAGTTCAAAATAAAAATCATTAACATGCTCATGGAAGTATGGAAAGATATTCAAGAACTCAGGAATGAATTACGGTCAGAGATCCAATCATTGAAGAGCACAATGGATGGTATTAAAAGCAGATTGGATACGGTGGAGGAGATGACAAATGAAATAGAAGCTAGAGAAGAGGAATACAAGGAAGCTGAGGAACAGAGTAAAAAGGATCTCTAAGAATGAAAGAATATTGAGAGAACTGTGTGACCAATCCAAACGGAACGATATTCACATTATAGGTGTACCAGAAGAAGAAGAGAGAGAAAAAGGGATATAAAGTGTCTTTGAGGAGGTAATTGCAGAAAACTTCCCCAATCTGGGGAAGGAGATAGTCTCTCAGGCCATGGAGGTGCACAGATCTCCCAACACAAGGGACCCAAGGAAGACAACATCAAGACATATAGTAACTAAAATGGCAAAGATCAAGGATAAGGAAAGACTATTGAAAGCAGCCAGAGAGAGAAAATAAGATCACATACAAAGGGAGGCCCATCAGGCTATCATCAGACTTCTCAGCAGAAACCTTACAGGCCAGAAGGGAGTGGCATGATGTATTTAATGAATGAAGCAGAAGGGCCTTGAACCAAGATTATCTGGCATGATTATCATTTAAATTTTACGGAGGGATTAAACAATTCAAAGGTAAGCAAAAGCTGAGAGAATTTACCTCCCACAAACCATATCTACAGTGTATTTTGGAGGGACTACTATAAATGGAAGTGTACCTACAGATCAACAGCTGCCATCAGAGGTAATAAAACCACAGTATAGAAAGTAGAACAGCTAATTACTAAGAAAATGCAAAATTAAACTAACTATCCCCAAAGTCAACCAAGAGATAGACAAACAGTACAGAATATGATATGTAATATATAAAGAATGGAGGAGGAAGAAAAAGGAGGATGAAAAAAAACAAAACAAAAAAAGAACCTTTAGATTGTGTTTGTAATAGCATATTAAGTGACTTAAGTTAGACTCTTAGATAGTAAAGAAGTTAACCTTGAACTTTTGGTAACCACAAATCTGAAGCCTGCAAGGCCAATAAGTACATACCTATCCAAAATCACCCTAAAAGTAAATGGGCTGAATGCACCAATCAAAAGACATAGAGTAAGTGAATGGATAAAAAACAAGACCCATCTATATGCTGCCTTCAAGAGACTCACTTTAAACCCAAAAATATACACAGACTAAAAGTGAAGGGATGGAAAAAGACATTTCATGCAACTAATAGGGAGAAAAAAGCAGGAGTTGCAGTACTTGTATCAGACAAAATAGACTTCAAAACAAAGAAAGTCACAAGAGACAAAGAAGGACATTACATAATGATAAAATGGTCAATCCAACAAGAAGATATAACCATTAAAATATCTATGCACCCAACACAGGAGCTCCTACATATGTGAAACAAATACTAACAGAATTTAAAGGGGAAATATAATGCAATGCATTCATTCTAGGAGACTTCAACACACCCCTCACCCTGAAGGACAGATCAACCAGACAGAAAATAAGTAAGGAGACAGAGGCCCTGAACAACACATTAGAACAGATGGACCTAACAGACATCTACAAAATTCTACACCCAAAAACAGCAGAATACACATTCTTCTCAAGTGCACATGAAACATTTTCAAAGATAAATCATATACTAGGCCACAAAAAGAGCCTCAGTAAATTCAAAAAGATTGAAATTGTATCAGTCAGCTTCTCAGACCACAAAGGAATGAAACTAGAAATGAATTATGCAAAGAAAATGAAAAATCCCATAAACACATGGAAGCTTAATAACATACTCCTAAATAATCAGTGGATCAATGACCAAATAAAAATAGAGATCAAGCAATATGTAGAGACAAATGACAACAATAATTCAACACCGAAAAATCTGTGGGACGCAGCAAAGGCCATGCTTAGAGGAAAGTATATTGCACTACAGGCCCACCTCAGGAAATAAGAACATTCCCATATGAACAGTCTAAACTCACAATTACCAAAACTAGAAAAAGAAAAACAAATGAGACCCAAAGTCAGTAGAAGGAGTGACATAATAAAGATTAGAGCAGAAATAAATACAATCAAGGAGAATAAAACAATAGAAAGGATCAACGAAAGCAAGAGCTGGTTCTTTGAGAAAATAACCAAAATAGATGAACCCCTAGCCAGACTTATCAAGAAAAAAAGAGAGTCTACTCACATAAATAGAATCAGAAATGAGAAAGTAAAAATCACTACGGACACCATAGAAATACAAAGAACTATTAGAGAATACTATGAAAAATTACATGCTAACAAACTGGATAACCTAGAAGAAATGGACAACTTTCTAGAAGAATACAACCTTCCAAGGCTGACCCAGAAAGAAACATAAAATCTCAACAAACCAATTACCAGCAACGAAATTGAACTGGTAATCAAAAACCTAAGAACGAAATGCCTGGACCAGATGGCTTCATAGTTGAATTTTATCAAACATTTAGTGAAGACTTAATACCCATTCTCCTTAAGTTCCCAAGGAGTAGAAGAAGAGGGAATACTTCCAAACTCATTCTATGATGCAAGCATCACTCTAATACCAACACCGGGCAAAGACACCACAAAAAAAAGAAAACTACAGACCAATATCTGTGATGAACATAGATGCAAAAATACTCAAAAAATATTAGCAAACCGAATTCAAAAATACATCAAAAGGATCATCCATCATGATCAAGTAGGATTTATTCCAGGGATGCAAGGATGGTTCAACATTCGAAAATCCATCAACATCATCCACCACATCAACAAAAAGAAGAACAAAAACCACATGATCATCTCCATAGATGCTGAAAAAGCATTTGACAAAATTCAGCATCCATTCATGATAAAATCTTTCAACAAAATGGGTATAGAGGGCAAGTACCTCAACATAATTAAGGCCATATATGACAAACTCACCGCCAACATTATACTTAGCAGAGAGAAGCTTAAAGCTTTTCCTTTAAGATTGGGAGCAAGACAAGGATGCCCACCCTCCCCACTTTTATTCAACATAGTACTGGAGGTCCTAGCCACAGCAACCAGATAACACCAAGAAATAAAAGGCATCCAGATTGGCATGGAAGAAGTTAAACGGTCCCTGTTTGCAGATGACATGATATTGTACATAAAAAACCCTAAAGAATCTACTCCAAAGCTACTAGATCTAATATCTGAATTCAGCAAAGTTGTGGGATACAAAATTAATACACAGAAATCTGAGGCACTCCTATACACTAACAATGACCTAGCAGAGAGAGAAATCAGGAAAACAATTCCATTCAAAGTTGCATCCGAAAGAATAAAATACCTAGGAAAACCTAACCAAGGAAGTGAAAGACCTATACTCTGAAAACTACAAGAAATTCATGAGAGAAATTAAAGAAGATACAAATACAATGGAAACACATCCAGTGCTCATGGATAGGAAGAATTAATATTGTCAAAATGGCCATCCTGCCTAAAGCAATGTACAGATTCAATGCAATTCCTATCAAAATACCAACAGCATTTTTCAACGAACTAGAGAAAATCATTCCAAAATTCATATGGAACCACAAAAGACCCTGAATAGACAAAGAAATCCTGAGAAGGAAGAATAAAGCTGGGGGGACTATGCTCCCCAGCTTCAAGGTTTACTACAAAGCCACAGTAATCAAGACAATTTGATGCCGGCAAAAGAACAGACCCATAGACCAACGGAACAGACTAGAGATCCCTGATATAAACCCAACCATATATGGCCAATTAATATATGATAAAAGAACCATGGACATACAATGGGGAATTGAGAGCCTCTTCGACAGCTGGTGTTGGCAAAACTGGACAGTTACATGCAAGAGAATGAAACTGGATTATTGTTTAACCCCATACACAAAAGTAAACTTGAAATGGATCAAGGACCTGAATGTAAGTCATGAAGCCATAAAACCCTTAGAAGACAACATAGGCAAAAATCTCAAGAGCATAAGAATGAGCGAATTCTTCCTAAACGTATCTCCTCGAGCAAGGGAAACAAAAGCAAAAATGAACTCATGGAACTACATCAAACTAAAAAGTTTCTGTACGGCAAAGGACACCATCAACAGAACAAAAAGGCATCCTACAGTATGGGAGAATATATTTGTAAATGACATATCCGACAAGGGGTTAACATTCAAAATATATAAAGAACTCACACACCTCTACAACCAAAAAGCAAATAACCCGATTAAAAAATGGGCAGAGGATATGAAGAGAGAGTTTTCCAAAGAAAAAATTCAGATGGCCAACAGAACATGAAAAGATGCTCCTCATCATTAATCATTAGGGAAATGCAAATTAAAACCACAATGAGACATCACCTCACACCAGTAAGGATGGCCACCATCCAAAAGACTAAGAACAACAAATGCTGGCGAGGATGCAGAGAAAGTGGAACCCTCCTACACTGCTGGTGGGAATGTAAACTAGTTCAACCATTGTGGAAAGCAATATAGAGGTTCCTCAAAAACTAAAAATACAAATACCATTTGACCCAGGAATCCCACTCCTTGGAATTTACCCCAAGAATACAACTTCTCAGATTCAAAAAGAGATATGCACCCCTGTGTTTATCACAGCACTATTTACAATAGGCAAGATATGGAAGCAACCTAAGTGTCCATCAGTAGATGAATGGATAAAGAAGATGTGGTTCATATACACAATGGAATACTATTCAGCCATAAGAAGGAAACAAACCCTGCCATGTGCAACAACATGGATGGAGTTGGAGGATATTATCTTCAGTGAAATAAGCCAGGTGGAGAAAGACAAGTGCCAAATGATTTCCCTCATTTGTGAAGTATAACAACAAAGCAAAACTGAAGGA